>JAEQBH010005779.1:0-497195 GCA_016808115.1 Tetrastigma voinierianum | reverse complement strand
GTCACACAGTTTTCTTTTATTTTCTCCATCAGTATACAAGGAATCATCCTGCATTAATTTGCTGGGCTTTACAGAGCCCTTTGTAGATCAACAAAGCTGAAGCCTGGCGGTGTCCTCAACGTGATGTCAGGGCGATTTATTAATGTCGGATGTGAGCCGAAACAGGAAAGTTGCTATGGGAAACTCATGCCTGCGGGGTGGGAAGCTGCTCTTCATCTTGAATGTGAGTGGGATTTGAATACCTTCCGCCAAAATTATGCTGGTCTTCAATCACAAAGAGTAAAATCAACAAGATGGAAAATTGAACTACAATAAGTTTGAGAATGTTAAAATGCAATTTCAAAACTATGTCATTTGGGCGCGCGAATTTGTTCAAATCAAAATTTAAATCCAAACAAAGTTTCCTTTGAAATTTCTTTATGTGTCTTTGTACAGAAGTAGGAACCGCATGCTTCTCTCACGGGTAAATATCACCCAAGTTTAATTGTTTGTTAACTTAATGTAATTTCGTCACAGAACGTCTCAAATATTCTTGGAGTTCTTGAATAATATCCAAAGTAAATGGTTGTTGATCATTATGATAGGTGCGAACGTTATCATAAAATGTGTACCTATTATGCTGTTTACTGTCAGATCAAGAAGATAAGACGGTGCAAGTATAATATTATTATGGCATCAGAGCAAGTAACCTCACTTTATTCGGATGATGGATTTAAGGTAGAGATGAGAATAAAAACAACTGAATAAAACCAAAACTCAACGGAATAGTAGATTTGTGAAATGAAATGGCGTTTGAGGGTTTAGGACTTCCTTTAGTTAACCCTTATGTTTATTGCCCAATTGCCTCTGACCAACATTAACTATTAATTGTGGTTATCATTGCAAATAGTGATCTTTCTCACAACCTATAATATCTGAAATAGGTATTACATTTTCAATCAACCTAAAACCTTGAAAAAGTGTATAAATCCAAGAAACTTAATTACCACACAAAATCCATGATAATCTTTGTCAACAGAAATGATAAATTACCCCAAGTCTAATTCAATTATCATCTCTGATCAATTAATTAATCTAACTGATTAATATCTATATAAACTATAAATAGCACAATATCATAGTAGATAATGACAGAAATTTATAAAAGATCAACATAAGGCAAATGAAATCTTCAATATATAAATTTAATTAAATACATTTAAAACTTTAGAAATAAAATTCAAACATAAGTGAATAAATACAACCATAGTTATAAGAAAATATGAAATCTTCCTTCTAACTTCTTCACTGATTTAAGTTCAGTTAGAAACCCTAGAGTTAATTTCACCCCTCCAATGATAACCTTCTCCCAAAAACAAAGAAACAAAGGTTTACAGAGTCTTAAAAGAAGGAAAATATTGGGAATGCCAATTCAACAGTAAGATGTCAATATAAACAGGATGCTGAGGCATTGCCAGGTAAAAGTAAAATGAGGCCAAAAAACTAGAATTTCATTAGATGTTGTACCATGTGAATAGTGATGCTATGTATTACATCAACCATTATAATTTGTCTTTCCTTACATTGAACTTCCTGTATTAATCTTCACCCTTAATCAAACAAAAGCTTATGACTCTGCTGGAAAGCTTAAGAAGTTTACTATCCATAAATATAAAATATTGCCTTGGGAGGTCATTCTACAACCAAAAAAGACTGAACACAATATTGCCACTCATGGAATATTCTAATTTTACTTTTCCATAATACCTAACACACCTGGATCATCCTGACCATAAATAGGAATGAAAACTGAGTTAAACATTATTAATATATCAAAACATGCATAAAACTACCTAAAACATGGGGATTATACAAAGTAAAATTTATTAGCTAGTTTGCAAACACCACTTAATTATTGGCTATGCAAACCAACTACTTTATCTCTTTATCCATTTATACACAGAATTTTTCTTGACTGGTGTGTACTTTAGTTCCATCCATTAAAAGTTTAATATTAGTTTGTGTTGAGCTAATAATGATATAACTAGTAAAACTTGTCACGTTTGCTAACAAACGAGACTATAATCCTCTTTAATACAATGTTACAAAAAGCAAGTATAAGGAGTCTACTTCAGATTAGGACCTTTAGATGATACGTCTGATTGGTATTCATTATTTCATTCATCTTGTTCAAGTGGCAAACTATGTTAAAACTCCTAAACAAAACTTAAATACTACCGAGAAGTTGAAGAGAGGATAACACTTAACAAAGCTTGTATTCAAAAGAGAGATGCGCGTAATGAAGCACAATGGATGTCAGAGGATGTCATAGAGCTTAAGGCAAAGATGTCATAATATAACTCAACATTTCATTTGTATCATGTCTAATATGGGATGACGTCAAACACTGTTTTTGCTTACTCTCATGCTTCTTTGGAGTAATATGAAGTCCTAAGATACAAAATGTATGGAACCCATCTCCCAAACAGAAAATTCAAGAAGTATGCAACTCAGAATAAAACTCTCAAACCCCTCCAAATAAAGTTGAGATAAGGTGATAAGGTTTTATTCGGTCTAAAAATAATGTAATCCAATTTAAACATATATGTAAGACATTAACGCACAAATATGAGAGGTTTGCAGAAAACGATATAAGTCCGCATTGTGTGTAATATCATCGGGGGCAGAACATATATCGATATATGATATGAGAAGATGTAGGCGTATAGGATACGTTGGTATGGATGATCCATTCTGAAGCACACAGAGAAATCCAGTGAAGGAAGACATTGATGTAAAGAGAGGTCCTACCTATAGACCAAGTAACTTTGATTTAATATAATGGAACTGCCTCTGTTCTTGGCAGATCCTGCTACATAGTTTGGTCTGAACCATAAACAAATCCTGTTGTTTACTTTATGCCATTAATTTTTTTATGCCTATTATTATAGCATTCATGTAGATGTTCTATAATTTGGTCTAACATGTCCAGTTCCATGTTCAAACTTATTATAATGATCAGAAACATCATCTTAATAAAACACTTAACAGACAAAGGGTCACTTAATATATTGAGTGAGATTTGTGGTTTCTCTAATCGTTTGTCTGTGAGTCTAGATGGATCCAGTGAAGTAAGGTGGCGGTGGATGTCCTCGCGTTGATGGAACAAACTATGGATATTGGAAAGCTCGCATACGAGCCTTCATTAAATCACTTGATGTGCAGAAAGCTTGAATGGAAATGACATGTTGGTCTCCCTAACCAAGATAGATGATGATGGAAAACAGCCATCGTGAAGACTGGAGTTAGAGCAAAACAGTGAAGAAGGAAAGTCGGCAACTAGTGGCGGATTTAATAAGACTCACGGTTGATCCCATCCAGTTTAGGTTCATTTCAACTATTGAATCAACAAAGAAGCCAAACACTGCAATGTAATTTATGAGGGGATAAACAGAGAGTGTGAAAGTAATGGGCATGTTCAAGCAAAATGCGCTAACACCTTGAATAACTGTCTTACATAGCAACTGAGATTGATGAAGAGTCATAAGGCAGCAAAGAAGGTGAAGACATCTTCAGTGAGTTTGTAGCACTCGTCACTCACTCTACAAAATGTTTTTTTTCTAATCATGTACAAGATGTTCTTGCAGATGTTCCAAAACATGGTCAATAGGTTGTTCCAACAAGTGGTGAAACATATGTTCATATTCCAAAACTTGGTCCATAGGATGTTTAAACAAACGATCTAGAAAGCAGTGATGATTGATAATGGCTCAAAATTCGACATTTTTCCTATCTTAAAACACTTTTGATGCTAATCCATCATATTAACCTATTCTGCAAGTTACAGTCCAACTTAACTAATGTTTTCTGGATATATGTAATAAGCCTTTTAGATCATTACACTGATCACATAGAGTGACCAATAGTGCGACATTTAGGGGGGTTCAAGTTCAAGCCTTGAAGCTCCGGGTTGAGATTTGATCAAGATTGAAGCTCTCAGAATGATAGAGAATGTATGACAGGCTAAAAACCATTCTACCACATTTCAACCCGCATTATAGTATGATAGAAATTTTCAATTCACACCCCTAATATTAACAAGTTTTCTTTCACCAGAGGGCTACTATGATGTAGGAGGTCAAAACAACCATTGGAAATTTAGCCTTGATTACCAAGACCATATTCAAGAGGTTAAGTAAACATTAGAATCATCAAAATGGCTTTTTAAACTTCATTAGGACTTGGAAAAGAGTTATGGTCATGGCAAGGTCGATAGTTGAAACACCCAAGTCAATATTTTGATTTATACGGATGTTCAGAGAGTCGCCAGTAGTAGGAAGAGTTGCCCTGAAGCTCTTCAATGCGACATTATTTATCAACAGGATTTTATAGAACAGATTCGAGATCAGTCAAGATTTGGAGACTTAATGGAGAATGAATAATGAGTTCAGGTGTTGAAGGCCCAACTCCACACTGATATCTAAATGGAAGACCAATATCTGCTGACCTGTCTTATCTTATCTACAAAGATCTTTGAGCACATACCCGGTGGATCTGTGACGCAGTTCATTCTGACTTTTCGGTGATCCCAAACGAATCAAACCACCAACCGGAATCATGGATTTAGCGACATCCAACCCATCACATTCATCGGCGATTTGTACCGAAATGATAGAGTCACTCAGGTCTGGCAACATACAACCCGTATAACAATATAATCATGTTCATCTGCGCTCTCAACAAGAGTATCGACCTCTGCAAGGTCCATCTGGCCCATATCTCCCAATATACATCCCTTTATCGACCCATTTATTCACATTTAAACAAAATATGAAAACAACGCAATACAAGCAAACTGTAAGAGTCCGATCATGAATTCTACCATAATTACATACCGCACTATTTATTTATTAGCCCAAAAGAATTTAATTACAATTCTTTACATAAAATACTTTTTTACAAAAGTATTGTCAAAGACACATGTCACCTTCCCTTCTTCACAATCACGCCTCGTCTGAGCTGCTTCCCTCTAAACCCCCCCAGACTCCAGTGCAAGAGGGTCCCGCAACGGTGAGCAACGCAAGAGAGAAATATTCCTACAAGGACTACTCCCACCTGTTGGCACACGCACACACTACACATCCAGCAAAACATACACGTTCCTACTCAAATGTCTACATGTCATGGATGAGAATGTGACTCACCCTATCCCATATCCCCAAGTCCTCATCGACTCCCCACATGGCTATGCTAAAATGTGAAAACTTGTCATTGATGTTTCACCTAATGACCCTTTATCCAAAACAAAAGGCTTTTTGTTTTTATAAATCAAATCCTTTGGACAACCTCCAATAACCGCTTCATTCAAAGCCCTTGGAAAGTCTCCGACCGTGGACAGTCTCCGACCTTAGATAGTCTCCGACCCTGAACAATCTCCGAATCCTGGACAATCTCCGATCCTTGACAATCTCCAACCTTGGATGGTTCCGATAATTTTTATTTAAAGCATGGACACCTTCATACCTTTATTCACAAGCTATGACAATCTCCGATAACCGCTATTTCAAAAGTAATCGACGCCTTCGGAGCAACCTCAAACCCCGTAACACATTTTGACGTCCTGGCGCACCAGCCCACTCATCAACACCAAACACGCTATCGATCTTTACCATGCACTCACACCCATGTCATGAGACGATTATACAATGCAGCAATCGTCATTGCCTTCGGTTCATACCATGCTACATTTATAATGAGTACTATATGTGCATGCCTATCATACATAATTATCCATGCATCATTCGACATTTATATCGGCTAAGCATACAAATTCCAAATAACCGCGCACTATATGTCGAACATGCCATCAATACACGCATACGCTGGTGATCATGTCACTACCACTCGAAATAACGACATCCATCAACCTTTAGGCCGAATTTTGACAAGACGCGGTCCACAACTAGCCTACAATAAGCTGGCGTAATGGCCTTATCTGCATAAGCACATCACAAGCCAAACCATTAGAATACAATTTGACTTCTTCACAATTTCAACCAAGTATATCACTCAATTCAAGCAATAATATACTACAATTGTGGCAAAAATCAAGACACAATCATTAAACAACCTAAGTTGTAGCAGTCCTGGAAAATGGATCATAACTTGAGTTATAGAGGTCCAATTTGGGTGATTCAAAAGCCTAACATCAATTTCTTAGATAGAGCTACAAGTTCCTTGAAGGGTACTAGTCCAAATTCTCACTTTTTCCCAGCCGAAAATCAATCCCAAAACCTGACAGAGGTTCACTTCAAACAAGGTAGCTTCGTGAGCAACCAGGAACTGACCATAACTCGAGTTCTGTGTCCGATTTAGTGATTCAAATCCCAACATCAAGTTCTCAAACAATATATTATAATTTCCTCATGTTACTAGTCTAAATTCTCCTCTTTTTCTAATCGAAAATTAGTCCCGAAAACTGGACATCATATAGGGTCAAAAAATGGCACTATTCCCATAACTCATTAATTCTAAACAAAATTTCTTAAGGCAAAAGAGCCAAATAGCCCCCTTAGGCATTAAAACTCAACTAAACAGTCCTTGGAATGGAAAACAAACCAAAGTAGAAGAATCTCTACCTCTTAGAGCGAAGAAAATCTGTAGGAAGTCCGCGGTGACACTTCCTAAACCCAACTTATTCTCAACCTCGCTTGAATCTTCAAGAAAATCTCGCAGGATTTCGATACACCACAACAGAGTTCTCACAGTAGATGAACTTCGTTTCTTGGTCCGACTAATTCGACTTATTTAACTCGTGGATCGAAAAAAAGTAATGAATAGCTCTTTCCTCTCTCTTTCTTCCCTTTTTTTCCCTTTCCTCTTTCTTTATTTTTCTAACTTAACTAGCTGTTAAGTTTGATATGTGAGCTACAACCACTTGTCTCAGTTTGCTTCACCAAACCATTGGTTTTCACTCAACTATTTTAATTAACTGGTTCAGTTTCATTTCCCCGTACTCATATTTCAAATCTCACCCTCGACTCACCGACCACCACCTGTAAAATTCAGAAAATTCGGGATTGTGTCGACCGATGAAACTTTTTCGCATCACTAGGACTTTGCGCAGGTAAGTCCAACGACGCAATCCGTTTTGACACCCGAGATCTAGATAATTTTTCAGGCTTCCCTGATCCATTTTGGCAATTTTATTATTTTTCCATTTTCTGAAAAATTAGATTTTTTTTTTTCCGAGGTTTCACATTTTCTACTCCTTCGGCCAATTCCATCGTCTTAACCTTAACCTATACATAACTTCTTTTTTTTCAACCTTCAACCCATCTGGTTCCATACTATTAAGACCATCCTAAACACTTTATTTTATCTTAAAATCCCTTTAAAAAAACCCTAAATTCATGCTAGCCTTAAACTTACCTTTGAAAAACCCAAAAATCACAAACTACCTCAAAACAAGACTGTTTTGCATCAAATCAAACCCAATACTTTCCAAATCTAAAATCCTTCATTCTAAACCTTAATTCCATCAAATATAAATCCTAAATTAGCCCTATAACCTTTGAGAGAAAACCTAGCCCTTACCCATAAAAGTTAAAACTTATAACTCTAACCTACCATAAACTCATATCTCAATCTACATAAACCCCTTTGATTAGACTATCCACCATAGTCCCGCTTCGCATCATACTCTAATTTTTTGTCTACTAATGGGCTAGAGGGAATCATCCACAACCATGGGATGAACTAGTGCGAAACCCAAATTTTTCATATTTTCTTTCCTTTTCTACTACACGTCTCTATATGTAATATTCAGATTGGGAATCGATTTCACTTGCCTAAATCAGCTCCCAAACATGTACAAACATCCTTTATAAAGAGGATAACCAATCAAGAACAAATCAACCTAGCTATCATGCAATTATTCAATAAAAATAGTCATTTTCTTTTATACTATGTTTTTCTCTTTTCATTTCTGTGTTTGCATGTTTTTATTTTATTTTCTTTACCCATGGATTTATCTCACACCATGATGAAGGTGGTTACCTTAATCTCATAGGGTCATGGATCCAAGTCCCCACCACGATGGATCCCAAGGCGTAGATGTGTTGAATGCTAAGGAAGACTGTAGAACTATTATGCTCATCGCCTAGGAAGCGGAGGTAAAGTCTTGGGAGCTTTCTAGGGGTTGAGCGTGACACTCAACTCGTTAGATGACCCTTGGATGTATTCTACAAAGGAGTTTTTTGGCAATGTTGCCACTTTATTGTTCCCGATCTCTGGCAAGTCCAATCGGTAGATTGATCATGTTGAGAAAGATCCTTCCTCTGTCATGTAGGACCAAGATTGTCTCTTGTTCGGACCCCGAAAGAGTCAAAATTTAAGCCTTTCCAACGATATATTAGGTATCACAATTCTCTCCTTCACCTAGAACTTAAACTTCATTATAAATCTATAAGAGGATTACCCCGATTATCCCTCAAATTCATCATGTGTGCATGCTTAATGAAACCAATCCCAGAGATACCTTTAAATTTTGAATTTACAACCAATCTCATAAAAATCCGATTTTTACAATTGAAAAGAAATTTTCACAATCAATCTACACCTAAGATTACTAGACCAAGTAGAAAATCATCCCTGCTATGAGGATCCTATTAATTGAGAATAGGCTAATGCAAATTTTCTTTTTCTTTTTGTTTTCTTTTTGAATCCAACCCTATTAATATTTTTCTTTAGTGTGTTTTGTGCGCTTTATTTTTGTAGATTAATATTTTAACGCTTATACATCAATAGGTGATGAAATCCACAAGAGTGTGGGAAGAACCTTATTTTCAAGATAAGGAGCATATCTCAACCCTATTCTGAATTTTTAGAAGATCCATATTAGCGCAATTAGAAGGTCTTAGATAATAGATAACTTCATAAGCCAACCTCACCTTGCAAATTAACTCGAGCCTCAAGACAACACCACATATGCGAACACCTTCATTAGTTGGGAGGATCATCTTGACCCTCCTAGTTGGGGGGAATACCATGGGCAAAATTATAATGTGCAAACTCCACCACCGAGTTCCTCCATTGGACAAGACATAAGTGACATAAGAGAGATGATGGAAGACTTTTGAGTGAAGAAAAAACCCTACACAAGGAAGAGAACCAAGGGTTGAACTATATGGAGGAGATGTATGAGAACCTAATGTAAGAAGCAGATGACATCTAACACTCTCCTCCACTCTCTAGTACCTATACTACGCATGAGGAAGGTAAGTTCCCATCTCAACCTCAACAAAAATATGAAATTCATATATGAAGTAGAGGTACAAAATAAGAACTCATCTAATATGCTTGAAGAGCAATCCTCTTTGCGACACCATGGAGTCTTGTTGTAATGATGATGCATGACTCTCCTTTTTTGGATAGTGATGATTTTCATATCCCACATCTCTAACTTCTCTCAAGTTTGACGCTTTGATTCTTGCAAAATAATTCATGAATAAATATTTGAAAATAGTTTATTTCATCCAAATAGAAAAATTAATAAAACATAAAACATGACAATCACCAAAATCTAAAATGACTAATTATACTTTTTATTAATTTAATATATAAAATAATTAATTATATTTATTAATTCAAAATAATAATAAAAAAAAACTTGACACTTTATAAAAACTCAAAATCACAATTTTGTCCCTAATTTATGTCTACTTTTTAAAATAGATAAAATAAATAAAATTTTATAAATTTAGACAATTCCAACACTGCATGTCTTTGACCTCTTTTCATTTTTCTTGATTGCACTAAATTGTATATTTTTATTTGTGTAAAAATAGTATATTGATAAATAAATAAAAAAAGAACCAAGAGGTTCCAAGAAGTACACTAGAGGAATACAAGAGGGAAGCATTGAGATTATATTTTATTATAATATGTTTCTCTTGAAAATATTTTTATATATATTATTCCATTCAAAATTTTATATCTCCCGAATTATTGGTTTTATCAGAAAAATTTGAAATCCTGGTTTTAATTGAAAAAAATAATTTTCTCTCACTATATATACTTCGTGACTCTTAATTTTATAAGAAATCAAATTCTAATATGTATAATAAATTATTTCTTGCCAAATTTATTAGAATTATAATATTCTAAACAACTTAAATTATCTTTATTAAATAATTGATTAAATTTAACTTTTTTTTTAATATAATGAAAATATAATCTTTTTGGCTAATTTAAATATAATATAATATATATATATATATATATATATATATATATATATATATATATATATATATATATATATATATATAGTATATATATATAATTATGAAATTAATTATTTAAATATTTGTATATAGTAAGTTATATGATTTTTTTATGGTTATTTTTAAAATTACATATTATTTGTTTAATTTGCATTTACTAAAAACTATAGAAGTTCACATTTATTGTCATTGTTTTCTTTATTCCAATTCCATTATTATCAAAACAATGGAATGGAACTAATAATCATTTATTCAAGATTAGATCAAACACACCCCGCTTATATGATCCCACTCCGTTGCACACAAGAGTGAGTGTTACTAAACTCAATGTTTCTCCACCTAATAAAGTCAAATTATCGCTTCACGCCACTTATCAACTTCTATATAGTTTAGTGATTTCAAGCCCCATACTTTTTTTCCTCGTCCTTAATCATACATGTTAGATTAATTTATTAATCTATAGACTACATAATCATATTACAATTTTAATCGTAATTTTACGACGTTAATTATAGGTCATTTATAAAAGGAATGATTTAATATTAACTAACCATAATCTGTATTTTGTACCTTCTCCCTTGGCTTTAAGTAGGTAGTTCTACTAACTCAGTTTTCCAATTGCTCTCAGATTCTATATATGAGTAAATAGAGTCATAGAATTTGCTGCAGGCTTGCAGAACATAATTTTTATAGAAGAAATAATTATCTCTTTCAACCTAACTTTTTCTGATTTTAACTCTTGCAAATTGGAAAGACAAATAGCAACAACAATTCTTATTTACGCCAAGGATGTTTTTTTTACCCAGCATTTAATTCGATTCCAGATCTATGTTAGGCATGTTTTTACCAAGACGAATTGACGCAGCTTCATTATTTAATAAAATTATTATTTTATATTGCATTTATTAGGGTCATTTGATTATTTTATCATCTGTTTTTAGATCAATAAAATATTTTAGTTTTTACAAAATAATTTAGTACTAGTAACGTTTCAATTTTTTAACTGGAAAATGAATATATCGATTATTTTTCTGTATTTTTTGGATTGTCTTGGATTTATTCTGCTTTCATAACCATCTTTTGAAAATTTTCGAAAAATGTTTCTGAACTAATTTTGATCCAAACAAAATGTTTTCTTTTTTATTGGTTTCATCTAGGTAGAATGTTGCAGAAATGAAACCGGACAATTGTCTTCCCTTTTCTCTGTGTTTTGCTATCTTCTTTGATTTTTAGAATGTCAAGTCCAAACACAACAGTAAAAAAATTAATAAAAAAAAAATTCAATTATTTATTTGATTGAAATTTGATACACTGAAAGCCGTGAAAAACAAAAAAGGGTATTTGTGATTTTTCACTTTTCTTTATAAGATGGAAATTTGGTGACATTATGATATCCATCGAAAGTTTCATGTATGATATCCTTCGAAATTTTCACGACTAATTTCATGGACTAATTTTAACGAGAAAGTCCTGAGGATATCATGGAAATTTTCTTTATTTGAATTGTTTATAAAAAAAGTTTTATTTGTTTTTCCATATTTTCTTGATAACCAAATAGAATGTGAAATAAAATATTCTCTAATTTTGATTATTATTTTTATGTTTTTGGGGATTTTTTTTATGGGGATTTTTTTGAAGCCAAATTTTACGTTTTTGCCTAGTTTTCTATCATATTCAACATTAAATTAGGTTATGGAAAAAAAAAAATTTAACTCAATTTTGCAATATTTTACAGAACTACATATTGCTTTAGCAATTTAAGTTTATGCTATTTAGGGACATTATCATCATATTGTGAATATGATTATTATTATTATTATTATTATTATTATTATTATTATTGTACTAGTTAAAATTTGAGAAATATTAAATGTTTGGCGAACTTGTTCTGTGGAGTTCGCTTAATGTAAAATTTTTTGAATTGATATTACAAATCAGCATTCCGCTCTCGCATATCAATTTTCATGCAAGATCCATACGGTCAAGAAAGTTTTCGCTTTATCGATGACTTTATTTGGTAGGATGTTTAATTTGGTGAAGATATTTTCTCATTGGGCGTCAAACCGCATAATTTTACTACACTATTAATGGGAAGTCATCGCACGGTCATGAATGCGAATCGATCTTACCTCGCACATGATTTTTCAGATTTTAAAGATTCTAAGCAATCGACACCACATCATGTCATTTGGGTGTTTGACGACTGAGCACTTCGTATGTCTTGCTTTACATGTATTCTTGATACATTGCTCTCTTTATTTATTCTTCACTGGTTTCTGCCTTCCGCCATCACAAAAAATTAATGAGACTTAATCATGCTAAATGGCTAACTTCATGATGAATTTGACGATTTACAAAAATAAACTTGACCTCGAAAAGTCAGTTCCTCCAAACCACTGCTAAGAGTTCAAATGAGTAAAAATTCTGCGAGACTTAAATATTCTTAATAGTTGTTGTCTAATGATCATGGAGAATCATATGAAATATTTTGTTTATGCAAACATTCCCAAGATTGAGAATGCAAAATATTTCTTGTATGCTATTAGCAAGAAATATACAAAGTCTTCAAATATCAAAATGAGTCATATGATAATCATTAGGTGAATATTTGTTTTGAATCCAAATCATTAATGTGTCATCTAATACTTGGTGGTTAGATAGTGGTACTACCATTCACGCTTGCAATTCTATGCAAGTAGTAATAAGTAGAAGAAGTCCAATTAGTTTGGAGTAGTATGTGTATATGAGAGATGGTACAAGAGTCTAAGTTAATTTTCTGAAAGTTGTTAGATTGCAGCTTAGTACATGAAATTTTTTGGAATTGCGGGATGTGGTGTACAATCAGGAGAAATTTGATATCCATACCTATTTTGGATAGATTTGGATATAGTTTTTTTTTTTTTTTTTTTGGAACTATAAAGGTTAATTTATATCGAGACTCTTTATGGATTAGCAATGAAACACTTTTTGGGGATCTTTACAATTAGGGTTGTATAGTTTGCTTTCTTTTTCTTCTAATGTTAATATACTATTAGTAGCACCAAATGTTTGAAATTGAATGAAAAGTCTTATATCTTTGGCACAAGCACTGGGTCATATTTTACGTAAACATCACTGGAGGATGATACTAGTATAAGCCAAGGGCCAAGAGAAATTGTGTTCAAAGAACACCAATCTTATTTCAGCTGGGGCTATCACCCAATCTCTAATTGATACGACCAAAGATCCAAGAGCTACCATCGATGATGAACCAATTGAGGATGTAGATCTAGTAGCCCTAGATGTAGCCATGGATATACCTTTGAAGAGGTTAGAGAGGGGCGTGTAAGCTCACTATTTCAAATGACTACATTGTCTACTGAGGAGCAATGAGATGATGGTGGATGGCGATTTGACTACATACAAAGAAGCCATTGTTAGTCCTCAATCCAACTTCTGGATCGATGCAATGAAAGATGATATGACTTCCATGTCACAGAATAAAGTGTGGAGCTTGGTAGATTTTCTAGGTGGTTGTAGACCTATTATGCAAAGTTCAGGCATTCAAGACCAAGCGATGCCAAGGACGTAGAGATATAAAGCAAGATTATGAATAAGGATTGGCGCGAAGGAGAAGGTATTGATTCATGAAACCTTCTCTCATGTGTCCACTAAAGACTCTTTATGCATTATTATGGCTATAGTTGCTCATTTTGATTTAGAGTTGAATCAGATGGATGTGAGGACAGCTTTCTTGAATGGAAACTTAGTTGAGGATGTTTACATGTCTCAACCTATAGGTTTTGAGGAAGTTGGTAAGGACATGGTTTGTAACCCGTAAATCCATATGGTTTAAATCAAGCTTAGGCGGTATCTCAAGTCGATTGAAGTTGCCACCATAATGGTTTTAAGGAGAACATCGTCGATCAATGCATATATATGAAGGTCAGTGGGAGCAAATATATATTCTTGGTTTTATACGTTGATGATATTTTACTCGCAGCCAATGATATTAACCTGTTGATTAAGACAAAGCAATTATTGTTTAGCCATTTTTATATGAAGGATCTTGGGGAATGTCTTGGGCATATAGATATTTCATGAGCAGACCTATAGCATTCTAAGATTTGAATCAATGCACTTATATTGAACGAATTCGGAAGGTTTAATATGCACCGTTCTTTCCGCGCACTAATTGTAAAGGATCTATTACCCTTTCCGGCGTCAACGTCCCCATAATATTGACAGAGATCATTGAAGCAAATCCTATTTTCAGCTTGCGCAGCTTTGATACTGCCAAGTACACATCGTCCATATTGTTTTTGTTGTCGCAGTTTAAAGTACCGAAAGGTCCGGTCAAACGTCAGGCCGCCAAGAAAAGCTCTGATGCACCAAAAAGGTTTCATGATCCATATCATGAATATTCGTACGCACCATCTTTTTAGTGTCGTTTTAGCGATCTGATTACAGTGCCAGTGACGATAAAGTCCACTTCTCACATCTTACGATAACAAGAGTTAAGCCGGAAAAGCGCCGCGCGACATCATAATCTCTTCATTGGCAGATGATATGGCGACAGAGGTTGTTTATCATGGCTGTTGTCCACGAATCATTTCGCCGGAGAAGAAACACCTGATCTTCTAAAACCACTTCAACGGTTCCTGCGGAGGTCCGGTACCGTTCCTTTATCTGATTGAACAGAGTTCGCCCAAACAGATTGATGGAAGTTCTGTGAAAAAGCCGGCGAATCCTTCGATTTCGCCGAGTTAAGACTGCAATTTTAGCGATGCCGGCATTCACTAATCAAAGGTTTAATCATTTATTGGTCAAGAACAACTCATCCTTCGCGATCGTTGTGGTTCCAGAACTTTTGTTTGGTGGTTTTCCTTTATATTCGTCTGAAAACTATGTTTTTCTATTATTATATTTTATCTGATGTTTATTCATTATCTTATAGATTTTTAAAGGTCATTTTGAATTTATTGACGACACAAAATGATGTTTTCTCTTTTTTATCGGTTCAATACTCTTTGGCTGCCAAATGTCATAGATTAGTATCCTCTTGGTGTATTAATTGTATATGATTGGTTATGACTATGTAAATCTCTTGTTGAAGCATTTGAGTTATGATTTTGATTAGTAGCACCTGATTATGTATGATTTATGCATCCTCTCGGTGTGTTAATTATATATGATTAGTTGTGGCTATGTAAATTTATTAATGTGGGAGAATGTTAGATTAATATTTTATTAATCTATGGACTAAGCATAATCATATTACAATTTTAATGTAATTTTGTATACAGCAATTATGGCCATTTATGAGATGGTTTAATATTAACTAGCTATAGGTCCATGGTATCTTCTCCCTTGCTTTGTGTCTATTGACTTCAAAAACCCAATTATTCCCTTGTACTCTATATATATGAGTAAATAGAGCCCTATAATTAAACAGTCAGTGTAGAACACACTTTAGGAGAAGGAAAGAACTATCTTCACCTTAGCCTTTCTTTGGTTTCATCTCTTGTAGATTTGGGAGACAAATAGCAAATATCAATTCGATCTATGTCATGTATGTTTTTACCCAAGATGAATTGATATGTTTTATCAAGCTTTCAATAAAGTTATTATTTTGTAATGTATTTATTAGGTCCTTTGATTATTTATCAATTGTTTTTAGAATCAATAAATACTTTTGGTTTTTACAAAATAATTTAGCATAATATTCCAACTTAATCGTCGCTCCTAATAATAGAATTCTTAGCAATGTTGCCCAATGAAAAATATGCTAGACACAGAAGTTTAACTAAAGAAAGAATCATCTCTATTTCATTATTCTGAGATTGATGTACATATTTGAGGAGATTGGAAACAGAATCGCTCAACTAACTGTATATGAGTTAAGGGAAACTGCTTAACAATTTATAGTTAAGAGGTCAGTTCAAATGGCTTCAGGTGTTCTGAGCTAAAGCTTTGTCTTCTAATCATCCCCATGCATGTGTTTAAACCATGCAAAGCTAAGTGCAAAGAGAAGAAACTGGGCTCTTGAGATAGGCTAAGTAAAGACATCTGTAACATGTTGAAAGATAGGAAGATACTGGATTTGTAAATCACCTTGCAACACTTCATCCCTGATGAAGTGTAGATGTATGTCAATATGCTTGGAGCGTGCACATGAAAGACCACTGGCAGTTTAGAGCAACTGCACATTTTATTGTCACACCAAACTCAGGGGGGAATGGATTGAGAGACACCGAGCTCACGAAGGAGTTCTTGAATCCAGCTACCAAAATTGTGGGAGAGAATTCAAGCAATTGTCTTAAATCATATTCGATATTGTTTGAGACGTACCTACACAGACATTACTTGTCTGCTTCAAGAACACATCCTCATGGTCGCAGGAGCCTAGAATCTTGTTTTAGTGGGAGTTTTTCCTTTTCATGCATTTTGTCAGGAAAACTTGTGTTTTTCACTTACACATACACATTTTGATGTTTGTCATTATCTTATGATTTTGTGTCATTTTCGACTGCATGAATGACACAAAAATGATGTTTTCTCTTATTATTGAATCAATACTTTGTCATTAAAATGCTTCTGATTAGTATATCCTTAGGTATTAATTGTATATGATTGCTATGACTATGTAACCTCTTTGTTGGACATTTGAGTGCGACTGACTAGTAGCACCTGATTATGTATGATTTATGCATCCTCTTGCAGTTAATTATATGATTATGGCTATAAAACTATTAATAGGAGAATTTTGATTAATATTTTATTAATCTATGGATTAAGAATAATCTATATTACAATTTAATTGTAATTTGTACATGTTAATTATGGGCCATTTATGATGGTTTAATATTAACTAGCTATGGGTCCATGGTATCTTCTCCCTTGCTTTGGTAAGCCCATTGGATCCAAACCCAATTGTTCCCTTGTACTCTCTATATATATATGAGTAAATAGAGCCCTATAATTAAACAGGGGTTTAGTAGAACACAGTTTAGGGAGAAGGAAATAACTATCTTCAACCCTATATTTTCTTTGATTTCATCTCTTGTAGATTTGAGAGACAAATAGCAGTCAATAATTCTGGATCTATGTCATGTATGTTTTTTACCCAGTATGAATTGATATGTTTCATTGTTTCAATAAAGTTATTATTTTGTAATGTATTTATTAGGTCCTTTGATTATTTATCAATTGTTTTTGGAATCAATAAATACTTTTGGTTTTTATAAAATAATTTAGCATAATATCTAACTAATCGTCATCTTTTGGTCAATAGAATTTAAAGAATGTTGCTCAAATGAAAATATGCTAGACAATGTAAGTTTAACTTAAAGAAAGAATTCATCCCTATTTCATTATTCGAGACTAATGTACATATTTGAGGAGATTGGAAATGTGAATCGTCAACTAACTATATGAGTTATAAACCGCTTAATAATTGGTAGTTAAGAGGCTGAAACTAAAATGGTCGTATGTCTTCTGAATAAGCTTTGTCTTCTAATCATCCCCGCAAGTGTAATGCAAAGCTGGTAAACCACAAAGCTAAGTGCGAAGAGGAAACCGGTACTGAGATAGGCTAAGTGAAGATATCTGTAACATGTTGAAAGATAGGAAGATACTGGATTTGTAAATACTTTTGCAACACTTCATCCTCGGCGAAGTGTAGATACGTCAGGCCAGTTTGGAGCATGAATGAAAGACTCAAGGCTCGCAGCAAGAGCAACCGCATTTTATTGTCACACCAAACCTGGGTCGGATTGAGACACCGAGCTCACTTAAGGAGTTCTTGAATCCAAAGGTCAATTCGTAGAGAATTAAGAATTGCCCAAATTCATATTTGACATCGCTTGAGACGCACGATACGATTACTGGAGGTTAGACCAATATGTATACGCAACCCGATGTACCGTGACGCATCAGGCTGAAGCAATAGCTTAGGAGGCAATGCCTCATATATTTGGGAAAAAATTGTTTGCAACGCTTGAACTCTGACTTTAGCTGAAACATATGATACTTCAACACCACTACCATGCCCCCAAAATTATTTATGCACCCCCCCCCCCCCCCCTCACGATATTTTCTAGCTCCGTCACTAATGACGATCATTAGAGCGATCTACATTCATGTATCCTTGAAGAGCTAGAGAAGTAGAGGTGTCACGCCCCGAAACCCACCCTAGGGGCATGACTCATTAATCACGCCTCAAGCCTCACCAAGGTTTGAAATGCGAAACGACACTAACCTTCCTAGAATTCATTTTTTTGTTCAATTACCAACACATGTTCAAAGTAAATGCGCAACTTTCTAAATTCATACCAAATTCAATTACGCCACAAAACATTTCAAACATCCAACTATATGTCATATAAAGTTGTTCAGAATATAACAACACGTGACTCCCAATCTAACTTTGTATTAATATAAACTAATGTTATCATCCAAGTGACTTTCAATTAACTTTCAAAACCCAACATTTCATATAAACATGAACTCATAGTTCAACATGATCCACTATGTCTTAATCAAATCCAACTACGACGAATCCCCCAACTCCAGCCATCACTCCTCGCTGGAAACCAAAAGCACCAAAAATATGCTTAACGAATGTATGAGCCAGTCTAATACAAGAAATACTAACATTCTTCACGGATCAAAAGTTTTCAATCATATAATAATAGGATGTTTTTCATCAAACTTTGATTCAAAATAAGTTGGAACATTAACAAAATATACTTCAAAATATTTCATATCATTTCAAAACTGATTTATAATTAAATGCCATCCAAACAATTTCTATATCAAATTTCGATTCAAACACTTTCATATCAAATCCAAAATCAAATACATTTCAAACATATTTTTCTCCTGGCCATCAAATACCAAATGGTGCCCAAATCATGATGGACTTTCAAATGGGTGGTTAGCCGCAAATTGTTCATTTTTAAGGTGGAACCAAATGGTCTTAGTATTTAGCAACTCTAACCAAACCCTCTGTAGGCCTGTTTCAAACCCAATTATGATTCCCACCAAGAAAATGTAGCTGGCCAACTATTATATCCCGCTGATTATACAAATAGTGTCAACTATTATTCCTGTTGACAAGACTAAACTAACTAGAGTCAAATATTTAATTCAAAATTTCAAATCACAAAACATCATGATCCACATTTTCTTTCGAACAAAACAAATTTCAAAAATAATCATGGTAAACTACTTTTTGACCATGGATAATCAAATAAATAAAAGTAAAACTTTTCACAAACCAAGATTATATAATTCATCAAATAATTTTCATCCTCAATGAAGTAAAACAAACAATTTTCTTTTTAAAAATCCGCATTAATATCCCTTACCTCAAAGGAGTACTCAAAAGCTATGCGAGCTAATCCGAAGAATTAAATCTCAATGAAATATTTCTCCAAATAATAAGAAAGAAACTCATCATCATTACTATTTTATTTTAAACTTCCTAATTTGATATTCTCATAAAATATTTACTTGCCAAAATACATATATTCTTAAATGAGTTTATCAAACATACATTATAAAATTAGTTTTTCTAAATTATCTGATTGTTAATATTATCTTCTTTAAAAAATTATACTAAATATTTGTTTTTTCTTTTTCTAAAATAAACTTAATATTCAATATTATTCCTTTTTTTTTTTCAAGCATCCACATGAATCTAATTTCCTAGATTTTCATACCTAAGTTTCATAAGACTATTTGTGAAGGCAACTTTGTTTTTTACCATATTCCCCTTTTTGTCTTTTCACTTATAATTAACTCAAAATCAATGGAATATATCATTTCGACTTTCAACCTACTTGCCATATAATTACTGCTCATCTCTACAATCTCACTTATGTTTTCTTTTTTTTTTCTTTTACTACCTCATACTCAAAGTAATTCATGATACCACCAATTTTTCTTTTTCTTTTTTAAAACCGAGTGAATCTAAATCTGACTTTTCGGTCTATCTAAACCGGAAGAAAATTAAAAATCTACATCAAAGAAATCTAGAAAGAAAAATAAGGAAGATCTTACCTAGAGAATTGTTCTTCAAACTTAGATCCGAAAGTCGTATGTCCTCTGGAATTTTACCAACAGAGAAATTCAAAAAAGAATAGAAGAATTTTCTTTCTTACTCCAATTTATACCTGGGTATCTATTAGAAAATGCTCTTTTACTCCCTATTTCATTAAATTAATTAATTAATTAATTACTAATCGAATTATCATTATTATTTTCATAACGCCTGAATTAATTTATCATTATTATTTACACCATTTACAAAAAATTCATGTCATTATTATTTTTCATAACTTAATTTATATAAATCTCACACATATTTTCCAGAATTTATAATTTCATATAATTCCTCATTATTATTATTTTCCATAACTTTTACTCTATACAAATTCCTTGCAAGTTATAAGAGGTCTATAGGAGTAAATACCATAGTCATTGTTCCCTTCAAATAGCGAAGAATTCTCTTCATTGCTCCCACAATGAGTAGTTGTAGGATTGGCCATGAATCAATATGTCTTACTGTTAAAGGTTATAACAATATCCGGTCAAGTAAGAGTTGCATACTGGAGTACACCAACCGCACTTCGTTAAAGGGTATCATCAGGCGGAAGGCCCCCATAATTAGTGGAGGAGAGAGTGGCACCAAGAGAGCCAGGAGTAGGAGCTGGCTCTAGCTTCAACATGGTTGTTCCTGTGAGTAAGCTCTAGATATATTTCAGCTGATTTATAACAGAAGAAATATGATGCATGCACTTCCACGCCTAGAAAATAGTTCAAGCTGCCTGAGTCTCGGATTGCAAATGTAGCATTGAGGCGATCAATAATAGCAAGAGTTTGGAAGAGCACTTAGAGCATTTGAGGCAATTTTTCTCTGTTTTAAGGGAGCAACAATTATTTGCCAACTTACATAAATGCCACTTTTGAACATATAGAATTATATTTCTTGGTCATGTGGTTTCTAAAAATGGAATTTAGATGGAAAAAGATATAAGATATAGTTTTAATAATAATGGACCAATTCCTAGCTCAATTCATGATACGAGAAGTTTTGTGAGTTTTCACGCTAGTTTACATCTATATGAGATTTATTCGTGGGTTTAGTTTAATAATGACTCCTATAACCTAATGCTTTTCTGAAGGAAAACAGATCTATGGAAGAAAAGATCCAAGGAAGATCTTTGTTTTTTCTTGATAACTTTTAACTTCATGAATAAATTATTTAAGTTCCTACTCAGAATGTTAGATTAAATAATACTAATTCAAACTCTATTACCAAAAATAACCTTAAATTTGATTTGTCCCCAAAAAAACAAAAAAAGAAAAAAGAAAATGGAAATACACAATTAGTTTATAAAGAGTTAACTGATAACTACTGCGATTTCAATAGATATTTGCATACTCTTGACCATCAGGCAACACTTGCTAGAACAACCAACAAATTTATAAAATCCAAAGTAAATTAGGTCTACTTGTTAGACGATCTCAAATTTAAAAGCATGCTCATAAAATCTCATGCGATAAGTAATTCTCTGCAATTTCTTCACTGGTAGCCCTACATCTTACCATCCTTTCCTGTACCAATTGGCTCCTTCGTGTCAATGTCAACCTGGTGCTTAGAATCTCAAGAGATTAACACCCAGTTACACAAGTCAAATGATTTAATATTATTCTTCACCATACTTCACGATATGTTTAGTTCTAAGGAAAGAAAAATTGAATGTTATGAAAATTTTCTCATAGAAAATATTGAATATAGAAAGTAAAATCAAGTACTTAGGTCGATATCCAATATCACCTCAATGACTTTGGGTTTACCCAACAACCCACATTGGATCAAAAGGTAGGTATCATTAATACAAATTGCATTGACATGTAACAATTGAATCTAGTGTTATCAACTGTTTGATGTGTGCACTATCATTGAGTTATCAACTCTTTGATGTTTATACATCATATGTATACTCAACCAACTTCATCTCCATCCACATTAACCTTGGGTTTGCCCAAACAAGTTAATGCTTCGAAGTTAAAGCTAAACCAAGTAATTGCAAATCAGATTTCCAAGGGTTCGAACATATTCGAAAGCAAAGGCATATGATCGTTCCAACTGATTCAGAGAACTGCCCTCATCTCATTAATGGAAGATGTTTGGGCTTTAATTTGATTTATCCAAGGAATTTCAAACGCCTCACTACTTTATAGTAAGATACATCTATAACATTCATCACATGAATCATATATAAAGATAGTTCACTAACTATATGGCATGATTATGGACTTGTCTAATGTCAATTCCTCGAGGCATGAAGGAATTGACCAGGTCATACCTAGGACATGCATCAATTACAACCCTTTGAAAAATAAATTACAATTCTTCTTTCAAGGTCTCCTTCTTCAGGATGGCTCTGATGAGTCCTAAACTTATATATTTTTAATTCATTTTTCTGGCATACTTTTAGAAGTTTATGATTCATTTGAATACTGAATTATGAAATATTCACCACCTTGGTGTTTCGTAGGTTTTGAATGCAGAAGAAGCAAATCCAACAAGAAAACAGGAATAAAATTGGCTAAGGGAGAATTTGTCGCGACATAACCTTAATAGAACCAGCAGAGGCTATGTCGCAACAAGAAATGCTATGTCGCAACAAAGAAGAAGCTGAACTCAAGGTTAGAAGTGAACTATGTCGTGACATTTCACATTGTCTCGACACAAAATGAGAAAGATTAAATGATAAATGTTGAAACAAAGAAATGAATGTTGTGACATAATGGTAATTGAGACACAACTTTTCACACAACATTTGTTGTTAGAAGGAAGAATGTTCATATTATCCTTGTCATCGCGACAATGATTAAGCAAATAGTAGTAGAGTTTTGTCTCAACAATCAAATTTATGTCGCAACATAAAAAGCTGTAGAGTGAAAGATTTCTGTCGTGACAAAGGAAAATTATATCACGGCAGAAAACGGAAAAACAATGAGACAAGTCAAGACAAGTTTGTCGCAACAAAGATTTCAATGTTGCAACAAACAGTTCAACTAGTGACAAAGATCAAAGAAAGAAATATGTCGCAACATTTTCAAGGCATGTCGTGACATAGAGTTCAGATTCAACAGTACAAGACAACAAGGCTATGTCGTGATATAGAAAATATATGTCGTGACAACAACAACATGCAACTATGAGAAACTCCCGTTTGACAAACAAAATATTGTCGCGACAGCATTATGGAAGGAGTATTAATATATGTTGCAAACATAACAAAAAGCATACTGCACAAAGCGAAGAGCAAGGTGAAAATATTGGTTACAAACCATGTCACCACATAAGATGAAAAAGATAACAAAAATGTCACACGCAGCAGCAAGAGAAAAGGAGTGTTTCATGCCGCGACATTTTAAAATTCTATCAGACATAAAAACTAAGCCGAAGGTAAGAAGCTTTGTCATGATTAAAGAAATTCTCTTGTCGCGTATTTTCTTTCAAATTATGTCACACAAAACTAAGAAGCGTTACAAGCCATGTCATATAGAAACTCACAAGCCATGATAAAAGTTGGGGAACAAAGATAACAACTATGTCGCGGCATAATTTTCTATGTCACAACAAAACTTACTAGGCCTAATTTTTGGGGATCCACACTTCAGCCTCATAGTCATCTATTTGAAAATCCATAAATAACACTGAGCATTATGCCATGTTTCGCTAAACTAGAACTCGTAGCAAGAATCTCCTTGTATATTTTTGCTTATTTTTTACTTACTATTCACTAATTTAGTCTTAGCTTAGTTTTTTTTGGATTGAACAATGATCTGGTGCGAAGTGTCTAGATGGGTTTATCGTAAAAATCTTAGTTTTCATTATTGTCTGATTTGAATGAAATTTGGAGAAGTACTGGAGTTCATTTATTTCAGTTTACTTGTAATTTCAGTGAATTTTCATGATCATTTAGTCATCATTAGTTGCAATCTAGTTTTGAAAGACCGAGCTCCCTCTGGGAATGAATCGATGTTAATTATTATTTTCTGCATAACTTGAAAGAACGTCATAGTTCGAAATCTTGAATTTATTTGATTATGTTGTTCCCTGAATTACTGAACAAAATATTAGTAGCAATCAAAAAATGATTGTATCTTGCTCTGATTTCTAGGAGGCCCTCTGAGTGACACAAAGATAGAGAATCCTGAGAGTATTGAATAGTTACTTTGGGGTATGTTAGATTAATATTATGGAACTAATGAACTCTGAAGAACTACTCGAGCAAACCACCATTGATCTATGGTAGTGAGGATTAGCTGAATGATACATCAATTTAGTTAACAGATGTTTTACCTCTCTTCGATGAAAGGATCTTCGATCCTCGTGTTAGCAGACCAACCATGGAAGATAGAGAATTTGTTTGATTGATGATCGAGATACAATTAAATTGGTAAATTGAGGAAGACCGGAAATTACTCTACTATAGTGGGCAGAATTCTCTACCATGATCATTAGTCTCTGAAGTAATACAAGGAAAATAATCAGATCTTAGAAAAATGATTATATCTTCTAGTTAAGTAATCGATTAGACTCATGTGTCTTAAAGGAACATGAAAATCGAATTAGTGAAATGTATAGTGTGTGGAGAAATCCAAACTATACTACCTTGCATCTTTGACAAGTTTAGATTTCAACTGATGGCTGAACCATGTTATAAAATGATGCAGAAAATTGATAATTGTACATTGAACTATTTCCCAACGTTACTTACCCAATGAACTTTCCAATCTAATTATTTTGAATTCTTCATATATAGTTATAGAATTTTAATTAGTTTTTACAATTCCTTTAGTTTAAAACCAAATCAATTTTAACTTTGAGTTCAAATAGTAAAAGGATCTTGAGTAGATGGTGGTAATTGACCTAGATTTTTCATCAACCCAATGGGAACGAGTATCTGACTTAATCACTTTTATTATCAGGCACACTGCACTTGCAAAGAACTGAGGGATCAAAACATATTTTCAAATGAAATCTTTTCATACAAAGCAAACACATATTACATATTGGGTCTCAATGTTTTTGATGCCATTAAAAGAACGGATTTAGTTCTTGATATAATGTCAAAATTTGGCCCAAACAACAATGTTAGACCACGATTTTCATCGTTAAAACTAATCAATAAGTTAGCGCCGCCACAGATAAATATTGAAATTCTTCGTGTAAATCGAAGTGAAGATTTTGTTGGTATAGTTTGGTCAATCAACGTTTTTTACACCGCTACGTGATGTATAAGAGAATCTAAATATCAATATTCTAACCAAGATAGAACGTTACTTGACATTTTTCTTTGTTCTATAAAACAAAATTCAGAAAAAATTACAAAATAGAATCGCAAAGAGTTTGTGAAGGCTAATAAATCTTTTATGAGCTAACTCAAATATAGCTATTTTCATACTTGGCCTGACTGTGTGTTTTACTACAAAGATTTTACACGCATAGAAAACTTATAATCGCCGCTGGATACGTAACTAGAAAGAACATTGAGAAATCGAGGAAAGCAAAGTGTTAATCAAAACCATATGCAAAGCAGAGAAAAAGAGATGCAACTCACATGTAAGAAGCAAGAGGTAAAGACCTTTTCTAGGCAAACACTACGAGGATTTTTTCTGAGTCAACCATCAGATGAACATCGCTTTGGACAACTCCGGCTATAGAGGCCAATAATTTTGAGTTAAAAGTCAGTTTTGATCACAATGATGCAGCAACATCAATACACTGGGCACCCAAGTGAAGATCCCAATGAGCATGGAAGATTCACTACAAACATGCTGAAGTTGAACGGGGTGACTCCAGCATCAAGCCGCAACTATTCCTTTCATTGAGAGGTGTTAATGGCCTGAAACTACCATGTGATCTGAATAATTAAAGAGTTGGTGGAGGCTTACATGTAACGATTCTTCCTACTCACTTTAAAGGAGAGTGGAACTGAGGAACGTTTGTAATGGCGGAGTTGACAGAAGTCTCACACCTATGGGAAAGATTCAAGAGATTGTTGGAAAATATGCCCACGTACATACGCGACCAACCATACATATGATGATCTTACTATTCCAGAACTCACACTCGCGTATAATTGATGCGCATATCAGGAGCATCTAAGAGAAGAGGCAGGAGAGGTAAGACAACCCATTGAAGATCTACTAAATGCAACTCTATAGATTCATCCAACTTCTGTGAGTAGCAGCATAAATCAATGAAAGGAAGTGGGTGATAGAGTTTGAACATAATGACCACAAAGCAAAACTAGATGCATTGATGAACAAGATGGGAACCAAGAAAGAAAAATGCACTAGAAGAAACATGAAGGAGAACAACTGAAATAAAATGAGCGTAAAAGTAAAGGTCAATAAGATCAGGTGCGGAGGGTCCTTATCAAGTTTCAGGAGGCACGCTTTAAATGCCATAGTCAACCCAAGTCAAACCCCAAACTTGCCTATACATCACACAATTCAAATTTCGAAACCATGAGAATTTCTCATATGGACCTGAAAGATAGAAATAACGTAGACCGATGCACTATCACAGTGAACATGGTCAACATGGTCAAGGACAAATAACAAATGTAATGAAATTTAGGCTGAGATCCGTGCCAGAGGAAGGTCCCAATCTTTAATATCATATGAGGCTATGGAGAAACAAAAGGTCATTAATATATATTAAACGCTCTAAAAATAATTCTAGAATTTTTATACAAATTTTTATATATTCCTGGTATGAATTGAGCCAAACTTGGTTTTTCCGGGAGAATTGATAAATTGATGTTATGAATGATAAATTTAGCTAATCTTAAAATTTTCGGGCACTAGAACAAGGATAAATTGAGATTTAAGGGGTATAAAAAATCAAAAAGGAGGAGATGGGCCATAGTAGAAATAAAATGTTTAATTGCAAAATTAAAGATAAGGAGGGCTAGTTGCAATTTATGAAAAGTTGAAAATATAAAAAATGGAAAACAAAAGCTAAAATTCATTTTGGCCCCACTTGCTCCTAGCAAAACCGGTGAGGAGAGAAGAAGGGAGAGAACAAGAGGAAGAAGATAAGAAGAAGGAGAAGGGGAGAGGAAGATCAAAACTAAGGTATGTATTCATCTTAGGATCATGTTTGACTTCAAGGCTCGTTTCGAGAATGGTCCTCCTTTGTCTAGGTTTTTGGGGAAGAGATCATGTAAACCCTAATTTGTTGAGGTGTTGTGGGTAAAACCCCATACATGGTATAAGATAATCAACTCCTTAGATGGATCCATGGTTAATCGAGTCTTTGAGTTAGGGTTTAGAACCCTAAACTAATCATCGTTATTTGAGGATGGTCATAACCCATGTTGGAATGATCTTGAAGGAATTCATGAAAGAATTTTGAAGAAATATATAATTGAAAGAGGAATTGAGTAGAAAGAGATTCCAAGGTGAATTTGAATGGTTTTGATGTGTGTTTGAAGTGTAGAATTAATGATCAGTATAAAAAAATGTGAGAAAACACACACTTAAGTATTTCGGGTGACTTGTTGGGGTACACTTTTAGCAACGTACACTTTCGTTTCTGGTCATTTTTGGCCAAAGTGTACCGGTACACTTTAGGGGTGTACCGGTATACCTGCTGCTCTGTTCTCAGTTTCGACCAGTTTTTGTATTTTGGCCATAACTTGCTCATTTCTTATCCGATTTGAGTGATTCAAGTGGCTACGTAAAATAGACTTCAAGGAGAACAAAACTTAAAGAATAGGCATCGCCAAATTTGATATTAAGAGGCCTGGTAATTATCTTCAAAGTGGGCTATGTGCAGCCAAACTCGGTTCCATTTGAACATAGAGTAGTCCGTTTTTGACGTATCCTTGAGTTTTGTGTCTGAATTGGGTGATTCCACCCATTGAATAGAACCTCTTAAGCACCCAGCTTTAAATATGGCAAAGTATAGTGTCAAAATGAAGATAGAACCCCTGGAAAATTAGTAATACAAACTGTCCCAGTGTAATCGGTAATTGATTAGTTGGTACGAAAATGCCATAACTTTAGTTGGGATAATCCGATTGAATGATTCCAATTTTGGCAAAATAGACCATAGGAATAAGGAATGAGTCTAAGTAAAAACGCACGATTCTCACTCGCCGGCAAAGCTTTGCTTGCCTCAACGATATCTGCTAGTACGATTATTTGTGTATAATCACTGGTGATGACAAATTGTATTTGACTAAAAGTAAGTGAAGACGATAAATTCGCTAGGATTACATCGAGAAAGAAACGGAATCGATAATTGGTTTGTTCTTCTGACTCTATCCTTAATTCAAGTATTTTGCAGTTTACCAATTAATCCAGAATGAGAACATGAATCGAGTTCATGAAATGAGTGGTGATATATCATACTGAAAGCAGAAGGGTATATGTTGATATTAGGCATAGTTTAATGATAAATGCTTGCCGAAGCAATTGAATATGGAATAGAACTGTATAGAACCACTAGGCATGAAAATGCTTGGGGCCATGTATTTTAACTATGCGCAGTATCGAGTAAGCAAAAGAGAAGAAGCCCAAGATCGCGCAAATAAGCAGAGTCATAGAGAAAGTACGCGAGGCGTATAATTCAATTTTTGCAGGCATCACTCTTTGAAAATGGGCAGTGTTTTGTAAAACAAAGTGGTTAAACCCTGAAACTTGATTTGTGGTACTACCTTAAAGAGCATAGAATGATTTTCTTTGTAAAATGTATTTTGTTAAATGTTTATGAGCCTACCGAATTGCTTTTCATATTTGTAAAATGATTACGGGCTTGCCCTAAATCAAAACGCCTCCGCAACTAAATAGAATTAATAAAAATGTTTTGATAAGATAAATGAAAACGTCGAAGTAAACTAGGCTTCGGTTCAGATCCGTCCAGTCGGGTCGGGGATTCGTCGTGACACTTTGAAAATAAATTTAATAAAACGATAATCAAAGAACAAACCGCTTCCCGGGTTTCGTTCGACTCGCCGGGTCGGATTCTAGGCCGCATAATACATGAGTGCAAAGTTTGCTAAGCTTAGCATTATTCTAGGCAAATACAACGCGTTTCTCAGCAACACATATGCCTCTCCTCGAAAACTGAGACATAAGTAAAATTCCAGTAATGCAAAATCAATCCAAGGATGCCTTCCCCAGCGATACAAGGAAGAATCCAAAGGATTGCGTGGTGGTGACTCTAAGAAGTGGAAGAGAGATAGAAAGCAGAAAAGAAAAAGAGAAGAAGAAGACTGAAAGAGAAGAGAAAGAAGAAATTGGAGGAGAATTGAAGTAATACAGTTCAGAGGTTGCTAAAGAAGAGAGAACAACAAAAATGCAACAAAAGCACCAAGTTGAAGAGGAAGATCTAAGAAAGAAGGAAGAGGTTCAAGCTTACAAGCCTCAAGTCCCATTCCCTCAGAGGCTGCAGAAGCCTAAGTTAGAAGAGCAATTCTCTAGATTCTTGAACATGTTCAAGAATATAGAGGTTAATATCCCTTTTTCAGAGGCACTGACTCAAATGCCTCAATATGCTAAATTTATGAAGGATATATTAAGTAGAAAAAGAAAAATTGCTAAAGAAGGAGAAGGAGCTCCACAGCACCAAAGGTGCTTATCCGTAGTTCTTTACCTGAAAATGCAGATCCAAGCAGCCTTCACTATTCCTCGCATACAAAGGGAATTCTAAAATGGGTAAAGTGACTGCAGAGCATCAATTTGATGCTCCTTATCTGAAGTCAAAAGACTAAGTTTAGGGGAGCTTACTCCCACAGCCATGACCCTGCCGATGGCAGACAGAACCTTAACTCAACCTAAGGGCATTCTTAAGGATGTGCTTATCAAAGCTGGAAAGTTGATATTTGTTAATTTTTGTGGTTACTGATATGGAAGAAGACAAACAAGTCTCACCACAGTACACCTTTCCTGTTACATGAGTGTTTTGATAGATGTGAAGAAATGAGAGCTTACTCTAGGAAGTCGGGAGACATGAGACAGCACTTCAATCTCAATCACAATGAAATAACTCAAAAATTTGATAATATTGATCAAGATCGTAGAAACAAAGTTCCCATCAATTCGAACTAAGTAAATTATTAGTGATTCAAGTTCAATGAATGAAAATGAGATAACTTCTGATTTTGATGTTCTTGATGTTGAATTTCTCAAATCTAATTTTGAATCAAAAAGAGGCAAGGATTTATTACAGAAAAACAAAGTATTAAAATCAAAAGCAAAGAATGAAGAGACGGTTAGTGAAATAGAAAACAAGTCAGGTTTAGCTAACCTTGAAGGAATTGCCCAATATTTGAAGTATGCTTTCAGAACTGTAAAAGAAAACATGTTGTTTATTTTCATTTACATTGGATTGAAGCTTAGAAGAACAAAAACTGTTGAGATTTTCTTGTTAAAATAAGGTTGAAGCAATCTCGCTGTCCATAAGATTGAAAGGAATCAGTCCTTCTATTTACATGCACAAGATCCTTTTAGAAGATAATGAAAAGACTTCCATTGAACATCAAAGAAGGCTAAATCCAGTAATGAAAGAAGTTGTCAGAAAAGAAGTATTGAAATGGTTGAATGCGCCTTATATATGCAATCCAAAATTTCAGAGCCTAATTCATGGTTCAAGAAAGTGGATTTAATTAATCAAATTATAAGAACAACGATCTGGCAAGAACCATAAGATGGAGGGAAAAGGACATTTAAAACTAATAATGCTACAAGAAAGGATCATTATCCTCTACCTTCACTGGACCAATGGATAAGAAAAGACAATCAGATTATTGTTTTCGATGGATATTCTCCGGATATAACCAGATTGTCATAGCCTCGAGGATCAGGAGAAGATCACATTCACGTGTCTTCATACATGATCATTAAATGATGCCTTTGGACAGTAATGTCCCGCCACTTTTCAAAGGTGTATAGATATGTCTATGTTTTAACGTGGAAGAGGCTGGTGAAAATCTTCATGGATGACTTAGTATATGGATCCGGGCTTTAAGAAACTAGAAAATTTAGAAACTCAGATCAGCAAGTTAAATACAAAATCTATTTGAATTGAAAATGTTACTGAATTTAAGAAGAAGGGAGCATTGTTTTCAAAGACCGCTGAAGTCAAGTAGAATAGAAGCAAATATATTATAAAGACCTCCCACAACACAATAAAGTGGATAAGAAGCCTACAATACGGTGGATTTTACAAAAGATTTATAAGGGACTTCTCAAAAATCTCAGACCATGCATTACTAGAAAATGCAGTTTGATTTTGATGAATTATAAAGTCAGATTGAAGAAATAACCAGATTGGTTACGTATGGTAACACCGACTGAACAAGGAGTTGAAACAATGCATGCTAGTGGGATTATGGGGCCGGGAGTAGTATTGGGACAAAGGAATGAGAAGATCACATTATACACACAAAACTAAATAAAGACAAGAGAATTATTCTCACTATTGTAAATGAGGATGTTGACAATTTATGTTTTTGCTTTGTGGAAAATTTAGCTCATATACGCTAGATCCCACTCTTTATAATACACACGATCATATGTTGCTGCCAAAATGATTCCACACAAAAAAGAATATTGTCAAAACCAAGACTGGTCAGATGGGTATTGTAACACCCCGAAATATACCCTAGCAATTTTCAAACTTGTTTAAGGTATATTAAAGCTAAAATGGAATTTTTCGGAAATAAAACCATAGGACCCGAAATTAACACAGAGATAGAATAAACATAATTTACTAATTTGAGAATCATGGTCATAAATGGGCAAGACTAGTTAATGTATAAATTGCTGAAAATGAAACGCAAACAGAAGAGTTAAGTATCAGCAATTAGAGATTTAAAACCAAAATGGGTTTTATTTGACTCGCCAAACACGGCCTGGTGACCAAAATTCAATTAAAAGAAAATTAAACCAAAAATTGGATAAGATCAATTGAATTTCATTTTTTTGTGAGACCAAAACGAGAAGAGAAGAGAATGGGAGAAGAAGAAGAAGAGGAAGAGGAAGAAGAAGAAGAGTAAGAGGGGCATACATAAGATATTTCAGTGTGCGGAATCTAACATCGAAAAAGATTACTGATTTCATATGACACATGTTTTGGGTTGTAGCGGAACAACCTTGGATATATGATTTCTTGTTTGAATTTGATCTTTCTAGGGTTTTGTTAGGATTTCATCCCAACCTCTAGATTTCTTTGAAATAGGCTGGTAAACCCTAAATGCAGACAAGAAGAATATGGAATCTCCATTTGGTGTCGATCTGCTGGTTTAATCAGTAAGTAATGGAGTTTGGTTTCAGAAACAAACCCTTACTAATCTTACTTTGCTTATGTGGCATCGGGTTGCGACCATACGGTTGTTCTGTTAATCCATGAGGCGTTGCAGCGATGAAGGATTTCAGCATGATCATGATATCAGAGGCGGCAGATGCATATGGAGTGGTTTTGATGTGTATTGAGTATTGGGTTGGTTCGTGAAACATGAAAAAGGGAAGAAAAACACAATTTCGTGATCGAGACCGTACCGCTACAAACAAAGGTGGTACTCGTACCATGATGGTGTTCCCACCAACGCACCGCGATCAAAAAAGCCTGCACTCCACCCAATGTTCTGCCTTGACCAACGGCGTTTTACCATAACTTAGTAATTTCTTATCCGGTCTTGATGATCTGAGCGCTAGGTAAACTAGACTTAAAGGAGAATAAATCTCCCTGAAATAGGTAACAAATTCGCAAATTCACCGGTATTTGGTTAGAAACACTCAAAGTGAGCTGTCTGCTTACTGCTCTGTTTTGAACATAGAGGCTTCTGGTTGTTTAGAACATATCTGAGTTTCAAATTGAATTTGGGTGATCAATGAAGAACCCTTGAAATTTTAGTCAAAGGAGTACAAAGAACCAATGTCAAACATGGAGTTAAGACCTCAAAGAGTGGCACTCAATCGTCTAGTGTAACTGGTACCTAAGGGTATCGCAGAAGTCTATAAATGCACTCATATATAGGACAGCCTCCACAGCACAAGTGAAACCTATGATACATAAAATATAGGTATATGTCAAGATATGATAGTCCTGATAAAATATACGGAAGATATAAGTTAACAAGATATAGATGTTACAAGTAGATGATATGATATGAATATAAGATTATATAATATGAATATGAACATATTACCTAAATGAATATGGTAAACACATGTGATAGAAATGCACAAATGCTAAGAACAATGAGATAAGTAAGATGAGAAAGCACAAGAACAGTACCTCACACAATGATAGGTATATATAAGAACATAAATAATATAAAATAGATAGAATATACACATAGAAATATGATAACTCAGAACATGAAGTCTTCAAGAGCACATATGAAATATATGAATATAAATACGCAATTATTAAAAATATAATAGAATATATGTATTAGAGAAATATGAGAATCGCAATTATGAAACCGTGATATGAGAACTGAATATGCATTAAAGTAACGATAAGATATATCGTGATAAGAATCATGATAACCACAGCATTCACGCTTATGAGATATGTACGCGTTTTGATAAAACCATCATCCAACGTGATGGATGATAGGCATGCCCAGGAAGACATAACTGTCGCAATACAGAGCTTTATATAACAGGCCCCGCTTAATAATGACATAGATCCCGTCAGATCACATAATACGACTCCCCACTTGAAACATATGAGATCACCACTGTCTCAGATAGCAAGATAGTACCACAAAAGATACAGAGATAGAGATCACTGTCTCCGCATGCGATAGTACCTTCTCAAGAATCAACATTCTTATCCGCCAAGGTATTTGCATGAAACATAAAAGAAAAATGAAAAGTATAGTAAAGAAATGTATAAAGATATGATATGATATGAAAGCATAGCACTTCATATATATGATAGGTATAATGCTACAAAGAACAAGAAATACAAAGATAAGAGGACATGCAAGTATATGCGAAAGAATATGTAATAATATGAAAACAATAAGCTATATATGAGAAAGATGAACACATGAAAAGTATAGTTAAAATATAAAAGTAGCCAAAAGATATGAAAGAATGTAATAGAACATGGAAAGCACATAAAAAGGCAAGATAAGAAAACCAGAGTATAGTATATAAAAACCATAAGATGAAAATATAGGGAATTACAAGAATATAGAGAAAGTATATGACAAAATATGCATGCACTAGAATCATGGCATCGAATGACAAATGTAACGAGGTTCCTTCGAATTCATCAGAACGCACTTATATTCAAAGTGAAATAATAAATGCAAGTATAAGACGATACACGATCAGATAAGAAAGACATGATGACACTCAAGATACGAATGCAATATATACAAGAGAAAGGAATATGCAAAGTATAGAAACAGAACATGAAAAGTATGGGATAGAGATATGCCAAAGACATAGAACAATAAGTTATAGAATGAATATGGAATATAAAGTATAGAAACAAACACAAGAAAAAGTATAGATAGGAGATATGTCAAAGACATAGAACAATAAGATAGAACATCATGAATATGAAGATAGGAAATAGGAATACAACAAAGCATAGATAGGAGATATGCCAAACACATGTAACACGTGAATCTTTAAAAGATTGACATGCAATAGGAATGTAAAGATGATAAGGAATAAAAAGTTATAGTTTGAATATGTATAGATATATGAAATGCATATGCATGTTGTGATAGCCACCACTGTGTCACCATGCCATGTCTCACTAAGAGGAAGCCATAACGGTACCAACTGAAGACCAAGAGGAGGCTAGAGGACAAGTCATCTCCACACTTCAAATGCAGACATCCATCTCGTAGATAGGTGCTCACCAAAATACGCCTGCGATCTCCGGTGGGATGTGTTGTATTAGAACGGGCATGCATGTTGTTGCATAAGTTGTAAACTCTAATGAAGGAGCATGATTATATTGCAATCACCGCTACAAAATATATTCAATAGCAAAATGTACATGCGCAAGTAAACGTGGAATCGCGATGCGTGTATAGATTTCAATGGACACCACCCGTGGTGTCTTTTGTCTATGGAATATTTTTGCTATTATGGTAATTGCTGGTATACCGGTACAAGTTCGCCTGAAAGAATAGGTCAATGAGAGTTCCAAAGATATAGTCTCGCGCCGGATTTGGCCTGATCCATTCAGTCGGATCGATCCGGCGCAGGAATGGTGATGACGTTTGCAATAATTGACGAAATCAAAGATGGTTGGCGGTGAGCGGGATAATGTGATAGCAAAGAACTTTCCTAATGAGCAATTATTTCAGGTTATCAATCCAACAATCTCTAAAGCGATATTGCAATTACTTAGCTTAGGAATTATGTCACCCGAATCCAAACACCAAAGATAAAAGGAAATTGAGAACTATGAGCGCATTTTATATTTAGGATGACCTACTACTTTTTCAAAAGAGGATGATATGATTATAAGGGGGATGTGTACTTAAAAACAAAATATCGTGAAAATTTTTAATAAATGTCACATCACCATATGGAGGACGCTGATAGAAGATAGAATGTCCATGTACCCTCAACCAAGATGATATCTACTATATTCAAAGACTCATAATAGAAAACATTGATAAATGTCAGAACAGCAACGTAAGCAAAATGAGACTTCAGCACAAGAACCCGTGGTACAAATTTTTTAAGTATAATGAGACTGCTGGAACTTTCCAATCTCACTGAAAACTTTACATTCTCCTAGTTGTGGATTATGTATCCAAAAATGGTGGAATAAATAGTTTAGTCCCATAAATGATGCAAGCACAATGGTTGAGTTTATTCAGAACATTTTCGGAGCAGATTCGAGCACCCAATCATTAGTAATGAGGGAAATCATTTGCAAACATGTTTTGAAAATTCAGTGAGCAAATATGGAATTAGATATGTCATGGATCATGGGAGGATCCTCGTGTCAAACAAAAGATTAATAGATAAAAGAAAATCTTGAGAAAACAATTTAACTCGCTAAAAGACCGTTTCTAAAGTTAGATGATGCATCGTAGTTTATAGAATAAATTACAAAAAAACCCTGTATTTGAATATCCTACAGAATTACTAAAACCCGTCATCTCCCTTTAGAACTCGAATATAAAGTTATGTGGGCCATCAAGAAATTGAATTGTGATTTTCAATCTGCCAAAGAAAAGAGATTACTCTAAATGAATGAACTGGAAGAATTGAGAAATGAAGCTTATCATAATGCCAGGATCTACAAAGATAAGAAAAAGAAGTAGAATGATCAAAAATTTCTGAGGAAAGAATTCAAAGCTGGAGAATGTTCACCTTTTCCTATATAGACTAAAACCCTCACAAATTAATATAATCGGCAAGAGCTCACTTCTTGCAAGCATGTTACTTTTTGATAATTTTTGCTTTCGAAAATAGTTTTCTCACTGTTCATGATTTAGTACAGTGGCTGTCTATGACACCGCAAGTGCAATGTGTCATACAAGTAGTAAAATCCGAATGTAAGTCCAGTATCATTCCAGATTGATAGCAATTACAGGATCAACTACCCCCAACTACTAAAATTTCATACTATTCACTTCAAAAAACTCATAATGGAAGCGTTTGGCTCCAACCACAAATTAAAACTCACATTATTGAATATATTCAAATTGTCAAACAAAAGTAAATGAATAAAACAAATTGTCATGCAGAATGGATTGAATCAGCTTCGTGAGAAACGAAACCATCAATGAAATACAATGGAACGGTCAATTCCGAAGACTAATCCACCGCTTTTTAGCGCGGATCTGATTTTTGTCCAAGATCAATACGGAATGATTCTCCATATTCACCGATTAGATATCCTTGCTTCTCTCGAAGACAAGATCTAACTAAATAATTTATTCCAAATTTTCAAGATCTCAAGGCTTTTCTTCTCAAATACTTCGTCACCCATTTCCCGCTGACAGCAGAACTTAGCTTTACCTCTAAGGATTCGTGAACATTTCACTACTCCAATCAGGTTCAACCTTCAGATCTATGAAACCATCCTTCCTGGGATTAGACTGGTTTCAACACGGGACTGGAAACTACCTCAGAGATTGCTGTGAACTCTCCGATGATGAGACATTTTAAATAATTCCTCCAACTTCAATTATGTTTGGGATTTATCAAATGAACTTCGCTTCCAAGAAGCCACAATGGTAGTCGAACATACCCAGAAAAGAATGTTTCAACTCTTTAACTCCGCCTCTGCAGGGCATCCCGATATCAGAAAAGATACATTCTCAACCCGGTACTAGGTACTACTATCAGGGAACTTATCCATTAAAAACCCACACCGATTAAGTAAAATCGAACCCAAATTAATTCGTGAAATTGTGCAGAAAGATCAGAATTAAATAAATCAAACCAGTAGAGTCAAAGGTTTGATATCGCATTGCGAATTAAGAAATGGAGCATCGATCACACACAACCACTATAATTGCAATAAACTAATAAATGAATTCCGTAAATTTGTCTAGATTTCATAAATTGTGCAAGAATACTCTAAGAAAAATAACATAATCTGCAATCCAGCCTACTTCGTCTGACATCAGAGATTCAAAACCTAAAAAAATTAAAACTAAAAATACCACCTTAAAATATGACCCAGCCCTTCTTTCCCTATAGGTAGTGAAGACGGAAGTCGCTTACTATTCTAAAGCCATTCATTTATAATCGTAAAAGAATCAAGCGTAATCTCCAAATGCCCCGTGGAAATCCAAAGAAAGCCCACCACCGTCCTATGTCGCGACTTCGCTGATGTCAATGGCTATTATCTCGCCCTGATCACCGGCTTTCGCGATCGTGATCTTTCTTTAAGTTGCAACCGGGCTTATTCGGCAAATGTTTTGGATCGCGGGTCGACATCACGGTGGTCGCCAATTTCCATTTGCTCATCGTTCCGTTGATGTCGCAACCTCGCCATGTCGCGACATCATTGTCTTCTTCTCCTAGTCGTTACGACATCAATTTTAGAAGCTGGGCGCACCACTTTTCCGTCTCGCATGATGACTTCCATGTTGTGCCTGATTTCTTGGTCGCAGAATTGTGTTGGTGGTCTTTTGCTCATAGTTTCAATTTGATGCTGACTTCATGGTGATGTCGCGACTTTTTGCTTCCTACTTTCTTCCGGTTGCAACCTCGCCACGCTGGGTAAATGCATTTCCTCCTTCCCACTCTATTTTCCAGTCGCGACCAAGGTGATGTCGCGACTTCTTTGCCGCCCGCTACTCTTCATGTCGCAGTCCCCGCATAGTCACTTACATCGCTATGCATCTAATCATTAAATGGTTATAACTTCGCCGTCAAGACTTCAAGATTTTATTTTATGCCGCCACCACACAAAGATACGCACCAATTGAACCTTTCATTAAAACCAGTTGTAATCGCTTCTTTATTTACTTAAGACCCTCAGGTTTTACGATGGATCCACGTCATGACCTCGAGGTGTCGACATCATTTATAACCTTTTTGAAGTCGCTGACATCAAAGTGATGTCGTGGACATGAATTTCTTCCTTCGATTATTTCCTCGGTTCGACCACATTTTCTTTGTCAGAACCTTCTTCAAGTCACGACTAATTTGTTCAAGTTTTATTTCTTCTTCAAAGCTGACTTTGTTGATGTCCTCGACTTGAATGGTCATAACTGAGTCATGTCGCCACTCAATTTTTTCAATAGACTCACCTCACAAGAAAATAGATTTCTCTCTCGCATTTTTGCTAAGATTTGAACTCCTGCTTTATTTTTCTGCAAAAATGAAATTTGAATCAATTATCTACTTTTCTGCAAACAAATCAACATTTATCTCATAATAAATCTGGGAAAATATTTAAAAACCCTTAATTAGTTTTTAGACTCATCAGAACCCGCCTTTATTATACAATTCCAAGTCTGCTTATTTAGAAACTGTTTAAGATTATGAACCTTACGCAATTTTTGCATAAGTACCCTTTGATATAGACACCGAAAACTGAGCCCTGAAGCAGCTGAAGTATCGGTTAGAGACTAAAGCATTATCTTGGAGGAAACATAAATGAAGATTAGTTCCAGATTTTGAAGAGAGAGGAGAATTTTGTTGAAAAGAAAAATTTTTGCAGCAAATGTCTAGCTAAAGACATTAAACTAAGTAGCTTCTTAGGAGGCAACCCAAGCAAAATTTTAATTTTCATAGTTAGTCACTTTGTTAAATCTAAAGTGTTTGAAGTTTAGTTTAATTTTGTTTAAAAATTTTATTTTGTAAATTTCCGAAAGACTTGTGGTGACGTTGAAATCAGATAGAGATGGATTTATTAGATTCATTCTTTAATTTATCAAATAAAAAGTGCTAAGGTTGTGGAGTTTCTCTTTTCCCTAACCGTCCTTAATGAGAATGCATAGTTGAAGTTTCCTGTGAGTGGAACTTAGATGAAATTTGAAATAGCTTGTCAGGCTCATTCCTTGACTACCTTGATGATAATCATGTTGAATTATATTAAGTGAAGAAATGAGGTTGTTCATACTTGAATTGAGGTTCTATGATGATTAGATGTGTCTTCACAAGTATGATTTGGGTGGGATGAATATATTGCATACTGTATTGTGCGTGTAGGTTGAAAAATGTTAATTGTGCAATTTTGAGGAAAGCCATAAGATTGTCACTACAGACAATCTTTTGTCGCGACATTATTCCAACTATGTTGCGACATTGGTTCTCTTTGTCGTGACAAAGAATGGACTAGTCTTTTTGAAGTCACAGGAAAGTATGTTACGACATATTTCTTTATGTCGCAACATTATTTAAATTGAGATGAATGAATTAGGTCATGACATTATCTCTCTTTGTTGCGACAAAGTTGACTCTAAACTCTGATTTTGTAAGAAAGTGTTTGTCGCGACATTATTCCTCTTTGTCACAACATAAGTACACTTGAAAAACATATTTTTATGTCGCGACATTCTTGCTCTATCGCAACAAAAGATTGACCTAGCTTTAATTGATTGCAGAAAATATGTCATGACATTATTGCTTTATGTCACGACATAGGATTAAAAATGAAATAAACTCTAAAGGCATTTGTTTCACACATTTTAAAGAAGAGCAAAAAACATTTGACCCATAAATAGATGCAAATTTAAATTGAGCGCCCTCCTTCATAAATCATCAATCCACTCATTTCTTCACCAAATCTCTCTCATCTCCTTTCTCAAACCCTGATTCCCAAAACCTTATTTTGACTATGTTCGAGCCATCACCTGTCTCTAACTCGAACGAAATGATGGAAGAGTACATGAGGCGAGGCAGTTGTCCAAGAATCTCACTTGAACAAAGGCAGAGGGAGAAAGATCTAAAGTAAGAACATAAACCAAACAGTCGACTAAAGAAACCAAAAAGAGAAAAAGAGGAGTTGAAGAATCCGGAGCTGAGCAAAGGGAGGAAAAAGCAAGTGATTTGGTTTCAGAGCGTGCTTATTTCACTTGGAGGGACAAGTTGCAACACAGGGACTTCATTGGCGAAAGAGGTTTCAAGAGGAAGACCCACCTTCCAATAAATAATTGAGAAGAGATGAGGTAATGCTCCTAAAATATGCCCCTAACAATTTTATAACATGTTTAGGGTGCAATATGCTAAATCACTTTCGTGAAATAAATATAGAAAAATTATTACAAGAAGAAAGGGTAAATTAGTAATTTGTCAATTAAGGACCCAAATGACATAAGAACCAAAGATTGTATGCCAAAGTAGGAATTTGAATAAGTGGAAGTGCAAATAGAAGGGAGTTTGGGGACCAAAAATGAAAAAAGGAAAAATATTAAAATCAAATAGCGATAAGATCGTAATAAATATTCATTTTCGTCTTTGTGATAAACTGATAGAGAAGAAGAGAGAAGAGAAGGAAGAAGAGAAGAAGATCAAAGGTTTGGAACTTCTATGGAATTTAAGTTTTGTATGGAAAAATATTGATTTTTGTACACTAGTGTTGGATGCTATGGAGCCTTATGGAAAAATCAAACCATAAACCCATTTTTTGATGAATTTTGGGTTCAAAAGAACCCTACTTATATATTGTGGTGTTGGGCGCTTTAAACTAGATTTGGAGTTGGTTTGGTTTGGTTTTGTTGATTTGGGGTTGTATGAAACTGGCATATTCCAAATATTTGAGACTTAGGAATTGTCTGGGCTGTGTTTTGGAACAGAATCTATTTCAAAAGCGGAAATAAATGGAATTTGACAATGAAATTCTTCAGTTGTAGCCACATCGCTGAACTTGATGTTAGGTTTTTGAATTACCCAAATCAAACCTTTGTAGCCCAAGCAATGGTCCTGCCATTCAAACAAAGGCTCTAGGTCAGTTTACGAGGTCACCACCGTCACCCGACCAGGTCAGCCCGGCCAGGTCAACCCGACTAGGTCAGCCCAACCAGGTCAGCACGACTGGGTTTGACTATCTCAGGACTCCAACCTCAAGGTCATAACTTCTTCGTCTCGAACTCCGGTCTGGTAGCCTCGACCTATGAAAGCTCATTGAGCCAAGATTCCAACCATATTCCTGTGGAGGATAGTAGGTAAACATAACTCTGCTGAAATCTAGGTTTTCCAGGTCTATTGGCCGAATAGGATTGGCTGGCTAGGATTTGCTAGTCATGTGTGACCTCCACAACTTCGGACGATCATAACTTCTTCGCCCGAATTCCATTTCGAATGTTCTTGAACTCTATGGAAAGCCCTTTGAGTCTAGAATCCATCCATATAGCTTACGAAATTGAAATGATAGTAAAGTTTCTTCTCATCTCATAAGCATACATGGTAACCATAGTTATTCATGCATATAATGAAACATGAAATGCAAAGATAATGAATAAATGATTGTAAATATCGATATGATTACCTGATGATAATAATTATTTTGAATATATATACCGAATATAAAATACACATGATTGTCCGCTAGAACTCATCATAGATAGATTGGCATGCCTATTAGGGAAAAACAAGTCTGGCAAAGAATCACGCTGGCCCTGTTGGTCATTACAATACTTCAGTTCTTTATAGAAGTGTCACTATTCTACAATGATAATAAATATTTTCTTGAAGTCATTGTTTCGCACAATGATATTGCAATGTTTTTCAGCCCTTATAGTTTCCTTTATCCATTTAAGGTTTATGCAAGCATGAAACATAAAACAAATGACTTGAATATGACATATATGAAAATGGATATGATATGATAAGAGAAGACAGCAATGCGCATGACAAGTATATCAGATGCCAAGAACATGAAGAAAGTGTAAAATGATAAGAAATGAAACATGGTATGATAAGTAAATATGAAATATGTATAAGCATATTTAAATGATAAGATATGTTATATGTGTATGGCTGTAGAAGGTGGCGTGATGACCCTTATTAGAGGTCATCCATAGATTATCTCCACTGCTGCAAAGCCTTGAAGACGCCTTCATTCTTGTAGGTGTGAGAAGCGACAAACGAGAAGTCCGGACATTCACACTAACAACGAAGGCCAACACTTATTAAAACAACACATCTTTTGGCTTTTGTATATACGAGCTTTTGTAAACAACAACACAAATGCCATTACTTCCATATATATAGAGCTTGTATATATTTTTTAATCCGTCGTTTAATATAGTACAAGTTAAATGTTACCATTATGAATAACAGTTTAAAGGTTATCAATTTAAAAAATGACACTTTGCTTGACAATTTTGTGCCGAAGTTGGGGCATCAAGAATGGCACTTCAGGAGCACACAAGGCCCTAAAGTTGTTGTAGATATGGTGAAGGAATTCTACTCGAACATGGTAGGATGAAGGAAAAGACTGTGTATGTCATAGGTAAATGGATATCGTCAACTAGGAGAAGATCAACCAAACTTTCAATCTAACCAGAGAAAGAATGTTCGTTCAAGAACTAGCAAAGAATCAAATTTCTAAAAGATTGTTGATTTGCTAATTGATGGGAAAGGGAAATGGAATGCCACAAGGAAGAATCCCCATGAGTCCATTATAAGAGGATCGTTGACTGAACAGGCTAAGATCTAGTTTTATTTCATTTGCTCAGTCATTTTACCTTCTAAACATTTGAGTACAGTCAGGGATAAGGAGGCGGTACTTTTGTATGCCATCTTGAAAGAATACAAATTCAGTGTTGGGAAAATAATATAAAACTAAATTTTGAGTTATTACAAAGGCAGCTATAGGGGACTAGTACCTCATCTAGCACTAATCACAAGGCTGTGCATTTTAGGCGATGTGGAAGGAGACTAGGAAGAAGAAAAGACATGTCCTAAGACTTCACCTCTAACATTGACAAGAATAATTAAGGGGCCAAAGAACAAAGGCAAGGCAAAAGAAGCTGAAGCCAAAGATAAGGAGATAACATAGAAATCAACAACATAGCCAGAGCACAAACCAAGAGCAACAATTAGCAGACTTTGACTCTATTTTGGAATATCCTGCAAACTCAGACAAATCATCAGAGTTTAACTGAGAGTCGGCATCATATCATCAATACATAATTCATGAGATGCTGAAGTTTTGGTGATAAGGATGCAAGAAAGACAAACAACCTGAAAGTCCAACTCCCAATTATGCGATGAGTACATGATGCGAGTCAGAAGAAGAGATCGCACTTAGAGGACGCAATCAAATGAGGAACAAGGAATGGAAGAATAACCTGTCATGTGAGAAAAAGAACTAGCGGAACGGGCCGGTGGAGAGAGCTTCATTTTCACTTAACTAAAGAGGGGCAAAGTAGTCGCTGAAGATCATGGCAGAGAGAGACATGGTGGATGTAATATTTCAAAAGGCGTATGCCTTAGCTACTCCGATGTAACGATCAAAAGGCATGCCTCACACAGAGACAAAAATGAAGCAACCCTAAACTGTGGCTAAAAAATTATGGCAGAAGCTTAGACATGATCAAACAAATAATTTGATCAAATGTACTGTCTGTGGTGAATTTGAGGGAACCCTAAATCTAGCAGGCGTAGACAAGAGGATCTTATTAAGCAAATGGGCTCTTTCCATGGAGTGGTATGTATTCAACAAGATGAGAGTAGCAAGAATAAAGATCGCCGTACTCCAATTTCCACCTTCATCTATTGCTATAAAGTTGAACCAATAATACAAGAACCATCCCAATAAGAATGACAGAAGAAAAATGATTATCTGCTTCTCCTATTCCTCATGCTTGTGAATCAACCACCTGTACAATAAAACATAAAATGAAAAATCCTTGCAAGGAACTTGTGTCCATTCTCATCTTTCCTGTTCATTTTATTTTTCATTGCTTAATTTTAAATAAATAAAAATTGATGACTTTTAGTGTATAGCTTTGCTGAATAATGGAGAAACCAGGTTTCCTAAGTTGATTTGATGTATAGTTGTGAATTGTTTAGTAGAATTTGAATGATGACGAAATTGAATTGTTGTTATGTTAAATTTCTGAATTGAAATGGTTGATCAATGCTTAATTTGTAAAATAGCATAGCAATATGTCCAAGAACCAACAAAATTTGATAGATGAAATTAAAGAGAAGGAAGTGAATTGAAAAGAGAAGTTGTTAAATTCATCAACGAATGTGTTGAACTTCAAGAATAAGAAGATTTCAATAAATTGATGTTAACAACACTATAATTCTGCTTTGTAAACTATTTAGTTATTATGAACTTGAGTGTTAAAGACATAGTATATCACGGTCACATGCCATGGAGCTGCAATTATGATCAAAAGTAACTCTAAACAAACGGAAGCAGACAGGACACTTTCTCAGACCACTCAATACAATTTAATCTCCCCAATGTCCTAGAACTTGTTAGATTATTAAATATGCGAAATCCTAGGCAATACTATACTCAACAAAGTGAAATGATATAGCCATCCTTGGAAGTTTGAGTCTTCAAAAGCTCATCTCTTATAATGTTATACAAACATACATTAGTTCTATTCGAGCTAATAGCCAATTTCATCATCAACCAAAGAATGAAAATCCTGCACCTCCCTTAAATATAATTCTATAGTAAGAACCCCACAATTAGATTGTATGACAAATGGCATTAATGATGTAAGATGACAAGTTTGGGGAAATATTATTTCAAACTGCAGAAAGAGCGAAAGAAGGGTTGAAAAGGATAATCAATTGAGATGAGGAAGGATGAAAGAATGAAGTAGCAAGCCGTGAAAAGAAAAGTATCATGCGTGGAAATGAGTTTGGTCTTGTAGCCTCCTCGAATAATCATAAACTCAGTGTATTTCAACACTTAAAACTTAATGTATGGGAGTTGCTAACCCAAAGAAGTTAAGGGTGTTAGAAAGCTTAAAGGCAAAACACGGCATCATTCCAGCAAACCTTGATGAAGATGAAAAGTGAAAAGCCTTCAATATGAGAGGAAGATAATCTACAGTCTAAAGGTGGTCAAGAAAAATACCATGGTCAGATATAAATACGTGACCAAACTAAATGGGATGTTCTGAGTTGACATCAATGGAAAAGTCATGATGGCTAATGAAGCGCAAGTATGTTAAGTTGTAAGGGAATAAAATTGTTTAAACTGTTCAATATTCTACTCCAATTACCAAACCACACATTATAAGCCTAAAAGACCTAATTTATCCAAATATGGTATATGCTGGCACAGTGAGGTTAATATATGACAAAATAAGCATATGAGACTAAAGAACAAAGGAGAAGTATGTTATCTGAGTATTGGGTCCCAAGATTAATCAATCCGCCAAGGAAGAGAGAGCATCATCACCACAACCGTGGTCGACAATGTACGGCTTTACACCCATGGAAATTATATTTGGTTGTCTGGGTGAACTTAATTGAAAGTCTTTCCGCTCTGACTGAAACATGTTCAAAAATACTCCATAACTAACTTATTTTTCCTACCAAATTATATCCAAGAAAAAGATATCTATATAAAAACAGTAAAATGTCTTTAAATGAAAAGAAATTGTTTCAAAGATAAAACAAAATTTTCTTTCTTTGTTTAAACAAGCAAAATCTTTAAGTTTAGAATTGATGAGTCCAAACTATCTATTTTTAATTCATTTTTCTAGCATATTTTTGAAGCTATATTCATTTGAATGTCGAATAAGTGAATATTCATCAACTTTGTGTTTTGTAGGTTTTGAATGCATAAGCAAACTAAAGAAAATAGGTATAAATTATATAGAATTTGTTATGGTTATTAATTTCATAATGCCGCGACATAACTTCAATAGAACCAGCAGAGGCCATGTCTACCAAGAAATATATGGCCACAACAAAGAAGAAGTTGAACTCAAGGTTAGAAGTGAACTATGCCGCAACATTTCACAACTTTGTTGTGACACAAAATGAGAAATATTGAATGATAAATGTTGCAACAAAGAAATGAATGCTGTGACATAATGGTAATCAGAGGACAGAACTTTGTCACGACAATGATTGAAAAGAAAGAAGAATAATGTCGAATATTATCTTGCTCGCCGTGACAATGATTACAAATGGTAGTAGAGTTTTCGTCTCAACACCAAATTTTTATTGCGATATAAAAGTCGTGAGTGAAAGATTTTGTCGCGATAAAGGAAAATTATGTCGCCATAGAAAATGAAAGAGCAACAAGTCAAGACACGCTTGTGTTGACAAAGAATTAAATGTTGCAACAAACAGTTCAGTTAGCGACAAAGGTCAAGGAAGGGAAGATGTCGCGACATTTTCAAGGTCTGTCGCGACATAGAGTTCAAATTCAAAGAAGACAAGACAACGAAGGCTGGCGTCGCCGCACATAGAAAATATCCGTCATGGCTAACAACAACAACATGCAATCAGAGGAACTCTCGTCGCTGGCTACAAAAGAAAAATATTGTCAGCGACAAAGGTTGAGAAGGAACACAGAAAGTATGTCGTGCAACCACGCGAAAGTATGTTGCAACAAAGTCAAGAGCTCGCTGCAAAATATTTGTCACAACATAAGATGAAGAGAAGATTACATAAAACTTTCGCAACAAGTGTGAGCAAAAAAGAATGTTTTATGTTGCGATATTTCAAAATTCTGTCGCGACATAAAACCAAGCTGAAAGATAAGAAGCTTTATCGCGACAAAGAAATTTCATGTCGCGACATTTTTCAAGAGCAGTAAAGAATGACAAGTTAGTTGCAATAGTTTATGTCGTGGACATAAGACACTTATGTCGTGACATTTTCAAATTATCTCGCTGATGTAATTCCAAGAAGAAAGATAAAACCATGTCGCATGTAAACCGGCAAGCCACGGCCAAAAAGTTGGGGGAAAATGCATAATAATTATGTTATGTATAATTTTCTATAATGTGGACATAATTTTCTAGGTCGCAAATAAAGCAAACTAATCGCTATAATTTTTGGGGATCCACAATTTCAGCCTTAAAGTGCAGCCCATCATTTGAAAATCTATAAATATAAGCATTTAGGGCATTGAGCGTAGTTTCCGCCAAACCAAGAACTTCTTGGTAGCCGGAATCTCCTTGTATATATTTTTACTTTTTTTTTTATTATTTCTTATTCGTCAATTTAGTCTTAGCTTAGTTTTTTTTGGATTGAACAATGATCTGGTGCGAAGTGTCGAGCTAGGTTTATTGTAAAAATCTTATTTTTCATTACTATCTAATTTGAATGAAATTTTGAGAATTTCTAGAGTTCATCTATTTCAGTTCGCTTGCAATTTCAGTGAATTTTCCTGATCATTTAGTCATCATTAGTTGTAATCTAGTTTTAAATAACAGCCTCAGAATGAATCGAAGTGTTAATATTATTTTCATGATAACTTCAAGGGAACGCCATAGTTCAAATTTGAATTTATATTTGGTGTTGTTCTTGAACTTACTTGTTCATAATATTAGTAGCGTGGTACCTAGAAATGACTATATCTTGCTCGACAGGAGACCGAAAGGGACACAGATGAGAACGAAAATGAGCGGCTTGGTATAGAATAATGAATATATAAATTTAATGACGTGAAGATACTGGCAAATGACTGATTACGCGGTGAGGGACGATGATGATATACACTACATCACTAACCCAAAGATCCTGATCCGACGAGGCGGATATCTAACATTGAGATAATTTATCGCGCAGAGCGACAGATACGCACAAGAGGGGCACTACTATCAGGTTTTGAACCGCGACATCCGCAATCGAGAAGAAAATATCCAACTTATAAATATGATTGTTATCTCACGTAATCGATTAACCCATGTAGTCTTAGTGATGAAACGACCAGTGAATGGAGAGCGTGGAGGAACCCAAACTATACTACCTTGCATCTTTGACAAGTTCATATTTCAACTGATGGCTGAACCATGTTATAAAATGATGCAGAAAATTGATAATTGTACATTGAACTATTTCCCAGTGAACTTTCCAATCTAATTATTTTGAATTCTTCGTATATAGTTATAGAATTTTAATTAGTTTTTACAATTCCTTTAGTTTAAAACCAAATCAATTTTAACTTTAGAGTTCAAATAGTAAGGATCTTGAGTAGATGAGGTAATTGACATTTAGATTTTTCATCAATTCTCGTGGGATTGATATCTGGACTTAAATCTATTTTTATTACTTGTACGACTTGTGCACTTGCAGTGAACTAGACCAAAACACATTTTCAAATGAAACCTTCTCATACAAAGCAAACACATATTTATTATGTTAGGTCTCAACAAGTTATTGGCGTTGTTTCTAGGGACGGATTTAGTTCATGTCCAAACAACAATGTCAAGATCCGCTTTTTTGTCTATTTTAAAAAATCTAATCAATAAAGTTTTGCATTATCATTTTACTTGCATATTTGTTCTGGTAAATGAAGGAAGATTTTGTTGGTATAGTTTGGTCAATCAATAGCCTATATTTCAAGCTCCTTCCTCTGCATCTTCAAAGTATCCTAACCATATGTAATCTAATTACATTTTCAAAAGAATACCTCAAGTTACATTTGAAAATGATTGAGATGAGATGAGAAGATAAGACATTAGATATATAGATATATATATATATATATAGATAGAGAGAGAGAGAGAGAGAAAAGGACACGCAAGCCTTATTTACTTCACAACAGAAAAACCTGCATGTGCTCAATCACATTGGACTCAATCCATATCCATCCATCATGTGTGTTTCATACACCCTTAGCATGCATCTAATACATGAATAAAAAAATATCGGCACTCTAGGCTTTAACTTTTAAAATATAACACATTGGCCCAACTCTTTGGCCCCAAGGTTCGGTCCAACTCTTTGAACCAAGATTGCCTTATGTGTAGTTTTATCCAATTGGGCTTTGCATACAACTTTTATAAGATTTTCAAATTTAATCAAGTTAAATTAAAATTCTAAATTCCAGAATCAATTCTTAATTAATTTACCCTTTAAAACCATATTAATTGAAGCCTTTTGAACATTTTAAAATTTGAAACTTGTTAGTCACTATCATGGTCCTATCGGAATGCACGATCAACTTTAAAATTATATATATGCAAACCATGTTCTACAGGCTTCTAATATCAAATTAACATCTTGAGTTTTCATAAAATTCAAGTTTGAAGAACTGGAATCTGATTTGCAACTCAAACATATTTAACTATTTACTAGGCTCATTCTACAGCCCAGCCCAGCAAGTGTAGCCTCTTTAATGATTTTCAAAAATATTTAAATTAAATCTGTTTTGGATAATTCCAAAGCCTAAAATTAAATTTAAAGAGTCCTGATAATATTAAAAACTTAAAAGACTCCAAAAAAACGTGGGATGATAATTTAAAAAAATCAAATTTTTGGACTGCATCCTAGAATACCAAAATAAAAAATGCAGATTTAGGTTTCAAGATTTTTCTAAATTTGTTCGTGCATGATCTGATAACTCCAGGGCATGGAAACTTCCAATATTTGATTGTAATCTCATGATCAAACCATAAGAAAAATCATAACCCATAGATCAAATCACCAAAACACAAAACTGCAAAGTTTGGGTTTCACAAACCTTGGAATTCGGCATTCACAATGTCAAAAATCGATTTCTGTCATTTGGATCACATCTAAATCAATTTTCAGTCATCATATTCATCAAACAACATCACATTATCAGATTACATGAATAAAATTCACCAAGATCGATTTTTAGTAATTTCAAACGAATTTTGAACATAAAAAAACCCTATGCCAAAATCTTGCACCTATTCTAACAAGATTCGATTTTGACGGATTCAAGATGGCTCTATTATCACTGTTAGGGTTTGCACAACCTACATCATCAGATTAGCATAGGGAAAAAACAAAAAATTTTGTACAAAAAACCCTTCCATGGGTCTCTTGGATCATCAAACTAATCAAAAGTATAGAAGAAGAAGAGAAGGTGGCGTTATCGTGAAGTTCCAAACTTCTAAAGGATGTATTCGGTTTCTCTTTATGTAGATTTGAAAAACCATGTCCGCTGACAGGCACGCCTAATGATGATCCACACGAAGGTTGAAGAAGAAAACCTCCAAAGGAAACAGCTAAAGTTTGAGTCTTCGAGCTAACCAAGATTGAACTTTGAGAGGGAAGCTTAAAGAAGAGGGGAGAAACGTTCTCTTTGATCTGATTTGAGAATGGCGACTACCCCTCTAGGGTTCTGATTTTGAGGCTTATATAATAGCCTGCAAGTAGAAAAAGATCGAACTACCTCTCATGGGCTTTAGGCCCAAGAATGAGCTCAATGACCATTGTGCCCATCCAAATGGCCCAAGAATTCTTCTAATCCTGAGTTGGTCCAATTCCTAAACATTCTCCTTCGATTTGGATCCTATCCAAATCACTTTTTCCTCGGTTTGATCTCAATCCAAGACCATTTTGATTCTTCTTTCACACATCTGCACTCGCGCGACCCATTAGGTTTCCGATTATATTGGACACTCAAATCAACTATTGTTCTTTAGCAAGTCATGATAGGTATCTAGCTACACATCATGACCCTTAATTGATCGGAGAGTCAAGGGTTTGACTGTGTCCTTCCATAGAAAACATTCAAGGCCCTTCGTGATCAACACTATACTATACCCCACTGATTCAGCATGGACACAGGTTCCCACCAACCGACTACGTCACACCTAGCCCAAGGGATGTTAGCCCTTGTTCCCGAGACTCATTACTCATCAATCCTGGCATTGAAGACACTCTTCTCGCGATATTTATAATCTAATCCAGAGATTCGCGAGTAATGATCCTGGCCAAGAGGCCATGCGGGGTATACTCTCTCCTTCTATCAAGAGGGTGAATCCCTTTGTTGGCTACCCACCTGCCTTCAATAATTTCTGCTGTACCCCAATCATCACTCATGAGCCACTCCATAGTAGGCAACAAGGAATGAAGTCAAACACGTATCCTGATCCAAACATCCTCAGCACCTCAAGTCTAAGGATACATGCACCATTGCCATGATGAAACTATCATCTATGCATTTAACAGATTGATCCGTGATTGTCTCATAGCAGGTCTCCTATGTACTGACCAAGCACTTTTAGCAAGCATCCGATGTTAACTCAATCATCACCACGATTTACGATTATGAGATCTACCGCTAATCTAATCAAGGAGTATAAATATGTGCACCCATTTGATCAACAATATCCAATTTTTTTTGATCCTATGACTTGTATATTGATTGAATAACGTAATTACATAATGATAGGAATCTCATTATCATGATCTCATCACGATTTCCTCCATGCTATATGTTATGTATCATGGATTTCATTAATTAATTTAAGATTGGTATCAATTTATATAGCAAATGAATATCAAATTACTGAAGATGTGTTTTATTAATGAATATTGGGACGATATGCCAAAGGTGATTTCTTTTATAGCACTTCTCTAACATGTTCCTCCTTCGTATGTAGAGGCTTTGGCTCATCCCAATTGGTGTGTTGCTATGGAGGAGGAGATTCGTGCCCTTCATGAGCAAAATACATAGAACCATACTACTCTACCTCCCGGTAAGGATGTTGTGGGTTGTCTTTGGGTCTTTACCATCAAATATCTGCCATAATGGCTCTATTGAAAGGCTTAAAGCTCGCCTAGCTAGTAGCTATGGATACACTGCATCTGCATACATTTTTTAGACTTTCTCCACTATTGCTAGGTTAAATTTATTCGTGGTTATTATTTCTATTACTTTCTTTATCGCCCTTATTTCAACTTGATGTGAAGAATGCCTTTGTATGATATCATATGAAGAAATCTTTATGGAGCAACTACTAGGGTTTGTTGCTCAAAGGGAGACACATTTGCTTTGTAGGTTGAAAAAGGCATTGTACGAGTTAAAGCAATCCCCTAGAGCTTGGTTTGATAAGGTGAATGAAGTCTTGATGCGAGTTGGCTTTGTCTAGTGTCACTTAGATTATTCGGTCCTTGTAAAATCAACTGCTTTATGTATCATTATTATTTTGGTTTATGTAAATGATATAATTGTTTTTCACAATGATCTAGCATGAATTGAAGAGGTTAAGGAGTATATGAAGAGTACTCGTAAAAGGATTAAATAATATTTTGGGGATTGAATTGCTAGAAGCAAGCAATGAGTAATATTATAGCAACGTATTAATAATATCCAGATCAACACCACCACAAGTATGTTGGAGCTAAACATGTCTGTCTGGTTGATCAGAATGTTGTTTTGGGATGATACTGAAGTTCTAAGTTTGAAGATACCAAGAGATACATGAGCTTGATTAGAAAATTGATCTATCTCACGGTGACAAGGCCTAACATAATTTTTGCAATTAGTGTGCTCAATCAGTATAGGCAAGATCCATAGCATTGTCATTGGGATACATGCTACAGAGTGTTGAGATACTTAAAGGGAATTATTGGCCTTGGAGTCTTAATTATACAAGAAAGGGAGCATATTGGACATTGTTAGCTATTCTGATGCAGATTGGGCTGGTTCAAAGAATATAGAGGTTCAATGAGCAAATGATTAAAACAGAACTCTTGTTACTTGGAGGAGTAAAAAACAAGCTGTAGTTGCTAGATCAAGTGCAAAAGCAGAGTAAAGAGGTATGGCACATACTGCATGTGAGTTGAAGTGGATTAAGAACCTGTTGCAAGAATCGCGTTGAAGCTCATCGAACCCCACTGCTGCACAACCAAGTAGCTATGCACATTGCCAAGAATCCTCTATATCATGCGAAGACAAAAACACATTGAAGTGAACTATCATTTTATCAGGGAAGTGGTGATGAAAGGCGAAGTTTGCACTCCATATATCAAGTCTACTGAGCATTTAGGGAGATCTGTTCACTGAAGGCACTACAAATGTTACTTTTCTTGCCTTTTTTCGCTTAGCAGTTAGCAGGTTTGCTCACCATTTCAGGGAGTGTTAAAACTTATTCTTTTAGTTTGGGTTTTTTGGCCATTTTAATGTCTTTTACGAACTATATATATTGTAACTTCTTACCCTAATTGAATCAGATTACCATTTTTCGCCTCTGGCACATATATTTTCTAACACGGTTCAGCCATAAACTCAAGCACACCATTACTGCCAAACATGGAACATCCTGTGATAATGAGTGTAGAAGACAAAAAAACCAGGAGCTAACAGTTTCATAACAAACCAAGGAGGAGGTCGAGATCCCAGTTCTTGGCCATGAGAATGGAAGCAAATGATGTACTGATTCCTTCTTTTTGAACACACACACAAACATGAGGATAGAAACTGCACTAGTGGACCCTCTAAACATCAGTTGTAAACTCTTTTGCCACCCTCCACATTAAATGTACAAGCCTTGGGAGTGGATAGGAAGATTCCACATTTTGCGCCATAAATCCGACATAGGAATCATCCCAAGTTTTGCAATAATCAGCACCCAGACTTAACAGTGTACTTCCATTAGTTACTTGTGTCCAGCGCGGTCCGATTTTCTGAAAAACTCAGTGGTATACTTGAGATAATTTCATTCACAAAGAGATCCCTAATCAAGTCAGCACCCCACGCAAGCATAAGTTCCTGTGCAATTATGTTAGCCAAAGAATGTCCCAAATAAGATCTAATTTTACCTGATTCAACACCCGGTCACCAATAAGGGTCTTTGCTAAACATGATTCCGTAACCATCACCCGCCATGGAGTCATCCAAAGACGAGTAAATCTGGCCGCCCAAATACTACGCCAAGAATAGTTGGACTGGACCAGCAGCATAACTTAGAAATATGGAGGTTGGAAAATAACGAGCTTTAAACACATGAGCAACCAAAGATTGAGGTTCAGTAAGCAAACGTCACCCCTGTTTGACCAACAATGCCAAATTAACATCATGCAACTTTTTAAATCCCATCCCACTCGCCTGCTTTGGCTTACATAAGAGGCCTTATATTCTCAACGAGTTAATTCCTTCGCCACCATTTTTCTTACTCCCCCACCAAAACGAATTTAACATCATTTCGATATGATGGCAAACACCAACGGGAAGCATTGAAATTGACATAACATAATTAGAAATAACATGAGCAACTGATTTTAAAAGTACTTCTTTATCAGGTCTGGATAGTTTCTTAGAATTACAGTTACTCAATCTGGACCATACTCGATCTTTGATAAATGCAAAGGCCCACTTACTTTCGGCCAACAAATGAAGGGAGATCCCAAATATTACCATGGCTGTAGAAGTACAAGTAACCCCCAAAATCACACATTAGGTCCTTTGCCTGGCTTCACACATGACTAAAATGACACTAATGACTTTTGAAAATTAATACATTGTCCTAAAGCACTTCCATATTGGAAAAACACAAAGCAGTCATCTGCGAAGAACTTATGAGATATAGACGGCACTCCACGAGCTATTTAACATCCATGGATAAGACCTACATGTTCTTTAGCCTGTATAAGGGCACTCAATACTTCTGCACAAATGATGAATAAATACAGGGACAAAGGGTCACCTTGTCGAAGCCCTCTCTTTGGAATAATATGTTAGAAATTTTAATTTCTAATTGATTCATATATCCCAGATTGAGCATCATATCGCTGCATACACGTTACGATTAAAGTAAGATTTTAATATATAATTGACGGTGTAAACCCTCCGCCGATTCGTTAAAATTTAAGTATTTTAGTGTGTTTTGTTATATTAATAAAATGTCTTAATAAAAAGACATTTATTGACAGAACTCTTCCTCTTCCCGCATTTAATATGAGTAAAATGCCTAATAAAAGTATTATCAATATTAAGAATCCTTCCTCTCTCTTGCCTTTAATAAATATTTCTATTATTGGGACTTCTTCCTCTTCTCGCTTTTATATATATATATATATATATATATATATAAAGGCATAAAAAACACACAGCTTCAAAACGATTCAAGTGTTTCGTTAATCAATCAAGTCCTTATATCATCAGCAAGAATTTTGCTGCATGGATCTCATAGGAAAAACATATATATATTATTACTGATATTCAATTATCGTGATGGATTCTTCAAGTGTCATCAGAATTATGTCATGATTGTTAAATTGCTGATTTAATTGTTCTATTGTATCCAACCGTTTAAATCGCTTTCCAAAATTAACAATTTTGCACGTGTTCTTGTGCCATTAGAAATTCAATTACCAATTTAGGGTTTATGAGAATTTGCATTTTCTCACTGGTTATCTGTAGTTAATTAATGTTTAAAATTAATCTGTTTATATAATTAATTTTGCTTTAATTTTGAATTAACATTTCTGCTGGAATATTTGAATTGATACTCGCATTCATCGTAATTCAATTATGTTCTTTAATTGTGATTTTGAATAGTTTTATATATAAATGTTAAGCCGTTGGTTTTAATTGACCTAATGTTATCTAAATTGTATTAAACTGAATTCAAGCCTGTCTAAGGGCTATCAATAAGGAGCAACATGTGAATGTGCATGTTGTCCAGAAAAAGAATTGATATGCATGTGCATATATGACTTATGCAATTCGCAGAATTGTATGCAAATCTTTTCACATAAACCAATTTAATAATGTATTATATATTGTTATTTGAGTTTAAGAAATAGGTTAATGAATTAAGAATAAAAGATATTAAAGAGTAAATCTTTATATTATTAAACTTAATAATTTAAGTTTATATGATTTCAAATCTTTTTATTAAAGATGCGTTAGTCACTAAAAGTAATCTTAATTGATTTCATTAAATGATTTAAAATAATATTTATAAATGTTTATTTGATATAGCATCATAAATGACATTTTAAGTAATAATGAAGATTTATAAAGTTATTAACATGTAGTTATACGATTACCAAAGGTAGATCTACTCATGTTAATAACAATTGAAGTAGGTTATGAACCTTATTTAATTAATATATATAATCCAAGACGACTTATATGTTAAATTAAATTTTGTATTTAATCTTATATATGTTATATGAATGATGCATATTTGCGTGATTGTTGGTCAGGTTTACTTAGCCCAAAGGTGAATTTAATGCAATGTTTGCATATATATATATATATTATAGTCTCAATTATGGTTTAAATTAAAGTAATTAATATGTGATAAATGTTGCAAATGGGTCTTCTAATGATTCAATGGCATCGTTTAATGGACAACTATGACACCGACCAATATGTCAAGCCAAATGTCGGCCTTGGGACTCGATTCAGCTCTAGTTATGGATGAACCCACTAAACCGACCGATACTAGTTTGGAGGCAGATAAGAAAATGTGGGAGAATTGGGAGAGGTCAAATAGGCTTATGATGAGCTTTCGTAAGCTTAGCATAGCGCCTAATGTTAAGCCTTCCTGCACCAAGACTCGAAAATGTGGAGGAATTTGTGGTTTAAATTAAGGGCACTATGAGAGAGACATCGTGATGTTTATTGTTGCCGCTTCTATTAATGATTTATCTAATAGAGAGTACACCATAGCTCAGTCAATGGAGGAACATATTACTCACATGGTGAATACCTACAACCGGCTTAAGAGTTTGATATGGATTGGTGAGCGAGTGTTGGTCGAAGCTTCATGGAATCATGTAAGGGTGATGATTTCAAGCACTTCAAGAACTGGCAAACCAACTTAAGGAAAATGGTCTCTTCAACACGGCGCCATGCTCATGCAAGAGGAGGTAAGGCAAAGGAATCTTCGTGTCAAACTTCCTGCCAAATTTGCCTATTATGGTAAATCAATGCCGTTCTAGTATGCAAGCTCCAAGTAAGAAATGGAAGAACAAGGGAAAGCAATATTTAAGGTGCAGCCCTGCAGAAAGGGCAAGGAGAGGTTGAAAGATTCCTGAAACAGCTTCTGCAACAAACCTAGGCACAAGAAGGCCAATTCAAAAGAGGAAGGTGAATAATGAAAAGAGATATACATTTTGTTTTCGTGGCGCTGAATCAAATCTAATTGAGGTTTTTCTTAATATCAGGTTTACACTGGTGCAAATCTACCATGTTTCTAAATGTTATGTGGTTAACTAAATCACCAAATGCCAAAGTGAAAGCTTCTATTTATGGGAAACAGGATGAAAGCTAGAATTAAAGGTGTAGGGACATATAGAATTGTGTTAGATACGGGCTATTTGCCTTGATCTAGAGAAGTGTTTATATGTTCCCGACACGAAATCTTGTTTGCTTTCTAGATCGGATGTTTTAGATTTGATTTTGTGGATTAATACTGCTGCCATTGTATCATGGAACAAACCTTTGTGGTATCGGGTTCGTTGTTTGACACTTACACTGCTTCAATCTAAATTCTACTTTTGTTAATTCCTCATAATGTTGATGTTAAATATGATGTTGGTATGAAAAGGAGTGCACTTAATGAGTCTTCTCACGACTTGTGGCATAAAAGGCCTGGTCATATCCAAACAGCAGACTTTGATAATTCAATTAAAATAAGTTTTGCTCTCAATTGATTTACCTACTGAATAATACTTATGTGACTGTATTAAGGGTAAGAACCAAACACAGATCAAAACAAACTGCCACAAGGAGTTATTTGCAGATTAATGGGATTTTAATACATACAGATATGTTTGGTGTCCTTTCACACCATCTGGGCTGAGGTATTTCATCACCACGATGATTACCTAGGTAATTTTGCCATCTTTATCATCATGAAAGAATCCTAACTACTGATGTCCTTGAGACATTCATTCAGAGGTCGCAGAGACGCTTAAATAAAGGTTAAGGTAATACATTCCGATAGTGCAAATACAGAAAGACATCGAAGTTGGACAAATCTGTGCCCATTTAAGAAACTCCTTGAGCTCAAGGGCATTTAGGTGTTAAAAAGATATGAATGCCCGATCGCTGCACAACAAATGGCATGAATTTCCAAAGGCGAATCGTCACCATGGAAATGGTAAGATAAGGGTAATTGATAGTTCTCAGACTGTTTATCAGGATGTAGCACTTACATAACCCATACATATTAAATAGGGTATTCCAGGCAGCGCCCTAAGACACCATGAACTCGCACATCTAGGAAGCCTAGTTTACACATCTTCACGCAGGTGAGGTCGGTCGTGTCAAGTGAGGATATATAATCCACATAAAAGAAGTCGATTCCGTGACCATTAGTGGCTATTTCCATTGATATCCGAAAAGGTCAAAAGGGGTATAGATTCTATTGTCCAACTTACATACAGAATTGTATCCGGAAATGCTCGCTTCTAGCTGAAAATGGCGCGGTCATGGGAGTGCTGAGCACGTGGGACGTGGGAGATAAGAGAGTCATTGACGGACCAAAACCCATCAAATTATCCATCCAGCTGGAAGTTTCTATTATTGTAGCACCCATTACAGCATGAATATGGAACAACAACAAATGGATGCTCCAAGCCCAATTATGGATGTCATTGTTCAAGAAGAGGAGGAAAATGCTCAAGTTAATGAGCAAGTGCGACCTCAAGAAGAAATAGTATCAAGGAGGTCTACTAGAGAGAAAGACCGCATTTTAATGACTATATACTTTATGCACTGAGCATGAAAGTGACTTCGAGCATTGATAATGACCCGCCCTTCGACCAAGCCATGCTGAGCCAGAAAAATTCTGATAAGTGGTTAATGGCCAGAAGGAAGAGTCAGAATCCAAGATGACAACAATGTTCAAAAACACTTAACACCGTTGATTCTAAAAAGAGCCTACACTGTGGTGGTCTTAAGACTAAGCTATGACCTAAGGGCAATGTCGAGAGGTACAGCGCACTTGTTGCCAAAGGTTACACTCAAAAGATGGCATTGACTACAAAGAGACTTTCTCCTGCTTTCTAGAAAGGACTCTTAAGGATTAAATTAAGCCGGTGGCTCATTTTTTGATCTTGAGCTTCACCAAATGGATGTTAAAACGGCCTTTTCTCAATGGAGATTTGGAAGAAGAGGTATATATGGATCAACCTCAAGGTTTTGAGACCACAAGTAAATGAAACTGCATGTAGGCTGAAGAAATCAATATGGATTAAAACAAGCTTCCTGCATAATGGTATTTGAAGTTTAATGATACCGCATTGTCATAGTATGGATTTGTAGAAATGATCATGGACCGGTGCATCTACATGAAGGTTGTAGCTGCCATAATCCTTGTGTTGTATGTAGATGATATTCTTCTACCGCTACGATCGTGTTATCATGATGTTAAGAATTAATTTTGAAAATTTGAAATGAAGGATAAGGGTGAAGCTTCCTATGTGATCGGAATAGAAATATTTCGGGAGCAGATCACAAGCAATTGGGATTATCTCAAAAGGCTTACATCAACAAAGTTCTAGAAAGATTTAAGATGGAATCATGTACACTTAGTCAGCTCCCATCCGTAAAGCGTGAGACAATTTCGGGCCTATCCCAATGTGTCCCAAAATCGATTTAGAGCATAAAGAAATGGACAGTTCCTTATGCTTCTTTAGTTGAGTTTGATGTATGCTCGACCGTACTAGGTCGGATATGCTTTGCGGTCGGTATGTTGGGTCGTTATCAATCAAATCCCAGATTATTTCAGCTGGAGAGTCGCAAAGAAAGTTTCTGAGGTACTTGCAAGGTACTATGACTACATGCTCACATATAGAAGAACTAGTAACCTTTGAGGTTGTTGGTTACTCGACTCGCATCGCGCTTGATGGATACCCGAAAAGTCCACATTTGGCTATTGTCTTTCTAATATGAGTTACATCGCTGAAGATTGTGGTAAGCACTGGTCATTGCTACTTCCACTATGGAGCTGAATTTATAGCATGCTTTAAAGCCACAGCTCAATCGTTGTGGTCGCAAATTTCTTTAATGGTTTAAGTATCATTGGTACCATTGCTAAACAAATGAGGATTTATCAAGATACCGCAGTACTGTGATTCTTCTCTAAGAATGATAGATACTCCAAGGGGGTGTCAAGCATATGGATTTAAAGTATCTATCCGTCAAAGAAGAGGTGCAAAATCAAAGAGTTCAAATAGTGCACATTGGCACCCATAATATGATTGCGGATCCGTTTACTAAAGGACTAGCTCCTAAAACATTTATTGGTCATATTAGTAAAATGGGAGTAGTCGCAAAGTCCTTGTATATCGGATGATTGGTCATACATGTATGAATTTATATTTAGCACGTTTATGTTTATTTGATACTCTAGATATCGATGTTTACTTTGATTTTTGCTTATCTTTGAATCTATATTTATGCATATTTTAATACATTATATAGATATTAGGTCTTATTTAATATATTGTATGCGTATTTTCGAAAGTGTCTACCTTATCAAATCGTGATCAGTTTGAATTGAATTAACTTAGATATGGAAGGAATCGAGACGTTTGTCGTGCTCGTGACCGCCATAGATTCGTCGGTTTAGTTCTTACGGTTGTGACTCTATATATAACATTTTAAGTGAGCTCAAGTTATGTTAATATGTTGTATACTAGTCAGTATGAATCAAGTGGGAGAATGTTAGAAATTTTAATTTCTAATTGATTCATATAATTTTTATTATAATTGTTATCGCTGCACACACGGTGATGATTAGTGTAGTATCTAAGAGACAATTATCGGTGTAAATCCCTCTCCCAGTCATTCAAAATTTAAGTATTTTAGTGTGTTTGTTATATTGCAAATGTCTTAATAAAAGACATTTAATATTAGTAACTCTTCTTCTCCTCGCTTTTTATATATATATATATATATATATATATAGCATAGTTACACAGCTTCTAAGGGGTTGATCCAAAAGCTCAAGAATCAATCAAGTCCTTATATCATCAAAGGGCTTATTTAAGTGTTACTGATTCGCATAGGAAACATATATATATTATTACTCGGATATTCAATTATCTATGATCTTCTCTTTTTCAAGTAAGTTTTTCTTCATTTTCTGCAAATTATGTCATGATTGTTAAATTGGTTGATTTAATTGTTCTATTATGATCCAAATTGTTAAATCGTTTCCGAAAATTTTCAACATAATAGGCCTAAGCTCGTTGCCATCATGAAGAACTATAAAGCAAACACTAGAGATAAAAAATGCGAGATATAATTAATTGGACATAATTAATTAATTGTACCCAACAAACAGAAAATCTCATCCAAGGAGAGTGTTCTAGAAAGGGTATTCCACCCTATCATAGGCCTTTGCCATGAACCCCTTCTGTCATTCTTTATGCAAATAGTGCAAAATTTCTCAGAGAGATTAGAATACTCACCTGCAATAGCACCCAGCCTCTTGAATGAAGGCACTCTGATTTGGGGAAATCACCTTCGACAATAGTTTTTTGAGTCTATTAGCTAATGCTTTGGCTATAAACTTGTAAATGACATTCCACGAAGAGATCGAACGCAAAACATTCATTGTATCAACCTGCTCCTTCAAATAAGGACTATGAGTTTCATTGAAAGCAAAGTAAGAAACCCGTAGAAAAAATGAAAAACAAGCGTGAGTACACTTCTTGCCTGACGGTGAAAGCAAAACCTTTGAAAGAATGCGGATTCATTCCATCCGATTCGAGACTGAGGCATAGAAAGATCGCATCTTGCTTCCTCGCTTGTACAAGGTGCCAATAAAATGAATCATCGACCATAAAGAGCTAAGATGTCGATGCACTCATCAGATTCCTTCCGCATATAGTGTCTCGTGGTCACCGAATGACTACATCAGACCAAGTGGAATTATCTCACCATAGCCTCCATCATCCTTGCCGGTAATCATTTCATCATCGAGCGTGTCGCGCACACCGCGTGGCTCGACCGTTTGACAATGGAGAGAGTGCGCCCGTGAAGAAAATGAAATGTGTTGATCGGGGCGCTGATGAGAGTCTGCGAGATGCATGAAGCATGCGATGTGCCCAATGAGTGGTTTCAGCAGTTTAGAGAGTGTGGGTATGAGCAGATCTCACTTTAGGAGACAAGACGTAGATGCTTAGGAGGAGCGAGTCGAGCATGTCCGTACAGGACCAGAAGGTGTCGGGCTCACCAGCGCAAACTGGTCGGAAGTCAGCTTCATTTCTTATTAATGCAGGCAAACAAACCAACAATACAGCCGCATGAAAGGACACAGCCTCATGGGAGGCAGTAGATGGATCGTGTCGAGACATGCCTCGCCCCTTGGCGTCATCAGGCGCCACGCAGGCATGCTATTCAAACACGCCGGACGGGATGCCTCGAGAGGAACGGGAACCCTAACAGAGAGTTCTTACCTTCGGCTAGAGAGGGGCCGCAAGGATGAGATGTCGACAGCAGAGAATTTTGCGCCAGCTATACAGCACCAAGGGCAGCCGAGTGATCGAGGTGATCGTTTCGGAGGTATCACGCCCCGTAGAGTCTCTGGGTCGACACAGATGAGTAGCCACGGCACGGAGCCTTAGCGTGAGCTTAGCGCTTAAACAATATTAGAGACACCCTTGTGGAGGCAAGAGGTGAGCGTAATGCACGAGCGGCGTGCAGGCCTTGGTGGCCTACGCAATGAGCATGCTAGAGGGCCATTGAAATACTGAATCGTGCAGCCGAGAACTGATGTCAATAGTTGGTGTCTGGAGAAATTGGGACTTGGGGAGCCACACAGCCAGACAAAACACACATGAGCTGCCACTAATGACAGAGAGCACCACAAGATGCAAACAAGAGTGGTTCAAGACATTGTGGTTATAAATTACGCCTGTTTGTGAGATTCAGGCATTCCATGATGTAGATGGGAGCTAATTATAGAAAGTCATGACAATCCCATGAAAACGATTATTCAGCAGCGTCGTCTGGCAACTGTTGATCGTCATTAATGGTACCAAAAAAGAAGTGGTATTAATGGCATCGAGTGTAAGAGTTTCATATTCAAACATGAATGCGCTAGGAGGACAAGAGGACTGAACTTCCATTGAGTGTGACTCGAGTGAGTCAAACTAAGAGTTAAACACGCCTGAGTTAAGGCTTAAGAGGAACTGAAGATTGCAGAGGAGACCGCAGTGGAATTGTTGTTTCGAGATTCGAAGAGGGGAGTTACCTCAATAAGAGCACATGACCAAGGCAGAGTGCCTTGTTACATGATCGAGAAGCAAGCAGGATTACACCCATTGTAAAGCAGCATTAAGATCGAGGGGTAAGAGTGTCCCACGGTATGTTGACAAATTTAGTATGCAGGTAGTTAAGCACCGTTGCAAAATAAAGAGGTAAGAGATGAAAAGCCTCGTGAATGGAGCAAAGCAAGAGTGAGGCGACAGCCACTACCGTGTCCAGCTGAAGCTAATAGGAGGTGTGGGACTAGGAGTACGCCGGATACGTCATACTGCCCTCGACAAGAGTATCGAGGGATATGTAATGGGAACCAAGCATGAGTCCTATGGTGCGTCAAACACGATGCACTCCAAATTCGACAAAGGAGATATGCTAGAGAGCAAGAAATGATTTCATGACAGCCAGGAGGTGTGGGCAGGGGAAAGAGTTCCTTGAAAGATTGAGTAATGGAGGTGACCTACAAATCAACGACGACATAGAGATCGAAGTTTCACCCTAACACTTGTTTCGTAGACCTAGAGAGGCAGGAGAAGTGAGTGGTGAGCAAAAGGGGTGCCGTGAGTTGGTGTTCATCAATGTTTGCGAAGATCATTTGCAGGTTTCACTTGTAAAGCATTGGAAGGTCAAGTTCAAAGGATCGAAAGCTATTAGGATGTAGAACCTTTAGAGGGGAGGTGTAAACTACTCCGGAAGAAATAGCAGAGATGTCTTTGGGGAACTTGGATCTGAGTGTTGAGTGAGTTCCTAAAGCACATGGTGGCAAAGGGATCTAGAGGTGATCGACACTCAGAGTTGAAGGGGAATGTTATGCTTTGATAGAGAACTTACACGCACAATGATGAAGCGGATTTCCATGTCGAAAGTAGGGAATCCTTAAAAAAAAGAAAAAAATGGGATGGATGAGTCAACTTTCATCGAGATTTGTCAGATGGTACTGAGAGCCTTTGAAGAATCACAGGGGTTCATCAGAACAAAATGAAAGAGTTCGCTATTTTAATATAGTGGATATCAACGTTTGAGATGGACAGTTGTTGAACTTTGAAGATAGCCTATTGTGGTAAGTAATAACTGGCTTATGAGTCACGAGTGGAAGTGGTTTGCTCGCATTTTGAAATGATAGATCGCACAATGGATTTCGTGGAGGAGCCCGGGAGGGCCTGATAGCGCCTTGAAAGAGAGCGGAGAAGCTCTAAAGCCAAGAGGAATGAGGTCAGAGAAGTCCGGATCGGCCCCAGATTTGGAGTGGGGAAGAGATTTCCCCCACATGAGAACAAGATTCACCTGCAGCTTCGCATGAGAGCACAGCATGGAAGCAGAGGATGTCTACAGAAACCTCGTTGATGGCTATGGATTATGATCTTAGTGTAGCCGAACAAACGGAGAGGAGATCAACAGGAATTAGAAGGCCGGCAAAACAATCCAGTGAGATAGAATGTTCGAGGAAAATTGGTTGTTAAAAGAAGTGTATAACTCCCGTATGTAAGAGTTAGTGGAAGCCTTAGGAGAGATTGGAGCTACAATAAGGAGGACCTGTGAGGGGTGTATCTCTAGATCTTAGGATGTCGCTAAGCCAATCAGCACAGAGAAAACATGTGAGAATAAGCGCAAGAGGTGGTGAATTATTCTCGGGGGCCTTAGCGGAGCGTGGTTAGTGAGACCAAGTCTATTAGAGTTTTTAGATTCCACTCATGGAGTATCAATAAAGACATGACCAGAGTAAACTTCTATTGTGAGAAAAATTGAAGAGGTGACACAGCCGAGAGCCTCGCACGAAAAGCGTGGAGGCGCATTCATTGAGTACAAAGAAGCTTCGCAGTTAAGATGGTTTAGATTCGCTGTGGCACATCACTTAAGAAAAGGTTACTAGACATGAAGAGAGTGCAAGGACTACCACTTTTGGGGATGCTTGAGTGGAGAGATAAAGATAATGCACGCTTGATCTCTCACCAACGTCCCTAGGCTATATGGAATAAGAGAGTATCTTAGTGACTTACAAGAATGGAAGACAAGAAGATCAGAGAGGTAGTTAGGGAAAGATCCGCACCAGGCTGCAAGATCAGAGTGGGTGAGAGTCAGCACACACTTCAGGCGGTTTGACCAATCCCATAATGAGAGAGTGTGCCAGAAAAATGTGGTCAGATCGGGGTGCGGATTATGAGCCCAGAGACTGCAGAAGTCATAAACAAAGCAATGAGGGGCTCGCTGCTTCCAGAGTGTATGGGTATGTGAGTTAGATCAGCCTGTGGAGACAAGCGACAGTAGGATGTCAGAGAGTGAGCGAAGCCGAGCTTGTCCGTAGCCTGTGGGGATTATGTATAAAATAAACACCTTAAATCAATGGAAGTCAATGGTCCTTCCATATGCCTATATGTGGCGAAACCAACACAGAATGATGAAAGATACAGCCTCCGTGGAGGGGCAAGATGATTGTGTCGATATGTCGCCCACATGTCGCCGAGGCGACGGGTACGGCATATTCAAGATATGATGGGATGTTCAGAGGCGAGGAATCAATGATGAGCCTTACCTTCATTAGAGAGGGGCCGCAAGGATGAGATGCGCAAGAGGTGTCTTATGTCGCGCGACACGCAACGCGGGCAGCTGGCTTATCATTGAGATTGCTTCGGAGGTATCACTACGCCGCATTAAGTCCCGGCCTGGAGCAATAGCGTATGAGGCGCCCGGGCACTGAGCCTTAGCACAGCTTAGCGCTTAAACAATATTAGAGACACCTTATGCAAGAGGTGAGCGTAATGCACGCAGCGGCAGCCTGTGGCCTACGCAATGAGCATGCTAGAGGGTCATTGAAATACGACCTTCAGCAGCCGAGAACGATGCTCAAACAGTTGGTGTTCCGGGAGGAATGCACCAGAGTCACAACAGGCCCGGAGGCAATTGTTATAAGAGCAAAGGCGCGAGTCGGCACGAGCTGGAGCACTGGATGCCAAACAAGACAAGGTCGAGAAGATACGCTATAGGGTTGCCGGTCGATGCCTCGAGATCTAGGCGCTCGACATGTGATGGAGCGACTATAAGAAAGTCGGCGACAATCCATGAGAAATGACGATAGTATACGGCTGGTTCATCTAAGTTAGACGCCGCAAATATCGCTAACTTAAGAAAAGCGCAGGATGGTTTCATGAATGAAAATTTCTGCAAGGCATCACCTTCTGATATCAATGCTGTTTGAATCGCTGCCTCTAAATATATATCTGATTGGTTCTAAAGATGTAAATAACAGCTCCTAGCCGCATATGACACTGTTAGCATCCTCGTCGGCCTCTCTCATATGTTGCATTATACGTTTGGTAAATCAGCAATTCCATAGTTAAAATTATTGGTTGTCTAACCACCCCATGTAACAATAAAGTAGCATCACAATCGGCGCACGCCATGGAACGCTGATCGTAATATATTTGTCCCAACTACACATTGAACTTACTCATTAATCAACCTCTCTTGTGTCACTTATTTTCGAATCAGAACCTCTCAAAACTGTCGCCACCGTTTAGGATAAGGGTCTGGTAGAATGGGAAAGATACAGACTGCGCTTCCTAAACTGGACATACGAACTTGAGAAAAATATTTACAGCAAGATTGAGTTGCCAATACTAACGGAGACATGTCAGCTATTGTTAACATGACACTTTTTTCAATGTAAAAAATAAATAATTGAGAAAGACACTACTTCTAGGAATCTGGTACGGAAGCCATGAAATGTATTACTATGATAAATTTTAATTTTTGTAATAAATTAGTTATGATTATCATACTATAAATCAAGATATTGTAACTTATTTGCTATATTTAATTTCTAAAAAATATTTTAAAAAGTAAAAAAATGTTATTATAATATTTAGTTTCACAAAGAAAAAATAAAATAAAATAAAATTTATTTAATAGATTATATGTTTTTAAATTATTTAATATTTATGTAGAGATAATAAAACAAACAGATTTAAACAGAGGTATTTTAACTGAATTGTTTTAATATTTACGCAAAAATCATCTGAAGTTAAACTCAACCTCTGAATCAACAGTCAACTTTCTTCGTTAATCATCTAATCGCACCTTGGCAGAGGATGTTTTGTCAGAATCATCCCCATAAGATCTTTTATAATCTTTTTAATATAAATGACAAGAAACTCATATTTAGTTTGCGATTTCATGATTATTTGTCTCGACGCATATTGCCTTCACATATTTTCATAAGACTTTTTCGTTTTCATATTCGAAAGATATCGTTTGATTTGCCAACAACGATTCAACAACAAAACAATCACTTCAAACAGATAATAAATCAAATACTACGCAGCGATATTACGTAATCCCCTTTGAATTTTTCATAAGATTCTTATAAGATTACCACTGCAGCTTGTTCATTTATTACTTATTAATATAAGCTTCGCCCATGTATTGCTAGATCGAATCAATCAAAATTATTTTTCTTTCCAAAATTTAATTATATTTACATTTTACATTCATTCATTCATAAAAAATGAAAGAAGGATTGCTAACAACTAGACCATAGTTCTAAGATAGAAATGATAAAAATATTAGTAGAGAATTGTTATTGACTGGGTAAAGGGCAAAATATTATAGTATTTTCTTTAACATTTTCCTTTATTCTCTTCCTTTATATTTTCCTATATCAACCTATGGAAAATGATTTTCCTTTCCTTGCCATTTTTCGAAACCAAAGATATCTGGTAGTTTTCTTAAATTATTTTTATGATTTTTTCAAATCATTTGAGAATGGAAAATATCTGAGACACAAAGCCTTGAATTATGTTTTTCAAAACAATAAATTAATGAAAAATAATATATACAATTCTAATGAGCACTTTTCCAAAAATGCTTCAAACTTAATTATGGTTTAACTAATTTTGATCTCGCAATTATTCAGATGCTATTCCATTATCATGATCACTTTGTACACTTTATTCCTTTGAAAAAAAAAGGGACCTTGTTTAGATTGACATTTGATAAATCAAAAACTCTTTTCTAATCTTAAAGCTTCTATCCCCTTCTTTGACTAATTTTGTTTCAAGAGCTTATTACTCAAAAAGGAGCTTCATCACTCTTCTTTTCAAAAAAAATAAAAATAAAGGAGCTTCATATCAACATAAGAAGATTTTTATTTTTTGTAAAAGTTGTATTTTGGTTTATGCAAAACGTTCCTTTATGTAAAAACTAGTCTCATACGAATGATATAAAATTAGTAAACTACAAGAAAAACAAAGAGACTATTTGGTGGAGTTTATTAAAAATCCATTTCTATTTATAAAAGCTAATGAAAAATTTTAAAGAATAAAAGTTGTTTTCGTGTATGTTTAAAATAAATGTACTTTAGAAATATGAAGGTTTTTTTTTTAAGGAAATTAATTATTGATTCAAACTTGGGTAATAAATCAATAAATCAAATATACAAATTACTAAAAATCATAAAGAATTAAACAATATCCAGGTCAATAGTGACTAGAATATCTACAACTCTAGTTCTTTAATATATCGACAACCATAATCTGATATCTGAGAAAATATTTTAGAGAGGATTGAACGTATTAGAAGAGGAAAAACTTGCTTCCATTCATTAAGAAAACCTCCATATATATAGAACTAGCCCTAAAGTTAAGGAACTAAATTGGCACGACCAGCTTGTAGAAGAAAATTTTCTACCACTCATATTTTTCTTTCTATATAAAATATGAGAGAATATTTTGCTTACAAGACTATAAAGCTAATACAAAATATTCTTATTACTTCTCAAGTCGCAAGACGCAAATTATGAATGCCCAACTTACAAAGAAGATACTAAAATTGACGACTCACTCAACGCTTAGCAAGCCATGTCAACTAGGTTGAGAACTAGGAACATATGTTGGCCGAACATACTATGAACCACATCACCAACAAAGACAATCAATTTCAATATGTTTAGTGCGTTCATGGAACACCGGGCTGGTAACACTATGCCACTCACAAAAGATAACCACACAGATCACCGATTGACACCAAGATCCAGCAATAATCCTTGTAACCATTTCAATTCACAAGTAGTCATAGACATAGATTGATACTCTACTTCAGCCGATGACTGAGAAATGGTTTATTGCTTCTTGGTCTTCCAAGAAATTGGTGAACTACCTAGTTGAATATACCAACCTATTAAGGATCGACGAGTTAGAGGACAACTTGCCCACCTGAGTCAATACCATAAAGATGCAATCACTGTGATTGAGGTACCTCTGATCTGGGATTCTCCTCGAGTAACGAGCCACCCTCAAGGATACCTCCTAGTGTTCTTTCCGAGGTTGTTGCATAAACTGAGCCAATACATGCACACAATAAGATAAATCAAGACGAGTAACCGAAAGATAAATAAGTCGACCAACCAAACGTCGGTAACTTTCGGGATCATCCAAAATATCACCTTTAGCCATGGCTAAAGAATGATGTTGTTCGATTGGGAAAAAGTTTGTTCAGCCCAAGCAAACCAACTTCTGAAATAGCTTCCAATGCATATTTTCATTGACACAAATAAATTTCTTTAGAATTGTGCGCAACTTCAATACCCAAAAAATACTTCAACACTCCCAAATCCTTCATATGAAAGCAACTACTCAAATAGTGCCAAAGATTGAATAATAATGATCATTAATTACTCGACATTAGTTAGCATTACCTAACATAGACAAGCACATGAATTTGTACTTGGTCTTCATGGTAAAGTGAAAAGAGAGTAATCATAATAGGATTGCTTAAAACCATAATTCTTCAAAGCGAAGCCAATTTTGCAAACCAACATCAAGGAGCCTTTCATAGTCCATATAAAGACTTTTTCAATGATATACCATTTCCTCGGTTGCTATTACAAACCAAGAGGTATGAACACAAAACCCTAAAATATTAAATTTTTCCAAAAAGGACAAAACAATGATTTGTCAATACTGCATGTGAAACCCGGGAAATTTTTCAGATAAAGGATGATGAAACCACCTCACCACCGGATTCGTCTCGAACATAGTTACTCACGACTTTTGCTGAATTCCTGTATAGCTAATTTCACGCTTTTCCAAAGAACTGCCATTGATGCCGACACATGTGACTACATCGTCACTGCCACACATGTAGGGTCAATAATAGTGTTATATGTGAGTGACACATGTCAAGCCATGTGTCAAAATGCATGCAATTGGAGAATCATGTATAAATGAGAGATGTGTTCGTAGAAGTGAGAGAAAGGAAAGAAAGAGAAGAAAAGAAAAGAGAGAGAGAGAGAGAGAGGGAGAAGAAAAGAGAGAGGATCGACGCAAATTTTTTCCTTATTTGGCTGCCCGACGATCGGAACTCACGAACCAAGTAAAGTAAAGTCCAGATAGTCAACTGGCGCTACCCAAGAGGTAGGATTCTTCCTATTTTGCTTATTTCTATCCCTTTTAGGCTAATATTTTTAATGACTTAGATCTATAAGAAAGCAAGCTATGGTATGGGATCTGGTTTGTGAAGCTGGAGCGAAAGAGTCGTCAGGCAAATTTGGTTTGAAATATCATAAAGTGAAGGCCGCCAAATGCCTCATTTGGAAGCCAAACACAACGTGATGGCTCTCAGAAACCTTCTGCACAACACATGGGATTGGTAGCAGCGTGTCTCATAGTGTACTTAAACTTTGGACGGTCATATTTTCATTCAACTTTAATTCCGCGCATTCTTGACCATGAAAAAGCCTTATCAAATCGATCATGTTTAGCTATATCGCGCCTCATCATTGTGAGAATTTTGATTATAGCACTACGCTAACCGCATGGAATGACATGCTGTTTGATGAAATAAGCGTGATATGTGGTAATAACGGCCATATTTGACGTGCGTTTGTTTAAACATGATGTTGATGGTGATCATCCGGCGACGCTGGCGTATGCGTGAATTAAATTGTCCATACAAATATCTAATATATGTGGCTACGGTATAGACACGCGCGCTATCAACAGATTATGCACGGTATCAATACATAGGTGTGAGTGCATGGTATGGATCAACATTGCATTTGGTGTTTGATGGTGGGCTCGGTATTGTTGGACGACGTCTAATAGAATCTCACGATTGCATACATGGAAAATGAAACATGTGCTCGTATCAGAGCACAGCCCCAGCAGAGAGTCTCGCGATTTGGTTATACATATGTTTCCAATCTGAAAACCCTTGACAAAGGTAGGAAGCGCAAAGCCATTTATGAGACCCCAAAAATTCATTGTCCATAAAAGACATTGACTAAAAAGAATGGTCTATTCACTGATGACATTCAAAAGTTTTGGTTTCAAGAACAAATAACTTTTGATTTGAAAGGATCATCGATGCTATCCATCATTACTTTATCACGCATGGACATCATGGTGTGGTAAGAAATGGCACTGACTCAGAGTTTATTAACAACACATCATTGAATGAAGTCGGTAAGACTCGGCCATGGTACATGATTGAGTCATCCATCACTGGCGACATCTAGACCATAGTAGAAATTGAATGTTGTTTACTGGGACAGAGGTGAATTGCAACATTTATCACACGTGCACGTAGGTGGGGAGGTAGCCTTCGTAGAAATTTTCTCCACCTGCGAATCATCTTTTATGAGAAAAATATTTCAAGTACAAGGCAACACCTGATCAAGCTCATTCTAATGAGAAAACGGTAAGAAACACGTTGGTTTTATAATTCTTTTATAAATTTGTTGGAGCTTTAACTATCTTGACATGTATTTTGGTATAAAATAATTGTATTTAAAACATGTAAATTGTTTTATCGTATATATATCCTTGCATGTCTCGTAAAAGAAACATAAGTAAATTGATTCAGCGGTCGGCGGACAATGGTATATCGAGCTGGACCGATATACACGAGTATTTTGTAGGTTGATGGTTGGTCAACGGACCCTCGTTTAAATGCCGTTGATACAACTTTGTAAACTGATGTAAGAACACATACCATCCATGATGAAGTTCAATTTTAGTCAGGTAGTATCAAGATGATGCAAACTGCGAACCATTTCACTGGCAACAATCATTGTAACTAACTCCTTCCCATCATTTAAGAATACCACCCGCTCCAGAATGCCCAATTGTCTGATATGCATTGCACTGATTCAAACCACCATCGACATCCATCGTTTTCTGGTCGTATAATAGTCATAACCATGTTCCATTATCTCTGCAGTCCAGATTCGCCATTTCTTTACAAAGATCTCTCCATCGCTTATCTTCACGCCACCAAAAGATTTAGGTTCAATACCTACAATAATACGCTGAAGAAAGCACCGGTAGATGCATAGAGAATTTCATCACAATTCATATATTACATAGGATAAGGACTACCTGGTTAATGCTGATTAATCATGAGTTTGTGGAAGGGCTCACATTACAAAGATGTAATACATAGTTTGCAACAAACAAAAATCCATGCTTTTGTGGCCTCTACTAAGTAACTCTGTCGAATTTGCTCAACTTACCACACCCACCCCTCCCCTTGCTTCAATCATATCTTATTCTATGTATTATTATCTAGTTCACCACATCTTGATTTCGCTGAATCAATCACTTGTTCAGCATTCGGCGGCAAGAATCCTTCTTCCGCTAAGTAGTCTTCAACTGTGATTGTTACCAATATATCTTTATCATGATTTTAATGAAGGTGTTGAACCAATTTCCATAAAGTACATCTCTCGACAAAAATTCGTATCGGCTTCCGAACATCATACATGCCCATCCTTCTTTCCGCAAGGATTCCAACAAACACATTTGCAACTTCAACCTGGTACTTCATCTCCTTCCTTCACTGGTTATGATATGTCACACAAACACTCAATATTATGAAAGAGTTTGACCACAAAAGCTCATAAGGTGTTTATCAAACAACATAGATGGAGTCCTATTAATAAAATATGCAGTAGTTAACACACATTCTCCCCAAAATTCAATAGGTAAGTTTGCTTGAAAACAGAGTGCATGTGCCACATTACAGGTCATCAGCTCTCACCTTCCATTTTTGTGATAACCACTATGAAGTTTGATAAGATGTCATTTCTCACAAAGTAAGCATTTGAACAAGTGAACTCAGTCCCATTATCACTACGCACAATTTCTACATTTCCATGAAATTGTCTTTGTATTAATGCAAAAAAGTTACGAAGAGTTTGTCCCACTCGCATTTATTTTTAAATATAAACCCATACACTTGAATAATCATCAACTTATTGTCAAAATAATGTGCACTACAAAGCTTTGAGTTTAAGAGCAACCCCATAAATTATAATAATCATTTAAAAAACACCAAATGCATTTTTATTATCGATACAAACCTCCTACTTTGTTTTACTTGAAGACAAACTTCAACTGCACATATATCACTACTAGCACTAAAAATGGTAATAAACTGGCAAGAGGGATGTCCTACCTTTTATGCCAAATTTCCAAAGATATCTTTGTACCGGGCTTTCTGCAAGCTGCAGCGCATACTTCATGCCTCGCTATGTTGAAGTAATAGAGCCCCCACGTTTCAAATTGCACTAATTAGCATCCCTCGGTGCCAGGTCCTGAATCACAAAATTTTAGTAAAAATCATGCAATTTGGTCTCTCGTAAGTCGTGACACTCGAAATCAAGTTACACTCCCCAAATTAGGAACCTATAGAACATCGTCAATTTTAGATATTATTCCAACATCACAATTCCTTCTTTCTCCACCATGGCCTCCCTTCCCATCTAGCAATCAAAACAGAGATCCCATGAGTACTTTCACATTGTCATTAATTCAAGACTTCCCGCTATATGATGAGCCTTTATCAATTACTCAATCTATAGTACATAATTTATCTAATCTTCCTTGTTTCCCATCCTTCTAAGCATTCAAAAGATTAAGCAACGTGTTCCATTGCTCACTACTAAATCCACCTATTCTTCCTTTCTCAATCCAAATCGCTGGCATTCTCAGATGCCACTGTTACTTGCCTGACCAGTCCCCACGCCCACACCACTTTGGAGATGTGAGGGTTGTTTACCCCAGGTCCACGCTTATGCTTCCTCCATTATCCTTTGGCTTTTCACCCCACCCACCTGATAACCAATCAACCTGAAACATGACTCAAAGATTGTGCCTCCCGCTTGTTATAGTTTATACAAACCATGGACTTATCTTTGTTCTAATCGTCTTTAAGCTCATCCATCCAAGGAAGGCCATACGCTTTCAATTTCTGTCTTTCCGCAAGTTATATTTACAAACTCGTTCTTCTTGAACTATCATAGCGTCACCTTTCGGTTTAGGCTTAGCTTAACTGACTTCGATTATAAAATATTGGAACTAATTGTTAGATCTGTTACAAGGATTACAGAGATAAAGTAAAGGCGTGAAAGACCATTACAAACAAAACCGAGGAAACCAATTAATGCGAAAATCTGCAGGAGTCTCGTGAGCTATTCTGATCTCAGCAAAACGGTCGTCGTCTCCACACGGGTGCTCGGAGAAGTCATCGACGTGTTTCCATGATACAGCGGCGGACAAAGCGGTACCTCAACACCTAGACAACGCTCAGATGAACTGAAACTACATCAGAATATCACCCAAACACCACGCTTTTTGATAAACTCAAAACAAAAAAAAAAAACCTATCTTTTCTGAATAAGGAAGTCTCACCTTTATAGAGTTAAAGGCGAGACCATAGCATTCGAAACCAACGTTTGTGAGTAGACGTTGGACTCTACACTGGACTCCTCAAGGAGTAAATGACAATGAATGTCATTTATTCCAACACTAATTGTTCCATAAACTGAATCATCCAATCCCATCAAGAATTGATGCAACCTTTCTTCTTCACGTTTCTTATCCAATTCCCCACCAATTTTGCATTTGCATCCTCCACATGCACTAGGTTACGCTCATAGTTCCCCGATTCTTCCCGTATCATCTTCAGTTTTCCATAATAATTCACTATGGTCACCCTTGTTTATTTACATTCTACTAGGTGCATTTTTAAAGGCGTGAATGCATGGTCCATTCTATAAAATAGCTCCATAATATCATCCCAAAGATCCTTTGCAATTTCTAATAGTAATAATGATGGTTGATCCCTGCAAACTTGGTTCTAGTGTGTTGACATCCATGATAACAACACTGGAGTTGATAGTCAGGTCTTCAATTGAGAAGAATTTTAAATTGCTTTCTTGAACCATCAATGAACCTAAATTTTTCTTATTTTGGAGCACCATTCTTATACTTTGCCATTCATCATAATTCTCTCACTTCCAATTGTACTTGTGCCTTAATAATATTTCCTGTATTATCATTTGTCAAAAGAAAGTATGGAGACATCGTAAATTTGGTTGAAACATCATTTACCCTCCTTTTCTACCACTCATGTTCCCACTAATGGCTTGATACCATGAGAAAATATTTTAGAGAGAGTTAGAAAGTATTGGAAGAGAAAAGCTTGCTTCCATTCATTAAGAAAACATATATATACAAAACTAGCCCTAAAGTTAAGGAGGCCCAAATTGGCGTCTATGGTGTGCTTGAAGAAAGGAGTCTCTACCACTTAATATTTTTTTCTTTTTATATAAAATCTGATATAAATTTTCTTGCTATACAAGACTCTCCCCATTTAATACATAAAATATTTCCTTATTATCTTCAATTGAAGGATTGAATACCTTTCTTCATTTGAATGACTTTCGTATAAATAAAAGCCACTTTGAAACGACAAAAGTACTATGTTGTAAGAAGCCAACTCCGTAATAAGACGGTGATAACACGAAAAATCAGAAAATACCTAAATATATGTAGAATAACCATTTTATTAAAAAATAGATTGAAAAAAATTGGTGTGGATAAGTGATTTCAAGTCAAAAAATTATCATAAATCATTTCTCTTTGCTTAGGAAAGATGAGTGGTTAAAGAAAGAAGGAAGAAGAAGAGTGAAGAGAAAAATGAATTACTAAGTTTTTTTACGCCTCAAGACAATATATAAAAGTAATTTTAATATTTTTAAAAAGTATAAAGGGGGTAAATATAAAAATGAAAGTGAAAAAAAGCTAAAAAATACGTTTTTCCTTGAATTGTATTGTATTTTGAAAAAAATGAATAAAAAAATAATTTGCATTTATTTACACGTGTGTAACTTTGAAAAGATTAAAAAAAAAACCAAAAATATAAACACATATTTAGTTTGGTCAAAGGTGGAGGAGTGTTAGCTAAGGCTTGAGGGTGGGAGTGGTGTCTCTTTTAAGAAAAATAATTTTTTTTTTATCATGAAAGTGTTCTGGTCCATATATATACTATATATATATATATATATATTGAGAGAAGAAGTTTTTAAAGTATATTACATGTAAACTAATTTTTATATGAGTAATGAGAAATCATAAGAACGGTAAAACTTTATCACATAATATAATTATATTTTAAGGACTCAAACTCGAGACTATTAGTTAAGATATAATAAATCTCAATCTTCTCATTTATGTATTGGACGATGAAAAATGATAATTCTAAAGTAATACATATTTTAAAATAATATTCAAACTAACTTTTAAAATCATAATCTCTAATTATGATTACAAATTAAAATCGTAATCACTAATTTATAATTTTAAAAAAAATTAATTGTAAAATCAAGAGTGGATAATCGTGATTGTATTGGTTTGAAATTTCTTTTATAAGAAAAGATTAATTTTGGGCCAAATCTTATGGTGGTATTAGGGTGTTTTCTCCCACTGAGGTTTTATCTGAGTCGCGCCAAATTTAGAAAAGATAATTAGTTTCTTGTGTAGGCTTATTAACAAAAATGGTGTGTAATGCGTAGTCGAGAGGCAGTCTTGAGTAATGCAGCAAAACCATGAGCCAGGCGGCTTTGAAAAAAGGCAATTGCCCGTGTGATGCGCCGGCATTTGGAAAAGAATAATTACATCGTCGTACACGACGACGGCGTTTAGTAAAAAAGTAGTGCCCGTGTCCCCGACAGCGGCTTTGATTACTGCATTTCAAGGCGATGTGTGACTAATTGGTCGCGACATGGAACGCTGCGTGTTTCCACGTCCCCCTACCTCCTTCTGCTACTACTGCAACTTCATTGGCTGCTTCTTCTTCATCGATCGTTTTCTCGAAACACCAATGGCGGATGGGAAGTTTTGGAGACGTCCATCAAGCGAGGTCAGTTTGAAAATTTGACTTTATTTACGTTTCACATTGAAAAATGGACGGACAGCCTGTTTTGATGAATTTCACTCACCCTAACTTTCTTTCTTCCATATTTGTGAAGTAAGCTTGCAAGCATGCATTATTACTTAAACATTGTCGTAATATTTCATTCATACAAATGCTAAAACAGTTTATAAGCAAAAATAAAATTTGAAAAGTCCAATATGAAACTTGGAGATGATTTTTTTTTTGTAATGAATTTGGGGTAACCCAGGGAAAAACTGGTGAATTTGTTGCAAATTTAAGTTTAACTTCAATGGATAAACCGGATCAAACTGATAGATTTTGACAACTTGTTTCAGTACACAAATTCTTCTGTACACGTTCACAAGTGCTCTGTTTGGCTTCTGAGAAAAAGATAAGAAAACCCACTATATATTTCCATTGAACCAGGTTATGTAACTGGGTTTCTAGTTCTCTAGTTTCCGATTTTCAGAGTTGTAAAAACAGAGTCCCTGTCTTTCTCTCTGCACTTTCTCGGCAACCAAACAATTAGCAAAGTAGGGAAATTACCAAGAGGCCAGCGGAGCGTAGGCAGCTGGAGTGGCGATGGTGGTCGCGACATGGAACGCCGCGTGTTTCCACGTCCCCCTACCTCCTTCTGCTAGTACTGCAACTTCATTGGCTGCTTCTTCTTAATCGATCCCGATTTTCTCAGCTGTTGTTGTTGTTGGTAGGGGTGAAGCCATTCTCTGGTGTTATTCAGCTCCAATGGCGGATGGAAGTTTTTGGAGACATCCATCAAGCGAGATCAGTCAGCACATCAGTTTGAAATGCAGTAAAATTCAAATGCCGCCGTTGGGAACGGCGGCAATTAGTTTTTTTTAGTTTTTCCAAATGTCGGCGTTGGGGATGGCCCGGTCGTTTTTTGAATGCCGGCGTTGGGGATGACGCGGTGGTTTTGAAGCCGTTACGTTCGGGTTGCGGCTTTGCAGGATGAGTTTGCCGTAGTCTCGGAGACGGCGTTCTGTTTTGTTAATAGTTTACCTGAAACTAATTTAATCTTTTTTTATGAGCCACGATTACTTGTGCAAGCTCTGCTCTCATGGAGGCGGCGCGGTAGTGGGTGGACTGAGGACAGGTGGACGTGTTTGACCGGGTTGTTATTTAGTACTACCTGTCTCTCTCATTCTCTCTCACTCTCTCTCTCTCTCATTTTCTTATGGCACCCACCATTTTTATTATTTATTTCCTTTCTTTCATTTTCTGTTTCCCAACCATTTAATTTCAATTTTCCAACCATTTCCTCCGCCCTTCGCCACCATTCCCCCTTTGACTCTCCCTCTCCAACATTGCCTACCACTTCTCTCCTCCTCTCCTATCTCCCCCTCCCCCTCCCCCAATTCTCTCCCGCAAATTCAACTTCAACGAATATCGCTTCAATTTCCCGGAATATTCCGGCAGTTTTTCATCTGGGACTGTGTTGTTTGGCCAGTGTAACCAAACTCTCCCTCTATTCTCCCGGGCGCCGCCAGTCCTCTTCAAGGCATTCAAATTCAAGGAATATGGATTCCCTTTCCTGGGAAATTCCGGGGAGTTTTCGCTCTGAAGACTCTCTGTTGGGTGAGTGTTGACTTCGGTTGACCCACAAAGTGCTTGTGCGTGGTTAGGTCGTTGATGAAGAGTTTGGGGTGCTAGCTTCGAAGACGTCGTCGTGGTTATGGAGCCGGGGATCTTCGGTTCGGTTTTTGTTTCCTTGATTTTAGTGTTCTCTTCGTTTCTGAGGGTCTCCGGTAATTCCGAAGGTATGTTACCTCACCCTGTTTTAGTGAATTTGAGTGAGGTTTGGAGGTTTCTATTGATTTAGGAGATGTTTATTCGATGAATTGCTTGTTTGTTTTCTTAATTAGATATTTGGTCTTGATTGCTGTAGAATCGAGTTTCGAAAATCAATGGTTGACAGCTTTGTTTGGTTTGACTTTCTGGGTTTTGTTTGGTTGCTGCGAACCATGTTGGAATACTCTCTTAGACCCTGTTTGGCAATGCTTTTTCTGCAGTCTAAAACCATTTCTTTGGAGTGGAGAGATTTCTATTTCGTATGTAAAAATTTTTTAATTCGCTACTTCTCGGAAAACTATCTCAATGTGATTGGAACAGATTCTAAGCCATAAACCTCTTATATACTTTAACTGGAAAGCGTTTAACCTTATACACGTAATAAAAAGCCAGCACCAGCAAAACTTTGGCCATTAGAGTGCTTTGGAGTGTGCTTAGGTAGCAACCAGGCACTTTAAAGCGCTAATGAATGTTTCTGTACCTTTTGGATCGACCGATTTAGTAGCTTCTCTGTTTCTTAGTGGCATATTTACTTAGAAATATTGATGGAACCTCCTTAATGCTTATATGTCACATTACTGCATATTTTGCAGAGAATTTACTACCGGAGGACAATGGATAAACTTTCCAACCATCAGATTGACTAGGTTTGCCGCATATTGATTTTTAATTTTATCCCTGGAAGAGTGAATGCTAATACCTGTGGCCAAGTTATTTTGGAACAGTAGAATATGAGTATCTGCAACCTTTAACTTCGCCCTGCTGATCTGCTATTGTCTAAAACTGAGTTACTTGACCAAATTCCATTTACTCTGCTGAAGGCCCTGAGTCTTATATATAATTTTCATTGTTATTGAAGAACACCCAGTTGATGTGACACATGTTTCTGACCAGCTCCTGATGTTTGCCTCATGCATGTAAACCAGGTGATGCTTTGAATGCAGTGAAGTCAGTTTAAGCTGATCAAATAATGTTTTGCAAAGTTGGGATGCTACCCTAGTCAATCCTTGCACATGGTTGCATGTTACATGCAACAGTGACAATAATTACAGAGTGTAAGATCTCTTTCCTTTTTTGCATTTGCAGCATTTCGTCATCCAAAACACTACAAGTTATGACGTTTCTTGCCATTTGGTGTCAATGTTGTCTCTAATGTTGTTTTTCTGCTGTTATATGGACATCTTTCCAACTTTATCCTCCCAGTGATCTTGGAAATGCAAATTTATCTGGTCAACTGGTGTCACAGCTTGGTCAGCTTACAAATTTGCAATATCTGTGAGTCATATTTTTACAATGAAATATGTTTTCCCTATTGGTTCAAAGTATGTGTGTGTGTTATCTTTAATGTTCCCTTCTGATTGTTTTTTCCTCCATCACAGCCAAAGCCACAGAATGCAAGGTTTCCATTTCTATATTTCTATTTCCCATTGATGTGGAGTATATTTTTTTATAAAAGCTCTACATCTGAGTTCTTGTGTAGAAATATGTAGCCTTGGTGTCCTTAGAATGGAAAATAAACTTCAACAATTCCTTTGGTTACTTCAGAATTTTTGCTTCAATAAGAGTAATAATACTATATGTTTTTATGAGCTCTACATCAGTTTCTTGTATAAATATATAACCTTTCTTCTTAGAATGGGAAATAAACTTCAACAATTCCATTGGTTACATCAGAATTGTTGCTTACAACAATGACAACAATAATAATAATGATGATGATGATGATAATAATAGTTCAGATGTTCAGTTTTATCAAGTTTTCAACAACAACAAAAGAAGAATCATAATAATAATAATAATAATAATAATAATAATAATAATTTCATGTGTTCTTATGTGTTTGTGACTTACATTAAGAATTTATATCTTTACTGCTTGCATTTCTGTCCCAAATTAAGGTTTCACTTAAAATGAACTTCAAGAGCTTGTTTAGCTGTGTTTCACATTCCATGTTTCTTCTAGTGTCTTAATTATTCACTTGTGATATCTGTTTTCTTTGATTTGCCCTTTATCTAATCTTTCTTGTTTTAGATGTAACTTACTCTATATTACTTTGTAGTGCATCAAATTCACTTGATTTTACATTTTGTTTTCCATTTTTTTGAATAGAGCATATTTCAAGAAGTGAATAAGTTCCTTTCTAGAAACATGAAATGTTGTTGATCTTTCTTTCATCAACATATTGGTTTCCTGACCTCTGCTCTATCTTATATGTTTATTCTTGTTGTTTTAATAGGTTAGGTGTCATCATGTTATATAACCTAAATTTAGTTGGTTTTGACAATTCCTGTTAGGATTATTCTATGACCTTGTTTCATGAGGCTGTTAAGAGTGTTTGTTCATCCTTTACATATTTACGATTTTTAACTTCAGTATTTGTAATATTTCCAAGAGAGTGTCACTTCAACCATAAGCTTCCATCTAGGGGAAACCTCTTATATGTTTAGAAAATTCTAGAACTTTACTGTCTTACATATCTGTAAAAAGAAGTGTAGTTTGTTATGGATGTAGAAAAATTCATTTGCTTTTGTTGTGAAGCCATTGTTGTATGCTGTTCTCTGTTAGCTGCATGATCCATTATTGCAAGTACTGAATATAGATTCACCATTCATACAATCCATGCTGTTTGAGTCTCCATTTTATACTATCTACCCTTAGACTTGGCCATTTGATGTTCCATACCTTTTTTAAAAAAAATTAAAGGTTTGGAATATGTTTAAGATTAACTCCTTTTTTAATCATCAATTAATTATCAAAATTAAACTTTTATGGCAGGGAACTTTATATAGTAATAACACTCTTGCAGCGGCAAAATACCAGATGAGCTTGGGAATTTGACAAACTTGGTGAGCTTGGATCTTTACATGAACAATTTAAGTGGTACAATTCCAGACACATTGAAGAAGCTTACAAAACTACGTTTCCTGTACGAATACACATCCTTCAGGCACTTTCTTCAGTCATTAAATTTTCTTACCTTCCAGTTCATTTAGCTTCCTTCGGTATTATTATTATTTTTTGTGACTACTAATTAGAAGGATACTCTGGCAAACTAGTTTAGAGCTGATAATTCAGATGGATGTCACTTAAAGGCAATTGCGTCTAAAGAGGCCTAACTCAAAAAACGCAATTAATCTAAAGGAAGCGTATCTTTTAGTTTGTCCTCTGGTTCATATAAACATGATAGTAAAAAGATTTTATACATGTTTATTTAATTTTAAGTAAACTTAGCATAAATTGACAGTGATCATATTGGTTCTAATATGGTATATATCTATTTTTTGGTAGAAATTCAAGGTTGTTATTTTCATTGCAGTTCAGACATCATGTTGCATTTTACCATTTTGATTTCTGTATGTTACAAATTTAATCTTCATTGATTTATACTATCTTGGAGAAGGGTCTTCTCTGTTTACTTTTATACCTTACTAACTAACTTGTTACCGAAAATGGCATGAGTGTAAGCTTAAACAGAAATTATCGTAAGTTGTTTGGTTCCCATTCCTCCTTTCCTCCTCTATAGGTGGTGCAACTGTCTCTTGTACGGGACATACATTCTTCCAGTTGTATTTTTATGACAGAAATATTGCAAATTTACGGGGTGCAGTTTATTGTATTTTATTCCTTCCCTATGATTGACCTATCCATACAACTATTTGGAGTAAATATCTGTTTTGGGCAACCCTGTGTACTCAAGATTCAGTTGTCTGGATGACTGCTGGATTTACAACATCCTTCATTGTGCAAGTATATGTTGGTGTGTTCTAGAACATGATGAATATTGTCAGCCCAAATCCTACAATCGAAGCTTTAGGAAAGTTGGTTATCTAACATAGTATTAGGCTTCATTGGATGAGTGGTCGTGTTCATGCTTTAAGTCGTCATCACGCTTTCTTTCCCCAATTTGTGTGGTCACATACTCTCAGAATCTACATCCAACCTCAAAAGAGGCTAGTTGTTGGTTGTTTGCCTCTGGGTCTCCATGTGTGCATGATCATGTGTCTGAGCCTCATTACACTTTTATTTCCCCAATTTATTGAGGCCAAATTGGTTTTTTTCTTTGTTTCTGATTGAAAAAAAAAAATTTGCTTTTTTTCTATGGATCTGTCCATGTGCAGGCATGGGACCACATGAAATTATGTTAAAAAAATGATATAGATTGTGGACCTAAACACTGCAATAAAATTCGTTGTCTAACATAGTTATGTCTTTGCTTTGTTTGTTGTTGCTTTTCAATGATTGTTATGGAACCTAACAGTGTCTATTTTGTAAACTGTGTGCATGGAAATAGGCGGCTTAACAACAACACCTTGAGGGAACTATTCCAATGTCTTTAACTACTGTTACGACATTGCAAGTCTTGTGAGTACCAAGTTGAAGTCCTATCCAGAAAGAAGCTATTTTTCCCCTTAGTTTCCAATGACATGATCTTATTGCAAAAATATGCCATTATAATATTCTTATGTGGATGCAGGGATTTGTCGAATAATCACCTAAGAGGAATAATACCAGTCAATGGCTCGTTTTCATTATTTACCTATGGTACACTGGGTCTCAATGTCATTTGCTTAAATAGTGTTGGTGCCTGTCCTAATCTGCATCATACTCTTTGCTGTGTTGCATTTTGCAGTTTGCCAATAATAACCTAGACCCCAACACCAGTTCTCCACCTCCACCAATTTCTCCAACGCCAACAACTTCCTCAGGTTTGTCATTATTTTCAGTTTTTAACTAGTATTAAGTCCTAATTGTCCAATAAAAAGAAGTATCAACTCGAAGTTGCTGAACCCTAAGGGGTAGTTCAGTTGGTCCGGCCTTGGGTTTGCTCCCCAATGGTCACTAGTTCGAGTCCCTTTAAGGCTAATGGATGATGATTTACGTGGCCGTTAACTTTAGGGCCCCATGGGATTACTTGAGGGACACCCAAAGTTGCTGAAATTGACCCTTTCTCTTTCACTTGGACATGTCTTCTACCCCCTTGTCTGGTCAAGTCATCCTGTACATGAGTTTTATCTAATTCCGTAACTCATCCATCTTTTTTATTTTCCTTTTATCTGATATATAATAATTGAAACAAGAAGAGAGAAACTTTGTAATTAATGAATGTGGATAAAGAAATCACTTTAGAGGATATAGTGTCGTCAACATTATATCATTTTTGAGCAATTATTGCTTCTATCTAAAACTTTGAATGTTTCTTTAGTTTTAATTGCTGGTTATTAACTATTTTTCTGAGTTGTTATACGAATGTGGATTGAACTTGATTAATTTTAAAAACAGACCTTGTGAGTTATTGATATTAGAATAAATTTAAGTAAATTGCAGAAAAAAAAACTGCAGATCTCTTTTACTCAATAGCTAGAATGGTACACAGATTTCCCCAACCTTCCCCTCAAACACAAACCCATTTGTGGTATTCTCCCAGACTCCTCTAATTGAATTTCCCCCCAAAAGTAACATCTCGTAACTAACCAGGTTATGTCCCTGCCTAACTACAAGATTCCCAATTACCCACCTCTGTAGGACAGCACTTAGTTGGCTGTACCCAGATTGCCTTGCTCCTCTGCCTCTGGTAAGTCAAATGTATTGGAAGTCTAGCAATACCCACCGCCCAAAGATTCACCTTGTTCTTGAGGTGAAAGTCCAGGGAAGCCTGATGCGAGGAATGGTGAAAACTTCTCCCCAAGTAGCTTCAAAGTCTGGGAGATATTTCCATTTAAAGTATTTCAAAATCAGCCTGATTGCCTGTAGGGCTGGGGCGGACAGCCAGCAGGTTTTCTGGTTCCACCTGAAGTTTCAGGTCTGCCGTGAGCTGTGGGGGAATGCTGGCAGAAACTGGAATGTCACCCTTAGCTTGACGGAGCTGGGAGACATGAAACACTGGATGTATGGAGATACTAGGTGGTAGGTCTAGCCTGTTGACCACTGAACCAATGCACTTTGAGACTTGTGAGACCATAGAAGCGGGGAACCAGTTTTTCATACTTTTGTTGTGCCAAAGAACATTTACCTATAAGGCTGGAGCAGAATACCAGCTACCACTTAAGAAACTCTTCATGATGGCGCTTCTCATCTGCATATTGTTTTCATTTTCTGCTGCACGTGCAACAGAGCTCAGACATCAGAATTGCGTCTCTGTCTTCAAGTAGTTGATCAACGAGGATGCACTGTTGCTCCCCCTTTCTCATAACCTGCGGATTAATGGTGGAGGATCTCATCCATAAGGGAGCCTTGAAGAATTGTGCATTTAGTGGAGGAGTGGACAGAGGTACTATACCAATATTCAGCCTAAGGAAGCCAATGGGACCAACTTTGGGGTTTCCCATTCACGAAACAATGGTGATAGGTCTCAAGACACCTATTTACAACCTTAGTTTGCCCGTTGGATTGAAGATGATAAGTTGTAATGTGCTTGAGGGTAATTCCTTGAAGTTTAAACAGTTCTGTCCAAAAATGACTCATGAAAACTTAGTCCTGATCGGAAATAATGGATTGTGGAAGGCCATGAAGATGGATAATGTCTTTAGTAAACTGCCCAGCCACAGTGACTGCTATAAAGGGTTGAAGAGAAAACCAAAGAGAGGAATTGGAGGAAAGAATTCCTTGTGATTTTCATTGATTCATTGTGAATATATATACACAAAAGTTGATCTAACATTCCTAATTGATTACAACTCTATATGACAAGATTCCTAATAGGTTACAACTCTATATGTAAAGTTGATATATGCTATAACACTCCCCCTCAAGTTGGAATATAGATATTAATCATGCCCAACTTGTTACATGGATAACTAACCCGGTCCCCACTTTGGGTCTTTGTAAAGATATCACTCAATTGTTCTCCAGTCTTCACATATCCTGTAGAAATCAAGTTGAGTTGCTTTATTTTCTCTCTATGAAGAAATAGAGAGGTTATTTCAATATCTTAGTTCGTTCATGGAATCTGGGATTAAAAGCACGGCTGGTTGTCACACGGAGTTTTGTTAAGGGCCCCGGTTTCTTTGATCCTCACATCTGGTTGTGTCATCGCTCACATATTCGAGACTACTACGCTAGATGGGGAAGACAACATTCTATTTCTTACTCTTCCATGAGATTAGATTCCTTCCAACAAACATACAATACCTTGAAGTGGACCTCCTATCCTCCACAAATCCTTCCTAATCAGCATCCGTGAAACACTCAAGTCTATTATGCCCATGATTACTATATAAAATACCATAATCGCGGGGCTCCTTCCAATGCGTAGAATACGTTCTGTTTGCTTAATGATCGGTATTGGAGAAGGCGTGTCTTGACACAACAGCGATTGAATGGAAGCGATATTATGACCAAGTGAAGCTATAAGGTAATTCAGCTCCCAACTAGTTTTCTATATCTCTCGGGATCCTCAGATGAGCTTTCACCTTCTCTGGTAAGATTATGCGCTGGAACCATAAGAAGGTTTTACCCCTGACTTTCTAGTCGCCAAACAATAGATCAAGCACATATTTCCTTTGAGATAAGAAGATTTCATGTTTGCTTTGCATAACTTCAATGCCCAAGAAGTATTTTAGCATCCCTAAGTCCTTTGTATGGAATTGGCTCTGAAGAAAGGACATAAGAGATGAGATACCTTTAGAGTGTTTCGATGATAAAATATCATCCACATACCTTCTGCGATATAATGATACTGAACTAGGTTATATAGAGCCGGTGATGGGAGATTTACTCTTTTGCATGCTAAATTCCTCAACGGCTTGGTTGAATTTACCAAACCACGCACGTGGACTTTGTTTCAAACCATACAAAGACTTCCAAAGACGACAAACCCTCTTTATCTCCCCTTGAGCAACAAACCTTGGAGGTTGCTCCATATACACCTCCTCTTAAAAGTCGCCATGAAGAAAGACATTCTTAATATCAAGCTGGTGGAGATCCTAATCAGAGGTGGCAACCAGGGGGGAAATAAAAGCCCGAACATATGTCATCTTAGCGGGGAAAAAGTGTCGTAATAAGTCCGCAGCCGTGGAGTGCAGGCATACCCTTTGGCAACAAAGCGGGCTTTCAAATGATGGGTCAGTAGGTTAACCTTATGTAAACACCCAGCGACAATCAATGGCTTTCTTAGTGAGTGTTTCAAGCAAGTCCCAGTACCATTGTCAAATCAAAGCATCCATCATCATACCACCATGCCAACCAGTGGTGAGCTAAGACTTAAACCTTAGCAACCAACAGAGTCCAACGACGCAATGTTAATAAGAATGTGATGTCAATGACCGCAGAGCAAATGAGAATGATGAGCACACTGAACATTTACCTTACTCAGAAAGCAATAGGAAGACACCGAATCTGGTCGGCAACAGCGAGGGTTTAGACTCGGGGTGTCAGTTTGCCGCACCTAAGGGGAGGCTTTACTTGAGCAGCGTACAAGAGCCGTCGAGAGGACAAATGGGTGGCGCAAAGAAGAGATAAATGTGTTGTGCCATCTTCCTTCCCTCACTCATAAGGGGTTCGTAGGTGAAGAGAAAAGGTACATTCTTAAGAAATGTGACATCGACCAAAACCAAATACCACAAAGACTAGAGAGTAGTAACATCGAGCAAATTTCTTCAACCTGGTATCAACCAGCGAAGATACACTTCAATGACCAGATCAAGTTAGATTACACACAAACATTCAAACAAAACAAGACACTAAATATATGAGCCATTAGAAACAGTGTTTATTTCGAAAAAGATGTGGTATCATGTCCTAATTCAAGACCGAAAGGCATCCGATTAATCAAAAACGCGGAAATGTTAGATCAATCTAGAATGCTTGCACGTGCATTGAATGCCACACTCTGTAGTAGTTTCAAGGAGGTGTTTATTCTTTTTCTCACCCACTCCATTCTGTGAAGGGTGTCAACATGAGGTCCTAGATGAAGGATGCCATTTTGAAGTACACAACGATCTAAACTCAAGCTCAAACATATTCTTTAGTATTATCACTTTCAAACTTTGAACATCAAAATAACATAAAATTTAGTGTGTATTCCACATAAAGGCAATGTAATGAAAATATCTCGAACGGTTTTTATTGATATAACCAAGTGGTTCATGAATCATCAACAAAGTGATAAATATCAAACCCAAATGTAATAATAACGACACTCCACTCCCACACACTGAATTTTACTCAATTCAAATGGAGCACTAGATCGATTATTAACTCTAGGACCTGAAGAAGACGATGATGTTAGAAATTAGCAAGACTCACAATCTAATGACGACAAACTTGAAAATTGACACAACTTTTTTAACAAGGGAAGAGGGTGGCCTGCCACAATGCGCTCAAATGGTGTAGTAACCTGCACAAGTGGACATGTCTCTAAGACAGACAGATCAAGAATGTAGAGACCTCTGCACTACCGCCTCACCAATAATCTACTTCGTTATAAGATCCTAAAAGAAAAAAATCGTGAAAGAAAGAGATATAACATTTAAGTGTCAAAGTGTTAATTTGCTCACAAACATTAAATTAAAAGGAGAAATTAGGTAAAAACTAAGACTGATGACAAAAGGAGAGACTAGTGGTATGAAAATTGTGTCTCGACCAAGAACAAATGATCAGACCCATATGTCGAGTGACAATAGAAGGGAAGGTTGTGACTCTACTGGTAGAGAATAGGCTAGAATCGTCATGTGATTTTGTGGCTCAAATCAATGACCATTGAGGACTCTAAGAAGAGACAAGATATTATTCGTGTTACCTCGACTCGTTAATAGTAGTAATCGAGTAGATGGAGACATCAATGACTCGTACAAGTGGAAACTGGCTAATTTTCTTCTCATAGAATTGAATCGACTGATCGATAATTCGCATGGAAGCTGTTACGAGCAGATCGCTCGATTCTCGACTTCACCGTTTGATGGGCCGCATCATGTCCGCTGGCGGTAATAACAAACGAGAGTCATTCCTGTGAGTTACCATCGGACCACCATTTCTCAGAATGTTGCTTCAGATCACCAATGTTCGACCACAAGGGCATTGCTCATCTGGACAGAAGGAGGAGTAGATGAGGAGGTCTTCGTGTGGGTCGAGTATCCCGCCATATGCTTCTCGAGATGAGATCCGTATCGACAAATCAGATCTTAACAAACTCATACTTCAAGGAGTGCGGCGAAACCCATCACTACCATCTTTCCTCGTTGGTCGATCAACCACAACTGACTAAATTCAGCAAGGTATTCGGGCCCTCATATGTCTTCTTATAGTCCTTGAAGAGTTCTGTGAGGGATCGATCTTGTTTCTCAGCGTGATAAAAGGCTATACATACATCAAATATGCGACGAATATTCTCATGACACACACCCAAATATTCTTTAGTTCCTTAACATACCTATAAGATTACAAATAATGAGGTGAGCATTAACACAATGAAATTAATGACTCAGAGGAAGAGACAAGATCATCCTCTGCCATCACTTCTTTCTAGAATCATCATAGAGGGTCCTATCAACACGACCGGCCATATGAATACTCCGTAAGTAAATGCGGATTGTTTTAGTCCATTGGGACTAGTCAGTTTGTCCTCCGTGATTTTAAACATCATCGGAACCACTTCAGGTTCAATGACTTTATCTTCTAAAAATTTGAACTACTCATTATGAAGTTCAAGACAAAGAGGTTGGGTGGCAAAGGACTCTTCAAAAACAAAATCGGCCCAAGATTCCCCCCTAAAACCCGGGTCTGGTAACAAAAGATCTCAAAAATCCCCACAAGAGTTGGATTTCTAGCAAAGACAAACCACCTCAAATGGGCTCTGAGTGGAGATGCACCTTGTGGTGGTCAGTCGGTCTTCATATGCACCCCAAGCGCAAAGCCATGCACGGCGCTGTGGGAACAAGGCAAAAGACCGAGGTGGCGCTTGCGGGCCCACCTGCCAGGTTTCCACCACCTGATTTGGTGGCGAGGCTCATATCAAGGCCAAGGCCTCCTCCTCAGGCCGAAGATCCTGTAGCCCTCAGATGCGTGTTTCAAACACACTTCCCCCTGCCTTATGAACTAGTGTCGAAATTGGAATTTCTTCAAGATTCCCTTAATCGTGAGCCTATAGGTCATACCGTTAGAAGAGGAAACTGTGGAGAGAATCGGAGAAAGAATTCCTTATAATTTTTCATTAATTTATCAGGAATATATATATATACATATATATATATATACAAAGTCGATCTAACCTTCCTAATAGACACAACTCTATACATATTCCAATGTGTTAACTCATGAGGCTGTGAAAGTGAGATGCTATATAAAAGGGTTATGTTTTAACCAAGAATGGCGTATTGGATAGCTAATCACTACCAATGAGGATTGTTGTATCCCACCCTCTAAACTAGGCAACCTTCGATGAAGTCCATGATTCTCGTCCCATACTTGAGTGGGTAAGAGGATTGGTCAGAGCAAATCAGAAGGTGTGGTAGCAAGATACTTGTTCACAATCAAAGTAGTACACTTCGACAAATTTTGACAACATCCTGCAGATCCCTTGATTCTTTCCTTAGTAAATTTCAGCGCTGGAATTTTGGTATGTTTTTAGCTTCTCGGTCGCCTCTCTAAAGGTGAGTCGTGGAACTCGCCTAGGAGCAGACAATGGTGAATGAGTTAGAGAAGTTTTAGAATGACCTAAGCACTCTTTATAAAATAGATTCCATTCATCATTGTGAAGCCAACTTGAGTTTGTCCCCTTAACCGATGTCTTTTAAATCAGGCAAGGCATCAAAATTTAATTCCTTTTCGCCAGAAGTGTATCCTGCAGATGGAAACAAAGCCACCAAACCATTTTACCGACCATCAAGTTGGCTAGTCAAACAATAGTTCATTTTGGTCCATTTTATTTAGCCGACCATTAGTAAAGCTTCAATTATGCCCACACGGGTCGTGGGTCTTAATCCAGCTAAAATCCTAAAAATGCTTTAAAGGTTTCACTCATGTGCCAAAAACTTCCGTGATTGTCCTCCCCAATTAATCATCACGCTCTTTCCACCTCAAGTTAAAAGCACCATTAGGGCTTTGTGGGTAATCACAACAGGTTTGGAGGGGATCAATTAGCCTTGTCCAATCATCTCTTATCGAACAAAACATATTTCACTTAACAAAGAAAGTGTCATGGCTTTTATTTTCCTCACTCGCAAATAAAGGCACTACCATTAAAAGCTCTGACTAGTGAATTTGTGAGACCACCAGAACTCTAAAATTCAAAAGGGGCTGATATTGAAATCAAACCACCAAAGGAAAATCCGAGAAAGGCAGATAGATATGCATTTGGTCTGAATCAACAACTGTACTTTCCTCTGCTGCTCTTTAACTCTCTATACATACTTCCTAGTCCATGCTATTTTAAGCCATGCTTCCTCAAATGCACCTTGCACTTTTCAAAGCTAATTCTTTTATATCACGCCTTCTAATGAACACAAAGTGCATCATACAACATCGTCCCTACCTTTACATATATTATTTCAAAAATGGAGGAGAGAAAGGCATAAAACTTCAAATTTACACACTAAAGAATATGAAGAAAACGACGGCTGAGATGCTCGCTGGCCACGGCCGTTTACGATGACAGCAGAGTGGTCATGTTCGATTTAGTTCGTTTGTTATGATAAATGGCCATGTCGATGGTTCGTTGCAAAAGGTTGTGTTGCTGTCAATGGGTGTCAAGAAAAATAACAAGACCCAAAATGAAGGTGAAGGGGAGGAGATTTGTTTGTACTTCTTTTCTTTCCAAAATATCAATTTTACTATTTTAGCCTTTAACTATAATTCTCAAAATCAAAATCAAAATCAGTAATAAACGGTTGGCTCGACCAACCCGATACATGGCCTATTCAGTCGCCAAACGACCGAGTCCTATTCACTTTCATTTTTACGACCCAACCTCTTAAATTTCGGCCAGCTCCACTCTGTTCAACCCATATTCCCATTTGTAGTGTGTGTCCCAACAGCCTATCAAGTAAAGTTAAGTAAGTTTGAACATTCCATGGATCGGTTAATCCTTGAAGGGCACACAAGATTATTAGTAATTTACTTCTTATATCAATGCCAAAATTAAATCCCATAAGTTTCATAATTCAGCACTAGTACCCGGCTCCAATGACTCGTTTCAACAAGTATTTCATACTTTGTTGGTCTATTTGCACCACAAAGCGCCTACCTAGAGATAAGGGCGCCATTTGGTCACTATGAAGACTATAGCCATTAGTTCATTCTCATATATGGACTTAGGCCTAGCTTGTGTACCTGTGGTGTGGCATAAAAGGGTTATGAAGTTGTCTTGGATTAAACCGGCCCTAATCCAAACTAGATGACGGTTTCGATTATAAAAGGATTAGAAAATCGCACAGCCAACACCTGAACTCAGCCATGACTTGTTTTAGCGCACTAAAAGCTTGTTCAGCTTCTAGGCTCCCAACCGAACCCATCTTTCTTCAACTGTTATGTCGTGCATGCTGAAAGAATAATAGCATATCCAAAGAACAAATTTCCAATAATAGCCTGTTAGACCTAAGAATCAAGCTCCCAACATTGGGGCTAGCCATCATACCATATAGCCTTAACCTTGTCTGGGTCTATTGCCACCCCTTCTGTTGTAATGATATGGCCTAAATAAGCCACTTGATGCTTCTCAAATTCATATATTTTGTAATTGGCATAAAGTTGATGTTTCTGTAACAATTCTAGCACCCTAGCTAGATGCAATTCATGATCCTCCGCTTGCATCAGATAGCCAAAATGTCATCGTAAAATACAAGCACAAATTTAATGGCATGACAGTATTTAAATACCCCATTCATTAGTGATTGAAAGTTGCTATGCATTGTCAAATTTTAGCGGCATAACAAGAAACTCAGAGGGAGATAACTTAACACGAATATGGTGATATCCCGATTTCAAGTCCGTGTTGTGAGAACACCTTTTAGCCCAATTTAATTCATCCAAAAGTCATCTACGTGCATGGATGGTGGTGTATCAATGTGCATCGTCCCCTTATTCAGTGCTTAATAATCAACACAAAACCTCAAGGAGCCATCACATCTCTTCACTAAGAGAACAACTCGGCTTTAAACGAAGGCTGGTACTAACTTGAATTATCCTTGCTTCCATCATCTTAGACAACCAATTCTCTTATCTCACTTTTTTGATAATGAGGATAAATGATATGGCTCACATTGAGGGGGTTGTATTGTTCTTCAAAATAATGGCATAAGTTAAAAACGCCTTTGTACATGACCAAATTGCTTAGTAATTTAATGTCCTACAACTCGATCTACCATTTATTCAATTCTATTATTCCTTCCCTTCGTGTCGCATGGTTCTCATCATTGCTTTTAAGGATACCATAGTTTTTCCCCGAGAAAGGTCTCCTCACAGAGTCACCTGTGTCTTCTCTGAGTCGAAACTTCATCACCTACTACTTCCAATTCGTGTGAATCATCCCTAACGTCTCCAAAATTATCGATTCCTATCATAACATCCGAAATGCCAAAAAGAGAGAGGCAAAAAATCATTATCAATGTCAACATCGCACATGTAGAGCAACAACCCCTTCCCAAGAAACGAGATTCCTGTTCTATCGATATGCCACACGCCAAGGTTCAGCGCGATGGTGCTAAGCAACCAAGAAGTCATGACATTTGAAGAAATACTTCACACTTAATTTATATAGCTTAATATTTTATTTTTATTTTATTTAGATATTTGACTTTGTGTCGATTAGGCATGCAAATAATGCCTTTGATATTATTTAATGACATAAATATTGTTTTATTTTTTTAATTTATAATGTTATATAAATGTTTTTATTGATAAATTCAAATGTCTTATTAATACTCTTATTTCTACAAAGTGATTTATATATTTTATCATAATTTCTATTTCACTAATATAAATATCATATGGTATACATATACACTACTAGACGAGGGTAAAGAGATTAATAATGATAAAAATGAAAATATATGCAGAAAAAGGATGATGAATAATATATTTTTAAATGTCTAATACAATTGTTTATGACAAATTGTCATAACGACACTACGAGTATCACAAACGCCAAGAGAATGATATCATAATAAACCGACATATCCTAATAACTGTAAGTATCAAAAACATTACGCTTAAACCACACAATAAAATATTTACAAATGTATTACAACATATATTAACGTCAGACTGAGTAGTTTTATCGACTTAAAAACGTAAGTAGTGCATCAGAATAAACATATGACAATATTTGAAGTATCAAAACATTATACTTGAACGACAACCACATAATGTGAAGATATATATTACAGACACTAATAATGTCAGAATTATTGTTTTAGCAACACTTACAATGCTAGTAACATCGTGAAAGACTCCATATGGCATAATTAAAAGTATTGAAACATTATGTTCAAACAACATCACCAAATGTCACCATCACAAAGATACAAATGACGATAATAATGTTGTAATTGAATGGATGTCACACTTAAAAAATGTTGAAGTCATATCAATAAACTACTAATATACATTTGAAGTGTCAGAAGATATACTTAAGTAATAATAACAAGATCAATATAGTTGTATGTATTATGACACATTAATTTCTGTAATGACTTGATTTAACAACACTTAAAAATGTCTTAAGGTCTATCATAATAACCAGTATGGTGACACTTGGAAGTATCGTGGAATAGTATATTTATGATCGTAATAACATGTCAGAATAACTATATTACAACACATAATTGAAAGATTTAACAACACTTCAAAATGTCGTGACGATATCGCCATAAAGTACATATACCGACATTTCTTTTTCGATGTTATGTATCAAAGGACATCGCTCAGGGCAAACATATAAGCCGACGTTAGAAAATGCTGGTAAAGTTAAGTGATATTTTTGCCATTTGATACGGCGATAAGTCAAACGCGTTAGATAAAACCAATTTTGTCGTAGTGGCTTAAGTGTTTTGTAAATGCTTCGTTGGTTTGAAGCCTTGAACGCTGACGGCCCCAAACTGGACCAATTGTTGAAATTCGAGAATTTTTTGGCCTATTTGATGCACCGTGATTTGTAGTGATCAAGCCGGTGTCGTTTATAATTTATTGAAATATTTTGAAATAGTTTGAGTTGTGTGAATTAATGTGTTAATACATAAGTTTTGACAGAAAGATGATATCAATTATAATGAATATAATTGTGTATAGGCCTTTGGAGATGATATTTGTGATTTTGCCTAACATATGGGAATATAATTGTGTACCGATAAAAAAAATGGAATATAATTGTGTGCGTCACTATCGGAACGTAGATCGTTAATCTCGCTTCAATGAGCTTTTTATTTTGGGTGATGTTCGATGAACATTGAATGTACTTCGCGAGTTAGTTCGGGGTGACGGTTGATCCACGCAAATTGCTACGCTGAATGTACTCTGTGTAACATACGCATAATCGACATATTTGTATAAAAAACGATCAAACGATAACGCATTTCATATGCACTCAGAATCTAGACTGAAAATGAAGGTGGCATGACACTTAATTTTCCAAAATTCAACATGGCGCGGTGCTAGAATTTCACATGATTTTCTCCAGAGAACGGGCCTGAGACTATCCAACAAGATTATTTTGATGAGACCATGACCTGTTTTCTAAGCTTCTCCAATCACATTCGCCCCGAGGGTAGTCCCATATTTTGACCATGACGTTTCAGAGGTATTTTCAAGAACAAGTTTGGTTAAAATTCATATTTTTCTCATACACCATTATACAGTTAACGAATGGCTGGTTAATTTATATTACGGGAATGGGGCATGTAGACATTCAAGACGATCACGATTTACTGAACACAGGTTTAAATCGAGCATTGCATACGCACTTAAAGCGAGAAGAACTACTTAGTAATATTCATCGGCGAGATACCACTCTGTCATAACATTTTTCAAAGATAGTAGGTTCGAAAACCGCCTTCTTAGAGGTCATTTAAGAAAGCCTGGCCGTTTCTTGATGGCTTTGGTTTAGTTATGTATTAATTATGACGTAATATGTATTTGTATTAAGAGTAATATAAAGAATCCTTGACTATTGAAGACAGTTGGCATGCTCACGTGAAGATTGATGCAGAGTGCCTGGCGCTTCATTTACTGATATACGCCTCGTGATAATGGCACAGATTTTCCAGAAGTCGACGGTAGCTGAACGGACCCTTCCTGCCAGAATATAATAATACTGCCAATCCTCTATATATGAGGAAGACAAAAACACATTGAAGTGGATCATTTATCAGGGAAGTGGTGATGAAAGGCGAAGTTTGCACTCATATCAAGTTTTACTGAGCATTAAGGGAGACTTGTTCATCAAGGCACCATATAATGTTACATTTTTCTTGCCTTGTTCCAAGTTGTGGAAATAGAAAATATGTTTGCCCATTTGAGGGGGAGAAGAAATCAGATCTTTAGTTTTGGGTTTTTTGTAATATTTACTAATTTTACGAATCTATATATTGTAAATCTCTGCAATTCTAATTGAATCAGATACCATTTTTCTGCCTCTGGGCACATTTAACATTTGTTCAGCTTATAAACTCAAGCACAACTATTACTGCCAAACATGAACATCCTGTGATAATGGAGGTAGAAGACAAAAACCAGAGCCAACAGTTTCATAACAACTATGAGTGGAGGGAATGGAGATCCCAGTTCTTGGCCATGAGACAATAATGGAGAAAAGAATGATAAAATTTGATTCTCTTTTTGAACACACACAGAACATGAGGATAGAAACTGCACTAGTGGACCCTCTAAACATCAGTTGTGGGTAAACTCCTTTTTGCCACCCCCTTCATTAAATTACAAGCCTGGGAGGGATAGAAGATTCCATACATTGCGCCATAAACCCATAGAATCATCCCAAGTTCTTGCACAATCAAAGTACCCAGACTTAACAGTGTACTTCCATTGTTACTTGTGTCCAGTACCAAGTATCCGATTTTCTTCGAAAACTCAGTGGTGGTTACCTTATGATACTTCATTCTTTCATTGGGGGATCCTCAATCAAGTCACATCCACGCAAGCATAAGTTCTGTGCAATATTCAGCCAAAGAACAACCTAAATAAGATTCACTTTATTTCGATTCAACACCTGTCACTAAGGTCTGGTAAAACATGATTCCGTAACCATCACCCGCCATGAGTCAACCGTGCTGACTGAGTAAATCCCTGGTTGCCCAAATACTACGCCAAGAATAGTTGGGACTGGACCACAGTGATGAATTCAGAAATATGGAGGTTGGAAACAATGAGCTTTAAAACATGAGCAACCAAAGATTGAGGTTCAGTAAGCAAACACCCTGTTTGACCAACAATGCCAAATTAACATCATGCAACTTTTTAAATCCCATCCCACTCGCCTGTTTTGGCTTACATAAGAGGCCTTACATTCTCAACGAGTTAATTCCTTTGCCACCATTTTTCTTACTCCCCCACCAAAACGAATTTAACATCATTTCGATATGATGGCAAACACCAACGGGAAGCATTGAAATTGACATAACATAATTAGAAATAACATGAGCAATCATTGATTTTTAAAAGTACTTTATCAGGTCTGGATAGTTTCTTAGAATTACAGTTACTCAATCTGACCATACTGATCTTTGATAAATGCAAAGGCCCAATTTTTTACTTCTGGCTAAACAAATGTAGGACATCCCAAATATTTACCATGGTCAGAAGTACAAGTAGCCCCCAAAATCAAACACATTAATTAGGTCCCTTTGCCTGGCGTTAACATTACGACTAAATGACACTAATGACTTTTGAAAATTAATACATTAATCCTAAAGCACTCCATATTGAAAACACAAAGCAGTCAGTCTGCGAAGAACATATGTGATATAGACGGCACTCACGAGCTATTTAACATCCATGATAAGGCATGATCTACATGTTCTTAGCCTGTATATGGCACTGTCACTTCTGCACAAATGATGAATAAATACAGGAACAAAGGGTCACCTTGTCGAAGCCCTCTCTTTGGAATAATAGGCCCAAGCTCCTTGCCATCATGAAGAACTCTAAAGCAAACACTAGAGATAAAAAATGAGATATAATTAATTGGACATAATTAATTAATTGTACCCAACAAACAGAAAATCTCATCCGCGATAGTGTGTTCTAGAAAGAGTATTCCACCCTATCATAGGCCTTTGCCATGAACCCCTTCTTGCCCCGGCTCTTTTTATGCAAATAGTGCAAAATTTCTGTAGAGATTAGAATACTATCGGTAATAGCACGCCCTTGAATGAAGGCACTCTGATTTGGGGAAATCACCTTCGACAATAGTTTTTTGAGTCTATTAGCTAATGCTTTGGCTATAAACTTGTAAATGACATTCCACGAAGAGAGATCGAACGCAAAACATTCATTGTATCAACCTGTTCCTTCTGGAATAAGACTCATATAGAGTTTGATTGAGTTGGTGGCAGAAGAAAGCCTGCAGAAAAAATGAAAACACGCAGATATCATACATCTTTGCCCACTATATGCCAAACTTTGAAAGAATGGCAGATTCATTCCATCTGATCTGGAGACTTATTCGGTGCATAGAAAGACTGCATCTTTTATTTCCTGCTTGTATGTGCCAATAAAATGAATCATCAGACTCACATAGAAGAGCTAAGATGTTGGATGCAGACCTCATTATGATTCTTCAGACATGTAAGTGTCTCAAAATAATTCTGAATGACCATATCTAGACCGTTGGAATTATCTCACCATAGCCCTCCATCATCCTTAAGTCAAAAATCTGATTGCTTCCACTGAGCGTGGTCGTTACACATCAGGCGGCTCGACCGAGCCTGACAATGAGAGGCACTGAAGAAAATGTGTTGATTGGGTGGGCGTGATGAGAGTCCGAGGACAAGAGTCGCAGATGCGCGCAATGAGTGGTTTCCTGTTTGGAGAGTGCGGGTATGTGAGCAGACCGCCTTTAGGGAGACAAGACAGAGATGCTGAGGAGCGAAGGCCGAAAGCACGTCCTAGTCGACTAAGAAGTGGGGTGTCAGCCTTTACCCGCAAGAACCGGCTCCAGCCGCCTACTTTCCCGATGAGCCGAGGCGCGTGGCTAAAACCGGCCAATACGCATGAAAGGACAGCAGCCTCCTGCTGGAGGCGCACGGGATCGTGTTCAGACATGTCGCCCATATGTCATTGAGGCGCGACGGGCATGTTATTCGAACATACGGATGGGATGCCTTGAGAGGCATGGGGAACTCACATAGGGAGTTCCCACTCTCGCCAGAGAGGGCCTAGCGACGAGAGATGCTCAAGAAGAGGGGGCCCGTTTCAGGCGCCGAGACATGCACCAAGTAAGTGTGCCGGTGATTGAGATTGTTTCTCGTGAGGTATCACGCCTCGTGAATGAGTCTTGGTCGACACAGATAAGTGAAGGGCACGGAAGCCTTACGTGAGCTAGCGCTTTAAACAATATTGGGAGACAATCTCAGGGAGGCAAGAAAGGAAATAGAAAAGACGAAGCAAGACGCAGTTTCACGCTCACGCAGAATGAGCACAGCGAGGGCCATTGAACACGAACCTTCAAAAAGTGAGAGAACGGATGCTCAAACAAGCCAGGCCCGGAATTGCATTGGGAGTCAAGCAAAGAGTTTAGGAGGCAATTGAAAGAGAAGAGCAAGCACGCTGAAGTCAGAATTAGCGCAAGGAGAGGCACGCAGATGTGCCAACAAGAGCGTGTCGGAGAAGATACGCCAGGTTGGTGGGTCATGCCTGGATCGAAGCTTTCAACAGATGGAGCTGACCATAAGAAAGTCGAGGACAATCCCGCGAGAAAGATCAACGAGAAGGTCGGTCTAGCACTAGTTAGACGTCGCATTAACGCCAAATAAAAGCGTAGCGCGCAGAGCGCTGGTATCGTATAAAGTGAGTTTGTTATCTCTGGGGTCGCAGCTTCAATCAGAGACAGAGGACTCGAACTCCATTGAAGCTTAACTCAGAGTGAGTCGTCATTTAAGAGTTAAAAGACGCCAAGGCTGGCATGAGGAATCCAAAGATCGCAGAGACCCAAATGGAATTGCTTCTCAGACCGAGAAAGAGGAGTTACCCTGAATAAGAGCACACAGAATCGTAAGGTAGAGTGCCTTTGTCGCATGATCGAGAAGCAAGCGTGGATGAAGCACCTTTATTGTAAAGCAAAGACGTAAGACCGAGGCAAGAGGGTCCATGGTATGTCGACAAATGAGACAGAGGTAGCTGTTCCGTCAAGAAAATAAGAGAAAAGAGATGAAAGCCTCAGAATGGAGTACAAGAGTGAGGCGACAGCCATCACTGCGGTCCTGTTGAAGTAGATTTGGGAGGTGGGATTAATTGTGAGGCACAAGCGGATATTTGCATTGCCTCATGACAAGAGTGGTCGGTGATATGTAAATGGGGAACCAAGTATGGAGTCCCTATGGTGCGTGGTTTATCATTACTAAATACAAAGGAGATACAGCTAGGAGAGCAAGAAATAATAAGGATGCTCATAGGAGGTGTGTGGTAGAGTTCCTGGTGATTGAGTAATGGAGGTGACCTACAAAATCAACTGTACATAGAGATCTGGGTCACCCAACACTTTGTTTCAGACCAGAGAGGCAGAGAGAAGTGAGTGTGAGCAAAAGGTGCCGTGAGTTGCAGTTCGCATCGTAATGTTTCGTTTTCAAGGGGTGACATCAAAGGCGCTACTTGTAAAGCATTGAAGGTCAAGTTCGTAGTGATCAAAGCTGTTATTAGATGTAACCTGAGGGGAGGTGTAAACTACTCCTAAGAACATAGAGGTCTTTGGGAAATTGATTCAAAGGTTGTTGAGTTCCTAAAGTACTACGGTGGCAATGATCAGAGATCGACGCCCAGGCTGAAGGAAATGTTATGCTTTGATAGAGAATCGAGACTGCATAATTGATGAAGAACAAGCTTGATTTCATAATGAGAAAGTAGGAACTTAAAAAAAAAAAAAGATGGGATGGATGAGTCCCTATCGTAGATTTTGCCTGATGGTACGAGTTCAAGAATCACGAGGGGTTCTATCAGAGAACAACAGGAGTTCGCCATTAATAGTGAGATCAGCAATGGTTTGGATGGATGTGTTGTTGAACTTTGAAGATAGCCTACAGGGTAGGCACAATCAAGTCGGTAGAAATAAGGAGGAGGAATGGTCATACGCCTTTGAAACAGAGGATCGCACAATGGGATTTCAAGAGGAGTTCGAGAAAATTATACAACTCATAGAGCCAGAAATTCTCTAAAGTCCTTCAAGAGGAATGGAGGCACTAGAGAGAAGTCCGATCGCCCGCACTGAGCGGGGAGAAGAGACTTCCACCGAACAAGACCATCGTGAGTTTTCGCATGAGACACATGGAAGCTGGGAGGGGATGCTGGACAAGAAAACTCATGATATAGTGGATTACAGATCTAGTGTGGTGGCTGAGGTAACGCAGAGAGAGATCAACAGACCGACGTAGAGAAGTGGTGAAACATCCGTGAGATAGAATGTTCGAGGAAAATTGGTCGTTAAAAGAAGTGTATAACTCCCGTATGTATGAGTTAGTGGAAGCCTTAGGAGAGATTGGAGCTACAATAAGGAGGACCTGTGGGAGGTGGTGTATCTCAGATCTTAGGATGTCGCTGTTTAACAAAGGCGAGGAAGACGCTTAGAAGGTGGAGAATAGCAAGAGGCGGTGAATTATTCTCTAGGCCTGTGATGCGGGCAGAGACCAAGTCTATTAGTTTGTGACGCCCGCGACCAATGGAGTATCAACAAGACATGGGATGAGAGTAAACTTATCAGAGAATAAGAGGTGACATACAAAGGAGAGCTCGCACAGGGTGCGGAGGCGTGGTATCACGAGCAAGGTGAGAAGCTCGGTGAAGAAGATGTTTTCAGATTCAGTAAGGGCATACGCCAGTATAGCAAAAGAGTGTTACTGTAGATAGCGAAGAGGCGCGAAAAGGACGCACTACTTTTGGGATGCTGAGTGGAGCATAGCATGGTTGCTAATGCCTGATCTCCTTACCACCTAACGCCCTCAAAGCAGTAACGTGAGAGACCTTAGTGGATGACAAGAGAAGCGAAGAAGAAGATCAGAGGTATGCCAGGAAGACCTTGCACGAGGGCGTGCAAGATTTGAGTGGGGGAGAGTTTGTTACACACTTGTGCGGTTTGACTGAGCTGGACAATGGAGAGAGTGCGCCATGAAGAAAATGTGTTGATTGGGGGTGTGCATGATGAGAGTCTGTGAGGACTATGAAGTCGATGATGTGCAATGAGGTTTCGTGGCTTTCGCAGAGAGGCATAGAGTAGACTCCGCCTTAGAGACAAGACAGAGGATGCTTAGAGGAGCGAGTCGAGCTTTCTGTCCTGTAGTCGTGATTATGAAGGGGGTGGGTCGTCTACTCTGGCAAAACTGCTCCGGTCGGGCCGCTTCGATGAGCCACGAGGCAGGCAAAACCACACAACAAGCATGAAAGGATTGCCGCCTCATGAGGGGCAGATGGGATTATAGTCGGTGATATGTCGCCATATGTCGCCGAGGCGACGGGCATGTTATTCAACATATGGATGGGATGCCTGAGAGGCATGGGGAACTCAATCGTGAGTTCTTACCTGCCAGAGGGGCCGTAAAGGATGAGATGCTCAAGAGGGGGGGCCTTAGTTCAAGGGCGCTTGAGACATGCACTAAGTAAGTGGTGCCGAGTGATTGAGATTACTTCAGAGGTATCACGCCTCAGAATGAGTTCTCGCGAGCACAAGGTGATGAGTAGCGCTGGCACGGAGCTTCTTTAGCATGAGCTTAGTGCTTAAACACATAGAGACACCCTTGTGGGAGGCAAAGAGGTGAGCGATGCACGAGCGACGCAGTGTGCCTCGTACCTACGCAATGAGCATGCTAGAGGCCATTGAAATGAACGGACCTTCGTGCAAGAGAGAACGGATCAAAAACTTGGTGCTCTGAGGACCGCGACTCGAGTCGGGCAAAGAGGGCCCCGGGAGGCAATTGTTATAAGAGCAAGGCGCTGAGTCAAGACGAGCGCAAGGAGAGGCACGCGGGCACGCGAGATGTGCCAAACAAGACAAGCCTTTAGAAGATACGCGAGGTGGTTAAGCTGGTCTGCGCTTCCTATAGAGATTCTCAGGGCGTTCGATGTGATGGAGCCAATTATAAGAAAGTCAGGACAACCCATGAGAAAGTAGACGTGGATCGCGGTAAGGCTAGTTCCAAGATTGCGTTGACGCACACGTCAATAAAAAGTAGGCGTAAAATGTGGCCATGGAATGAAAATTTCTGGTGTTAGCATCACCTTTCTGATAGTCACTGTTGTTTGAATCGCTGCTTCCAATATATCTCTGATTAGTTCTAAAGATGTAAATAACGGCTCCTAAGGTTTGCATGCGCGACAATGTTAGCATCTCGTCGGCCTCTCATATGTTGCATTATACGTTTGCAATCAGCAATTCCATAGTTAAAATTATTGGTTGTCTAACCACCCCATGTCATTAAAGTAGCACCACAATCATGCAATCGCTGATGGAATGCCATTCCAACATATTTGTCCCAACTACATTGAATCCCATTCTCACAATCAACCTCTTATAGCCACTTATTTTCTAATCAAAACCTTCTCAAAATCGCCGCCGCTAGAGTATGGGTCTGGTAGAATGGGAAGATATCAGATCTTGAAGCCTCTAAACTGGGACACTAATCCTGAGAAAATATTTACAGAAGATTGAGCGTTGATACGCTAACGGAGACATGTCAGCTGGCTATATGAGGGACACTTTTTTTTTTTTTTTCAAAGAAAAAAGAAGAAATTATAGGTGACACTTACTAGGAATCACATGCAGTCATGAATGTGATACAGTGATAAATTTTAATTTGGTAAGAAATTTTAGTGGTGATTATCATACTATAAATCAAAGATATTAGAATTTATTTGTTATATTTAATTTCTAAAATATTTTTAAAAGTAAAAATGTTATTATAATATTTAGTTTCAATAAAGAAAAATAAAACAAAATAAATTTATTTAATGATTATATGTTTTTAAATTATTATCATTTGTAGAAATAAATGTAAAGATTTTAATATATTTCTTAATTTAATTGTATTTTTAGATTATTTACGCAAAAATTTCATCATCTAGTTAAACCCGTAACCTCTTAAACTAACAAAGTCAATCTTTCTTCTAACCACTCATCTAAGATTTTAAGTAAGGAGGGAGTGTTTTTGTCAACATAAATCACCTTCTACACACATCTTTTTATGAATCTTTTTTTTTTTTAAATAAATGGTTATTCCACATATATTTTAGTTTGTTTTTTCATGATTTCATCGTCATCGCTGATATTTGGTTGGTTAGCTTTGTTTTACGACAAGTTGATTTTCGTTATCTTGTTACATTGTTTATTTGTATGTGAATGATTCAAACGAGCAAAACAAATTTGACCAAATAAAAACAAAGTAAATCAAATTACATGGCCTAGTATATCGTAAAATCCAGAGTCATGGGCAGTCTGAACCCCATAAGATATCAAATTCAGCTCGTTTGTCAGTTATTTTAATATATGCTTTCTGTCGTATTGGGACATAGATCAATCAATCAAATTATTTTTCTTTTCAAAATTTAATTTTATATTTTATATTTTATATCTTATTTCATTCGTTAAAAAATAATATAGTTAAGTTAACAATTTAGATCATAGTTATTTAAGATTAAATGATAAAAAAGGATAGTAGAGGACTAAATTAATATTTGGGTTGAAGGGCGTATTATAGTATTTTTCTTAACATTTTTCCTTTATTCTCTTTTCCTTTATAGCTTTCCATATCACCTTATGAAAACATTTTCCTTCCTATTATTTTTTCGAAACCAAACATGTCCTAGAATGAAATTTATTTATGATTTTTTCCAAATTATTTGAGAATGGGAAAATATCCTTGAGATAGTTTTTGAATTATGTTTTTTTAAACAATAAATTTAATGAAAATAATAGAAACAATTACAGAGCACTTTCCCAAATAAGCCAAATCTTAATTATGGCTTAACTAATTTTTGATTCAATTATTCAGATGCTATTCATTGATTATGACATCACTTTGTACAATTTTATTCCCTTTAAAAAAAAAGGGACCCTGTTTAGATTGACATTTGATAATTCAAAACTCTTTTTTCTAATCTTAAAGCTTCTATCCCTTTCTTGACTAATTTTGTTTTCAAGAGCTTTATTACCAAAAAGTTGAGCTCATCACTCTTCTTTTTCAAAAAAGAATAAAAATAAAGGAGCTTCATATCAACATAAGAAGATTTTTATTTTTTGTAAAAGTTGTATTTTGGTTTATGCAAAATGTTCCTTTATGTAAAAACTAGTCTCATACTAATGATATAAAATTAGTAAACTATAAGAAAAACAAAAGAGTATCTATTTTAGAGTTTATTGCAAAAAATCCAGCTTTTTGCTTACATAAAGAAGCAGAAAACCTTTAAAGAATAAAAGTTGTTTTCGTGTATGTTTAAATAAATGTACTTTTGAAAAAGAAGTTTTTTTTTTGTTAAAATAATTTTATTGGATTCAAACCAGAATAATCAAATAAATCAAATTATATATAATCATTAAAAATCATAAAGAATTAAACAATATCCGTGTCAATAAATAGTATTAATATCTATAACTCTGAGCTTTTTTAATATATCGATAACTATAACTCGATATCTTGAGAAAATATTTTAGAGAGGATTGAACGTATTGGAAGAGGAAAAGCTTGGCTCATTCACAAGAAAACCCTCATATATATAGAACTACTAAAGTTATGAACTAACAATACACTTGTGTTTAGAAGAAGAAAATTCTCTAACACCTAATATTTTTCTTTTATATAAAATACAGAGAATATTTTTCTTGTTATACAAGACTTATATAGTTAATACAAAAAATATTTCCTTCTTATGATTTCCCCCTCGTCGATACGAATTAGCGACGCCCAATCTCATGGTTAGAAGATACTAAAATTGGATCTACTCAATGCTTTAATAAATATGTCAACTGAATAGAACTGAAGGGAACATATGTTTGGGCCGAATGATGCCACTATAAACTCAGATCACCAACAAAGTGACAATCAATTTTCAAGATGTTTGTAATATGGAACACCGGTTGGCGCATTATGCAAAGCGCTTTAAATTATCACGTGATAACCACACAGAAGCCGACGATTGAATACCAAGATCCAAAGATTGTATCCTGTAACTATTTAATTCATTATAACATATAGGACATAGATTGATACTGTTTGCTTTGACGACCGAGAAATTCGTTATCGCTTTCGGCCTTCCAGCAAATTAGTAAACTACCTAGTTGAATATAACAATCGTTAGTGGATCGAAGAGTTAGAGGACAACTGGTCAATCTACGCACGACTGGGGAAGATGCAAATCACTTTAGATCATGAGAAAATTTTCGGATCGTGATTCCTTTTTCGAGTGAATTTGAGCACACCCCATACATGATACCTCCTAGTGTTCTTTCCGAGGTTGTTGCATAAACTGAGCCAATACATGCACACAATAAGATAAATCAAGACGAGTAACCAAAAGATAAATACCGACCAAACTAAACGCCAGAACTTCTTGGACTATCCAAAATATATCTTTTCGCTATGCTAAAGAATGATGTTGCCCGATTGGGAAAAAGGCCGGGTCGAGTCAAGCAAACCAATCCGTAAATGGGGCTTCCACGCATATTTTTGTTGAACACAATAATTTTCTTTAGAATCATGCAACTTCAATGCACTAAAATACTAACACTCCCAAATCCTTCATATGAAAGCAACTACTCAAATAGTGCTTAAATATTTGAATGGCCGAATGATCATTAATTACTCGACACTGGTTTAATATCATCGAACATGTGATAAGCACATGAATTGCATTTCTGGTTCAAGGTAAAGTGAAAAGAGAGTAATCATGGTCAGATTGCTTAAACCGCAATTCTCGTGCTGGAAGTTTCAATTTTGCAAACCAATATTTAGATATGTCGTGAGTCTTATAAAGACTTTTTCAACGATATACCATTTCCTAGTTTATGAGCATACAAACCAAGAGGCATGCCCATGTAAAACGCAAAAAATATTGAATTTTTCTGGAAAAAAAAAAGGACAAAACAGTGATTTGTCGACATCGGCATGTTTAAAACCTGAATTTTCTAGATAGCGATTATGAAACCGACCTCACTGTCGATTTTGCCTCACAAATCTAAGCACCATATGATTCTTGTTAAATTCAGATAGCCTGACTCACGTTTTTCCAAAGAACGAAATAAGTTCAAAGCACAGAAGGGTGCAGAGATTCAACATCATGACACATGTAGGGACATGGCAAGCCATATGTGAGTGATTGACACATAAGTCGCCACATGTGAGTGACACATGGCAAGTTATGTGAGTAGACACACGGCTTGATGGCATGCACTGGAGAATCATGTATAAATGAGAGGGGGGTTCAGGTACAGAGAAAGGAAAGAAAGAGAAGAAAGAAAAGAGAGAGGAAAAGGCGGAGAGAGGGAGAAAAGGAAATCGACGTGTTCTTCCTTAGGTTTCGTCGGGCGTTCCACGGGATCGGAGTCCATTGTCCAAGTAAAGTTCAGAGACTTAACAGGGCTACGCCTCAGAGGTAGGATTCTTTGTTTATTTCTATCCTTAAAGATGTTATTTTCAGGTTGATTTTTGGGACCATGTTATGTCATGTTTATGGCATGGGACGGTTCAGAAATAAGCCATAAGAGTCAGCTCTGGCAATTTCGTTGGAATGATTGCGCAGACTACGTCATTGAAATGTTCCCACATCAGAGCATGAAGCCATACACTATAGTGGCTCCCATGAACCCCACACACCATCGAAGTGGGATCGGGTAGTAGCGCGCTTCCTGGTTAGGGTTCTAAACTCGACTATCATATCTTTCTCGGTCCGAATCCTTAATTCGCCGAGATTCTGAACTCTTAAGAAGTTTTTGAATCTAGAATCGGTCGGTATGTCGCAGTTACATTTGCGCTCACATCATTGCAAGAATTTTTGATTATAGCACCTAAAGTGTACTAACGTGATGGAATGACGCGCTTGTTTGATGAAATGTTATGTATTAATGTATTGATGATTGATGTGTGCTTGTTTTGAAATTATATGCATGTTGATAGACATCCAAGATGGCGGTAAAGGTGAATTGGGAATTAAGTCCATATAACATTCATCATACATGTGATATGTATGAGACATGTGCAAGGCGATTATTGATTATGTGCGGGGACATCGCAGACATGGGTGTGAGTGCATGGTAAGGGATCTAACATCAAGCGGCTGTCACGCGCCAGATTACTGAAGACATCCAATGAGTCTCGATGCATACATGGAAATGAAAACATGTGCTCGTGGTCAGCAAATGTAGTGATAGATACAATTCCTCGTGTGATAGCCCTAAGATGGGTTATACATAGAGCTTCAATCTATGAAAACTGGTACAAGCAGGTGAAGGAAGTGGTAGCTCACATAATGAGACCCCAAAAATTCGCTATCCACAAAAGACACATGACTTTAGGTGAATGGCTATCTGAGATATGATTCAAAAGCTATTTCAAGAACAAATAACTTTTTGATTTGAAAGTGACTTCCATTGATGTTATTCATCGAGGATACTGATTTCACGCGATGGACATCATGTAGGGAAGAGTCGACACTGACTTCTGAATAGCACACCATTGTATTCATACTGAGAATGAAGTCGGAATGACTCTGAAGATGGTACATGATTGAGTCTGAATTACTCATGGCATGACATCTAGATTCATGTAGAAATTGCATGTTGTTTACTTGGGATGAGGAATTGTGAACACAGATCAAGATGTGCACTTAGGTGGGGAGTAAATTTCTATAGAATTTTCTCTACACGGCGTAGCTCAAATCTTTATGAAAAAAATTTCAAAAATAAAAGTAAACACCTATGACAATTCTGCTATTCAAGTCCAGAAAGGAAAAGCTCACATGTTTTATAATTTTTGTAAAATTTGTCGAGCAAACTATCTTGACATGTATTTTGTATAAAAGAATTGTACTTAAAACATGTAAATTGTTTTAATGTAGAGAGGTCTTTGCATGTCTCGTGTGAAAGAAACACGGGTGGCACTGATTCAGCAATGAGGACATACGGGTGTGGATATCGAAGTTAACTAGAAGATCTATATTTTGTAGGTTATAATCCGCTGGTCAACACTCGAAGTTTGGGGTGTCACAACACATGTGACAACTTCTCCTCTTCTTTAAATTCAATTGTTATGATGAAGTTCCATTCTTAGTCGAGGTATCGGCAAGAAGAGTGCAACTAACAGATGGCCATGGTAACAGCTCATTATAATCAACCTTCCAACCTTCTGCCTATTTCTAAGAATAACCACTCGAGCCTTGTAGCGTTCAATTGTTCCATATGCATTGTACTTGATCTAAACCACCCATTTACATCCTATTGTTTTCTTATCGGGTGGTAATAGTTTCACAATCCATGTTCCATTATCTTCTAAAGCCTGTATTTCTTCATAGCATCTTCCATCAGCTCATCTTCACAAATTTTCACAAAGATTTAGGTCTAGTTATTCATAATAATAGATGCCAAGAAAGACTGGGATGATGTATAGAGAATTTATCACACTATGTCACCCTGATCCTGGTCAATTCGACAAGATGAGACAACATCCAAATCAAGTCCCGGGGCGATATCATTCGCATTCATACTGCATAATTATACTTCACTGGATCGTTTCAATTGACCTGTTTTTTCTCGTAGCTTATATCGTATTTCAAGGTATACAAATACTTTCAGAAAACAAAATCATTTTATGACAAAGACTACCACTGAGCGTAAGGCCCATCACAATCTATACACATATACAAGAGTCCTTTACTGTGACTATTACTTATCGTTGCAAAACTCTGGATTATAAGGGGCCATTGATGAGCACCTATTCCCCCAGTCTACCAAGCCATTATGTGGAATGTCCTGCCCTCTATCTTAGTCTTCAAGCCTGCACTACACCGATTGAACACCGTGCTGCTTTACGCTTTGAAGGGAACATACACAAATCACCACTGGTTTAATCGTCACAAGCTTATACATGCATACACTATCTATACATATTTATATATAAATTTAATTACGATTTCCATTCTACATTTTTAGTCGCGATGTCAATCTTTTCGCGTATTTTAAGGCCTCGCTCTCATTCTTTATCTATACTTTCTTTTACCGATTTTTATTTCTATACTGCGATATTCCAATTGGCTACGCTACGCATTATCTTTCACACTGGCTATATGTCTTTTCAATAGGTCTAATCTGCTGTTACATATCATGTCTCTAGTCTATGCCTTTTCATCTTCTGCTGATTTATCAGATTCTTCAATTTCTCATATTTAATATCAGATAATTTTCCTTATTATGTTGCTCATCTTCAGACTATGAACCACATCTCGTGATTATTCTATACTTTATACATTTGTACGTTGTTATTCTATCGATCCTATACCTTTGTGCTTTTGTATACTTTTATTACTTTTCTCAGGTTCATATAGATATATGATATCAATTTATAATTTTGTGGCATCACTGTTTCTTCAGACATTCAGATTTTCTATCAAGATACAAATGGGCTTATGCTTCATATCGTCACATCTTCAAGTCTATCATTTCCCGTTTCACGCCTGCAAATACCTTGTGTCGGATTCTGAAACTGGTGTGTACCGGCTGTTACTGACACCACAGGAAGATCGCCCGTTTGCGGGTACCCAAAGGTACTATTTATCAGACGAGACAAGATTTCGCCTATGTGTACCCAAAGGTACTACTCACCGTACGAGCACAAGGATTTCGGGTCTGTCAGGGTGACCATGGGGCCACCCGATCCAAACGGATCTTATATCATCGACCCAAACGGCCTTTAATCTGCCTTCCATGAATATGTCGCAAAGAATCAGATTCTATAAAAGATGCCTCATCTATCCTCTACCGCACCAAGGCAGATAATCACTTTTAGGTTATGATTCTATATATCTCATAAGCATGAATAACTATTGTTATCATATTTGCTTATGCATATATACTATCGTTAGGTTTTTACTCTCGATAGTTCTCATAACTAGATAGTTTCATTATTTCTGCTCTCACAGATATATATGAATACATATATTCATTTCTTTTTTCTATCATTTGGCTGTCATCATATTTCATTTAACGCATCTATGCACTCTGTAATCATATATTCATATATAGCTTTCTATGTGTATTCATATCTCTTATATCATTAATACATTTCTATCATGATTTAGCTATCCTCGTATTCTTCTATAATCCTACTGATGTAGCCACTATTCACATTTTCAATATATAAATTTCCATCATTTTCATGCATATGTTCTCATTCCATGCTTTGTCAGGTCTTTTGCTTATTCTATCATGTTTCTGAATGGTTTATGTCTTTCTATTATATGTTCCTAGCGTGTTCCATCTATTCTTTCTGATATATCTATTTTATATTCCTATCATTTACATATTCCTGCCATGTCTTATCTACCATATACTTTCGTATTTTCTATCATGTTCCGCTTATTCATTCATATATGACACCGCATATGTCAACATATAATCTTATATATTCATATGTGCTATCAATTGTGTACTTTAGACCATCGTATCTTTAAGACATATCCTGTATCATATCTTATGACTTATACCCATTCATTCCAGGACATATCCTATATTAATATCATATTCATGTTTTATAAACATATCTACATACATATTGCATTTTCATATTTTTCTTTGCTTTCACGTTATTACATAGGCACTTCTCATATACTGTTGAAGTATGATGTCTATGAGATCACACCTCATTCATATATTCTCATTCTTCTAAAGGAATCTACATGCATTTTTCAGGACTGAATCTGTCCAACTGATCATCCATCCAAGTTATAAGGTGTATTACAACAATCCAGAAGCTGCTTCTACCATTTTAGTTATGCCATAAGCCACTCATTTTTCCGGGGTCTTAACTTATATTTTTGACACTATGTCCTTAAGAACAGAAAAGAGGCGCTATTTTGCTGCTTCTGACTTGATCCCAATCACCAACTGAAAGACTAACTTAAAGTTACACCCCAAACAACTCTATCTCATTCCACATCAACAAGGTGTGAAATGGAAGCTTCAGACACACCCACTTCAGCAGAATTTGGCCAGTCAGTGGTCGCACTGAGATACACAACAGGCTTGTTTTCCTCAGTTCATTTTATGGGCCACCACCACTCAAACTATAAAGAATGAATAAACATGGCCAACACTGTAACCCAGCGTGAACCTGGAAATGAATAGTTTGGGAATTAGAGAACTTTGACTTTACCTAGACTCTGCAAAATGTAATGTGACGATTCAAAGTCAGACCGGTAGAACTTAACTCTACCCAGAGAGAAAGATATCTAAACGCTCCATCGTTTTTTTCAAATATTTTTGATCCCCATTTCAACTCTATACTTCATCTACACTTCGCAAGACCAATTCCATATGTCTCTTGTAAACTCTTTCGTCGTAATTTCTTCAATACTTATTTTTTCATAGACCAATTACTTCTCAAAACCCACCTGCTTACATTTTCAAGGTTAATCAAGCATACAAACCCAATCGTGAAGGATTTAGTTAGGTCAACTAAACCCAACCAGTCAAGAGTTACTATTAAATGCCATGAATCATCCTTAAAGGGAGGATTCTACATTGTCATTTCCTAAGTGGTTGACCATCACTTCATGATTGCCAAAAAGAGAATAACCAGCAAACCTGATTGGAGACAAAACTATAGAATCATACAATTGTGGAAACCCATTCAAAGCTTTAAAACCCATGTAATTCCACACCAAAATCCAAAGCTCCATGTCTAGTTTAGCTTACGTTTTCTCCTTCTTCTTCTTTCTTTCTTTCTCTTTCTTCTTCTCACTGAAGCTTTGCTCTCTCTGTAATAGATAATTAATTTTGGTCTTAAATTTCTTTTTGGCACATTTCAGCTACTAAAACCCATTTAAATAGTTTGCTTTATCGCTTTTTTGCCTCCAACTTCCTTTATTACTGTAGGCCTCAATTTTTGCGACATTTACTTTGGGCCCAGTTCCATCAATCTAAGACTTTTGTGCCCCTAGTTTGGTGGCCACAATTTGTCCTTAAGTTTTGTAACTTTTCCACTTCCATTTCCTTGTCATTAACTCATTAAACAATAATTCAGCCACAGAAACACCCTAATGCCTAAACATTGAGTAATTTATTGGAAAAGTCACATCTATACATATAGAATTAGGATAAGGATCACTGGTAGTTACAACACGGAAGGAGCTGTGAAGGGCTCATTACTAATGGGTAATACATAACTTGCAAACAAAACTGTTTTTCTTCATGGTCTCTACCAGTATTTCTAAGTATCATACTCGCCAAATCAATAACCCCCCCTCCCTAAGCTCAATCATATCTATTCTCAGATACATTGAGTTCAGCTCAACTCACATTTTGATCGCTGATCACCTTTCACTCTGTTCAGCATTCTATGCAGCAAGAACCTTCTTCGCCATAGTCTTCAACTGATTTATACTAATCTTTCAGCACACTTGATTACATAAAAGAACCATCTTTCCATAAAAATGTGATCAAATCTGGTGTCCTAGCTGACCAACCGTCAACCCCATGGATCGTGAAGAATATATTTTCATGCACCTAAGATTTTTCACTAAAATCTACAGAAATTCTTTCGTATTTTGCTCTACCCAACAAAGAAACCCCTGAGATAACCCGGTCCATGCATCAATATAATAACTGAGAAACTAGTACATAACTGGTAGCCCATGAATCAATACTCATGAAATAGTATATCCAACTATATCCAGTAGCTGCAAGAGTCAAATTTTGATTTTTAAAGGTTAGAGATGAAAACAGAGAATTGTCAGGCTGTACACGTGTCCAAATGCAATCCCACTTTTTTCTAAAGTCGCCTTGTGGATGAGCCGCTCTTCCCACGCCCTGCTCTCAGAAAATAATATCCTCGACAGATAAAGAGCGATGGACCACCCTGCTGGCTATCACCTAACAGACATGAAAGGTTTAGTAAACACATCGGCAGGCATGATCTCTATCAGAATGTCTAACCGATCATCTCATGATCCTGAATCCTCTATTTCACACTCGCCTAAGCCTCGGGAGGAGAATTATTATGTTATTACGCGGACAACCCTCCGATAGAGAGAGACGATCGCCACTGATTTCCATTGGATATTTATGGATCACCCAGCGTATATCAATCGGCGCCCATGATTGATATTGGTTCGACTAACCGGTAATTCATTTTAATAACCCTCCGAACCATTTTTCTGGGAACACATGCACTCACCACTATCCGTAAATTTCAGCATGGGCGGAATGCATGACGTCAACGATTACAATATAACACATGCAAATATATAAACATGCATATCAAAGGTACCAAATCACAATCGGTGTTGTATTTACTAATTTTATCAAACTAAACAAAATAAGTTATCATCGTGCACAGCACCCTACTTGAATTACTCGACCAAACATACACCGCAAATTATTTTCAGGAACAACAATTGCCATAGAATATGAGTCTTCTACTTATTCCCAAAATTGATCTAATCTGCTTATTCATCTGTGAACCCCAATTTCACTCGCCATCTCTGTTTCACACACATCAAAGCATCATTTGCAGCAGATAGAACATCACCATGATGCCCAAACAACCCCTCAACCCCACCTGATTGCACAGAGGGCTCAAAAATTCACATTTCTGGCCCCAAGCTGATCCATCAAACCGCCACATGTTCTCTAACTAAACTCAAATGATCACAGGCGCTTCAAACAGTGAAGAAAACCAAATAGGAGACTTCTACCCTGTCCAGTCATTTTCTAAACTCTAAACTTTGACTATGCGTAGGCCAGCCTCTCCAGTTAGAGTACTTTCTTCTCATTCCAAGATCATTGACTCGCTTATCGCTTCTGATATCGTAGAGAAGCAAAGACTTCTCACTAAGTCCTCACCATTTTACATCACATTTCTACTGCTTTTCTTCAATTGAAGACAGAGCATTATGAATTATTTTGACATTATTCTCATTTGCAGTTGAATTTTTATAATGATCATTATGTCCTCTTTTTCTCAAAGTCAGTATCGGCACTATTATTCGACTCATCCATTTTCATTATTCACCTCATAATTTTTACATTGGTAATAAGTAGGTAGAGTAATTGAAATGAATAGAAAAATCGCTTATAAGATCTGACCATGATGCCCCTCGAAAAACGGTCAATCTACATCGTCGAATTTTACCAAATCGACGCGTTATTTGATTCTCCAATCTAAACGTTATCCAGACGAGAATAATTTCGATTTGTCCAAATAATTTCAACCAAGATAGTTTTCTAAACGGGAATTTTTGCTCGAGAAAATCAATGAGCTCCACATCATATGCTCCATCCTTTCTTCTTTCCAAAAGGATTCAACAAAGTTAGATTACATCAACTAGTAAATTTTATCTCCTTCTCGTTGTTTGTGAAAGATAGCTGGCAAAAACACTTGAATGCTTTTGATATAGAGCTAATCACACAAAGCCATAGTGTTTCTTCGCCAAAACATTGAGTGGAGTCCTATTAATTAAAGTATGAAAAGAACACACATCCCAAATTCAACAGCAGCCGTTTAGTGTCTGATGCAAGCGTATTGGTATGTCGATGTTCGCTCCCACCTTCAGTTTTTAGGAGCCCACAACATAAAAACGACGTATTATGTCATATCTCACAAAGAATTACGGGCTAAGTGGAACACGGGTCCCATTACAGCCATGTGCTAGCTTTAGATTTCACAAATTGGCTGTAGTTGAAGCAAAAAGAATATGTGAGTTCAGCTCACCGATTATTTTGCAACAACAAACCCATACACTTTTTTGAGTTTTGCATAAATACAAGATTTTGTAAAATAAATAAAGGTACCAAACGTTCAAAATAATTCCAAAATACACCTTTATCGTCGCAATTACCAACTGGTTAACGCACGCTACAGCTTATCAGCGCGGAATGGCAGAGTTAACACGCCACAACGGGAACTGGCAAAGATTTCAAGACGAATTGTTCGCCGCCACCACAAATCTGGGCCGCTTTGAATTAGTTCAAACGACGCCGTCACGAACGCCATAATTGAACTAATCGCCAAAGCCATCCGGAACGCTTTATCGGTTCCGCCATATTCGTGGCTTTTTCCTTTCCGGCCTGATACCGTCTCCGCCGCGATCACTCCGCCTTCTTCACCTTTCTTCTTTCGTCTTTCTTCCAAATGCACTTCTTTTCCATTTTCCGCTCATTCGCTGTCTCTCCCTCCCACGGTGCCTCACTGCCGCCTCGATTCCGTCGTCTTCTTCACCCGCCGCCGCTGCTCGCACCTGTGTAACGCCGCCCAATGCCACGAGATGTTCTTAACACATATCTCCTAACACATAAGTTCGCTGGTTGATTTGGTATATTTTTGTTATCATTGTGGGATACTGCCAGTGTATACGTTTGATAGGCATGGATTTCGATGTATAGTAGACATAAGAGGGCATGGAATATTTTTTTCCTCGAGTTTATGATAGAGATCGAGCGGTAATTTTTTTCGTGATAAAGGTACCAATTATATTATAGTGATTGTATACATGTTTCGAGGGTTTTCAAAATTTATCCCAACTAAACTATTAGCATCCCACCAGTAGAATACTAATTGTGTTTAGATCCCATTATATGTAGGAGGGAAGTTGTTATTTTCATTATAATTTCATCGATAAATTTAAATGAAGAAGGATTGAAATGACAAACACTTTTTTGTCCGCATAAATCTCAATTATCGGGTTGATGTGTTTACCAAAGGTAATTTATTTTCAAGATCTTCTTCAATTTTCCTATCTACTCACTGGAATCTAATGTATACAACATCTACAGGTTGCACCAATATATGTTAATTGAGTAATGACAATCAAAGATTCAGCACCCACGCATTATCGGAAAGGCTATTCCCCCGATCATCATAATGTGTGGGTATTTATCTCGCGGGCTTGTTTATTGATAATGATTGCAATGCGTTTGTCAATTTTTGTTTCGCTGGCTGGATCGATTCACGCCGCGTCTCACGTAGGACCTCCGCGATTTCAAGCACTGTTTAACCCATTGATGATGCAATGAGAGTTCTTGTTGTCAACTCAAATCGACCATTGAAACCTTGAATTTTACAATCTGTAGGTGTGATTCTCGCGATTCGCCGGCTTCAAGGCTTTCACTTTTGTATTAATCATAAATGTTATATTGATTTAGACCTTTTTTTCTTCGACACTAAGAATTAGTTTACTTTTTATAAGGCAAGAGTAGTGATTGAAGCAAAAGCTAAATGAAAGAGAGTAAAAAAGAGCTTAAAGAGCACCTGAGGACCGCAATTGATGGTAGAGTTCCTCGCCGGCTTTTCTCATCCTCATCGGCAAAGTATCTGTGGCTTTTTTCCCCATTTTCCTATTCCGATTGCCTCTTTCCTTCCGCCACGCAATGTCGTTCTTCTCCTCTCGCCGCAAGACAATGTAAGTATGGACGATTGCGTTTACTCTAAATTCTTCCACATCGTGATTCTTATCTGTTGTGAATTAGTTGTTCGATGGAGACAAAATAATCGCCAGATCAGAACTTTCTTACCGCTTTTATATCTGCTTAGTCTTCCACATTGGTAAGTCTGCATAGTCACTCCTACTATCATTAAAGAGATTTGTTAATGAAATTATTATAGTATCATTAAATTGCTCCCGTTTCATAAAAATGTTTAGACCTGTCGAAGGAACACGATGCAAGGAAGCGGTCAAGCCAGTTAAAAAATTAGTGTGAATTGAAGTATGAGATGAGTAGAAGAGACATGAAAGCTGAATCAGAGTGATGTATGGTTTGAACATTAAAGCAGTAAGAAGACAAACACATCTGTAGAAGTGGGTGTACGTTCAATAAGCAGAAAATAAAATTCATTGACGATGTTAGTTACGTGTGGCAATGTTAAATATACGAGGTTTTTAAATACATATTTTTAGTAGAGATGCAAATAACCCCGGATTTGTATTCACAGTACATTTTACCGACCTTAGGAAGAATTTTATTGCCTGCTACCCTACCCATTTCTCTTATTTAGCTTAGAGCAAAATATTGAAATAAACATTTACTATCTTAATTTGACGGTGATGACCAATCCATATTTGTGTTTGTTCTTATGATAAAGTTAGAAGTGTGATACATAAGGATTATAAGGATAATTACCTCTCGTAATATTTAATTAATTTGAGACAATTTTATAGGATCAATTTATATCACGTTTCCAACAATTCCCGTGACATGTTACTATAATGGACAAATATCGAGGTGAAACGGATGTATCAGAAATGAGGAGCGAAACTGGTATTGGAGGCACTTTGGAAGTCATAGGTTGAATGCACTTTTAAGTCAGTTGATATGATATACTTAAAGACAACCATTGACAAAAGCGGGGTTCAAATTAGTACTCATCTGTAAGTATCCCCTTGGGAGTGGTAAAAGTTCCAACCTTATCCGGTGCGGGATAGCGGAGTGGTGTCTGCGCACAATGTTGGATTTGGTTAACACCAACCATTGAGAAATTGGGCTGTATGCTAAAGTTGTTGAGGTCAAGGCCGCAGTGAACGATACGCAGGTGGCCATGCAGATGTATTTGTGCGACAATTCGATGGTACGCAGTTTGACTACGGTTGTGAGCCTAGTAGTGGTCGATCTGGAAATCTTTGGACCAAATGGAAGATGATGAGAATGAGAAATGCGGATGAAGGCGTAATGATGAATATGGTGAAGATGTTGATGATGAATGCGATGGAGATGATGGGGATGTTGAAGTTGATGCGATAAGCATCATTCTTCGACTTTCAGCAAGTTTTGGAGAATGAACAAGGTATATAAATCTCCGCACAAACACCATCTTGAGTACATCAAATCATGGAGTGATGAGACGTGGATGAGCATACACTGTGCTATCACTTACCTAACTCTCATTTTCAACATGTTGAAAAGCACATATCTTATTGCAAATGGACTGGATCATGGGTGGAGCCTACTCACATATTCAGTGGAGAATTTATTGGTCAAGTTTTTAATTAATCGGATTGCAAGAAGTGCAAATATTTACTCTATTAAAACACACGAAAGAGTATGTCATTGTTGCATCCTCAAAAAAATTGCTCGTTTTAAGATGTAAGAAGGCCGAAGAATGTCAGTGTCAATGGAAGCTTCGTGCAATGGTTATCAAAGATACTTCGTTATTTATAGCAAATATCTTTGGGCGCTTAATACTTGTGTCAATCCTTGCTTGAGCAGGGACCATCATCAACTAGAATCCCAATTGGTTTCTATAAGTATGAGGCATTAGTGGGCTATTCTCATTATGCGAGGCATGATGAGTAGTGTGATGGAAAAATGGGGATATCAAATATCCTTTAAAGACGCTTGGATGGGAAGCATAAAGCAATTGGAAACGATTATGTAGCGACTTCTCTCAGTCATATCTGAAGTTGCCATTTGTTCTTGGGCATAGCCAAGCAAATCACGGATGTGTTGTTGTTTTGGAAAACATGTGAAACTAATCGCCAAACAACGAGATATTCCAATGTGTGTTACGAGTCATTCTCAAGCCATCCATTGAAGAGGTTCCAACATTGTGTCCAGTGCAGGTATAGATGGTACACATTTATATGCAGGAGTATAAAAAAGCCAGATTGTATTACCGTTGCTATGGGGTGTGAAATGTCCCAGTGTTTCCGGCGTGGCATTTGCTGTACAAAGGCGAGAATCTTGATAGTTGGGGATGGTTCTTGGCATGCATTAAGTGAGATTACTCGAAATCACGGGGAATTTGCGTTATATCGGGCAGACATCCGGGGAATCATGGCGGCGATGGTGATCCTTATCTTGGTTAGACCACCTGTTTATATCAAGGTTGCATCGTCATCTAGCTAGCAATTTTATGGCCGGTTCGAATGGAAATTTTGAAGAATTTGGTTTGAAGCGACTTTAGCGAGTACATAGGAAATTCAAAAGCGTATATGAATCTGATTGGGAGAATCAATTCCGAAGCATTATAATGGCTGAAACGGTCAGTTCCAGTTATGGGCTCTTTTCACCACGACCAGTCGAAGATATGGTTTAATGACAACAAACATTTCAGAGGTATTTAATAGTGTCCTTAAAGGAGCTCGAAGCCTCCCAGTAACTGCATTAGTACAGTTGACCTTTTTTCGTCTCAATAGTTACTTTGTTGCAAGAAGAGAAGTAGGTGGTAATAGATTGGCATCCTGCGAGCGGTCACTCGCGATGCGTTGATCGCGGATCGGGGCCCCGTGTTATTGAGGCGGTTCGATGGAAATTGTCCTTTGCGATCACGTGAAGGCACATTCATAGCGGAAGTCAGTGGTCGAACTCATCGGCGTCAACACAGAAAAGCTTTTTATGTAAGACATTGATATATGGCTTTCCATGTAGCCATATAATATCAGCATGCCAGCATCGTTGTGTTGATTTCCGTTTGTTTGTAGAAGGCTACTACACTACCAAGTCGTCTTATGATACATGGTACCCTTTTCCATCAATATTCGATGAAGATGAGTGGCCTCTTCTGATGGAAACGTGATTCTACCACCAGTTCAATGTGGCTTTGGAAGTGGGCGTCGAAATCAGCTTAGGTTGCATAATGAAATGGATGTTAGGGAGGAAAAATTTGATCACATCTGGGTTGTGCAAGCAATTAGATCCACAATCGGCGTTCTTGTAAGAATAGAAATCAGCTGTTGTTGAATAATACGAAGATGAAGGAAGTATTTTTCGTTGTCCTTATGTGACTGGCTTCCATTATTTATCGGTATATTGATAGTTATTGGTTGGCGACATGGTTACATCTAGGTTGCCTTTTCTACTCAGAACATTTCTTGGTATACAATGCTTCAAAATACGGAACTATGTGTGTGCTAAGAAATTATTTTAGCATTCATGAAGAACTTAGTACCTAGCACCCTTTCATAGAATTTGTGACTGCATGAAGACATTGTGCTTGTTCAGAATAACGTAGTGTAGTAAATTAGATAACGAAAATATGGTAATAAGTGGAATTGATGAAATAGAAATAAACTATTGCCGGCTCTATTACGATTCTTCATTTGGATTAGATTATTAAAAATGGTGCTATCCGTAGGATTGGATATAATTAAGTAAATGAAATAACATTGGTTATTTCTTGGGCTCTTGAAGTTTGTACTTGGTTCTTTTTGCATGATTATACTTACAAGGTTCCAACCTCCATATAGGTTCTCTATTTCTTTTCATTTTTTTTGAAATTGAAATGATGATGCAGGTGTTACGGTGCACTGAAAATGGTATTCTTCGCGTCGGTTGAGGTGGACAAACAAAGTTATTTATAAGCGCCCTTTTAACCTTTGCAGTATGCACGGTCATGCGCTAAAAGCCCCACACTAGCCATCTTGTTTCAGTATGCTTAGGTGGTTTGTCTTAGGAATTTTGTTCTTGGTTATAACCTATCAAATTGATTTATGCCCAGATCTCTTTTGTATTCATGGGCTTATAAATAACAACTTCAGGGCAACCAGCCGATTTCTTTGTTAATCACGTTTATTAAATATATCATATCAAGCTTTAAATATGTATTACCTTTTTTTGATAGGTATTCTTTTTGCTCTTTTTATTATGATGGGACTTGAACTTTGGAACCTCCATAAACCCATATGGCCCCTTACCACTTGAGCTGACCTCAGGGCTTTAAATATGGATTATAGTAAAGCCTTCATTAATTTTAAAATATCAATGAAGGAACACTGCTTTCTATTTTCAGCTCACTGTAAGAAATGATTAATGTGACGTATATTTGAATTATAATAAAGCCTTCAAGCTCGGCATTAAAGACCTTTGAAAATTTTGTTTCCTACTCAATGTAAGAAAATAGTTAAAATGTAGAAATACTTGCATAATCATTACTTAGTGAATCAATATGTGAAGCAGTATTCCAATGCAATGCTGCTGTGGTTAATACACAGATTTTGTGGCTAACACTACATCCCTAGCAATGCCTATGGGCTGCTTATGCATAGGAATGGCCAGCAATTTGATACCTACCACTATTGTCAGATGGAGCAAATATATGTTCTTTACATACATCTTTTATTTAGTACATACCTAGAATAAACTTTGCATTTTATTCAGTATCACAAGAACTGAGATCTAAGCCCATTATCGCAATGAGAAATACCATGCTCACCATCTAACATCAGAAACATTTACACAAGCTAGGCATCAGTTCTTGGTTCCAAACACCCTTCCTAGAGAATTTAACTGGTCATAGAAATCCAATTAATCAGGTTCCAAAAAATTAGCACCCAAATCACCAAGACCCTCATCCTCTCTAGCTGCCCTGAAGTTGACACAGCTGTGAAGGCTCTGCACTGGGACACTAACTAGGAGCTTTTGGTTCTAGATTCATAAAGATACTTAAGGCCCAAGTTGAAATAATTTCATTCATTTATTTTTGGAAGACGTTTGTGTATTTAGTTGTCTTTGTTATGAGTCTTGGAATTGTTATCACTTGGTCGGATGGCATCTGAGGGGATCTGCTCTTCTAAATAATCTTGATTTAAATCCTTTGTAGGTAATCCAGTTGTCATCGTAGTTATGTTTATATTCCATGCTTGTTTGTATTGGTGTATGCATTATATTTCAATTTGTAGGTAACCCTATTGATTTTCTCCTCATTGAGATGGTGGATGTAGCCATCTCTAGTCTAAACAGTATTATATTGGTGAGAATCTGCGATAGTTGAACAACATAGTGAAGCGTGCCGGTTTTAATGTTCATATTATTTTATACAATAGTTGCGAAGTGGAAAGCAATTGGAAAGCAAGCGGTTGTTTTGAAGGCTTTACCATGACGAAGCACAAGTGCTCAATGCGAGAATCTCTAAACGGTACTAGAAGATGGGTAATGGTGCTTCTGAGGCACGCACCCTAATAAGATTACTTCGCGGGCGAAACAGGACAAAGAGTAAAAATAATTTTGTGCCTTGCCCTCACAATCAAACGGGCGAATTTATAGGAAAAATATCCTATAACCGAGTGGCTTGTAATTAAAAAAAAAAGGCTGCTGAGAATTAATGGAAGCTGAAAGCAAAATTTGTCTTTTGGGAATTAATAGAAATTGATTAAAAATTTGTTGTTAGGGAGAAATAGCCAAACGAATTTACTCACAAAATAAAAATTGAACCGTTTTGATTTTTCAACTGAAATATAGTTCTACATTAATTTATTTATAAACTAAACAGTCTTTTCTTTTAAAAAAAAAAAGCTATTCTTTACTAATTCTACTTTATACTTAATGTGTTTTTATAAAGTTTAGCGGATCTCCATCACCCCTTCCTCCTTTATCCCGGAATCAAGCTGGGTTTCATGGAGATGAATCTTGAGAGATATGACTAATTTGTCTCCAAAATGGTGAGTCGGAGTAGTGATGTGTGAGTTGGTGGCATAGATTGTTATCATTAAGAGCATTAGGTTACATTTTTTAAAAATACATATGATATCTTGTAAAATAAGTGTAACTCATTTTCTTAAAAACCATAACTGTCGAAATAACCATAAACCTAAACCCTATGATGTTGAAATACCATAAAACCTTAATCAGTGAGCTGAAAAATTTAATATGTGCATGTTAAAAAAATCATATATAAATATAAATCATTTCATTGAGTTCCCTAAGAAAGGCGCCTAATAGTTCTCTTAAAACGGCGCTTAGAATAAGCTTGACTGTAGGAGCACTTGATATTCGTTTGTGCTTCTTGAGATTATTCGCATGCAGTCAATACCCCGGCGGTGTAAACCATTCCCGACTCCCTCCCACTAGACGGTTTATAAAAGTTTTAGTTCTGATGTGACTACATACTTCAGTTAAAACTGGTTCCAAATCCAAATTTGTATTTGCATCATTTATCTGGTTATTTAAATTAGTGTTGCTTTTATAATTCAGATTTGCAAATATGTTGAATTTGTGATAAATGTCAGTTTTTAAATCATAGTGAAAATGAGATTTGATTTCAACTTTTCATTAATGATATCTCAATTTCAAAACAACTTTTTTTTCGTTCACCATTTTTTTGCTTTTTATGCAATGTTTGCATTTATGCTCCTTTGTTTCTTGTGTTAAAAAAAAAAACAGTTTTAAACAATTGTTATCCCTCATTAAATCATTACATGAAACTTTGTACCTTGAATGCTGGTAACAGTATTAACATTTAAGGGTCAACGATAAACACCACCATATCAATAATTATGTAATGAGGCTTCGTAGTCTAACTAGAACGAGGTAATGTTATAATGTAAAAAATTAATCTACTCATTTCTTAAAACTATAACAATCAACAAACCATAAACCTAAACGCTGATATTAAAATACCTGAAAGGCATGTATAAAAATAAATCATATATAAATTATGAAATCATCTATCAATGAAATTCACTTGAAGGCATCTAATAGTTCTCTTAGACGATTGCCACAGAATATCTGAGACGTAGTAACACTTGATATCTGCAGGCGTGTGAGGCGGCGCCGAGGCTGATGGAGCAGAGAGAGGCGGTGGAGCAGGCAAGTGTGGTGCAGGATGAAGTGATCGGTGCACCGCGTCGGTCAGGGTGCGCACGGAAGTCTGCCCTCGGGTAGATGGTCTGAGTATGGTGTCATCGTGTGGGGGATGGATGATGGTCGTGTAATGGGTGGGGGTAAAGGAAGGTGGCCAATTTGATGTGTGTGGATCTGGATGTGGTATGGAAGGTGGAGGGTCGATGTGTGTGTGGATCACGAATGTGGTATGGAGGTGTGGTCAATGTATGTGGATACGAGATGTGAATTACGGAAGTGGTCGATGGGTGGGGAGTCACGGTACGTGGTGTGGATGGTGAGGGGTAGAGTAAATAGGGTAATAAAGTGAAAACTATGAAGTGTGCATGTACCGCTGCCACTGTCTACGCCATGACCTGCCGTACCATCTCCGCGGGCCTGGCGATGAACTCCCCTACGCCTCTCCCTGCGCCTCTCTCACGCCTCCCAATGCATTTTCCGTGTGGTCGATGACAGGCCTACTCGATGGTGCATGTGATGTGGATGCCTCTGGCGTACTCCATGACGATGTTCTTCTCCGTCTCTTTATAATCTTAGGAAACGGGCAATATAGTATATGTCGCACATAGCACGGTTGTAGCAAAAGCGAGGCCGATCGACAATGTCAACCGTAAGCGTCTGCGTGATCGGATAAATAATTATAATTCACATTACTCTATTGGTTAAAATTAGGTTAGTATTATATCAAAGCGTCGATCCGACTTACCATAACATTCACTTTTCCACGTTTGTGTATGAAACTCTCTCTATCTATCACGAAAGCGTGGGTGGCCGAAGCGCCGTGTAATACGACGATACCACTGCATGTATGGATCTTGGAAGTCCATCATACCCACCAAATGGGGTGAATGTATGACCCTCGCCGATCGTGTCTCCCATAGTGCTATGTACGGAGCATGGTATGTCGCCCAATCGCTGTGGTATTAAGCCAGCGGTCATGACCATGTAGGTCTTTGGTCGTATGAGCAATGCGGAGGTATCTCTGATCATTAAGCCCGACATATCTGAGCTCAGGACGATGCCACTCAACGATGTCGAAACATGAGTGGGTGACATCGTGCGCCATATCTTGATCGACTAAGCATATAACGGGGAGGCTGGTCGACCAAATCTCAGAACTATGGTTGCCATAAGACCTACATATTAACCATTGATATCAAAATGCTTTCCTGTCAACAAGATTGAAATTACTATATGAATCATATGCTTTTGTACCATATAATTACAACCATGTACTTTTATATATTTTGTCAGAAGCGTTTGTCGTCTAGGCGATCTCGGTATAGTAGGAGCACGGATGGGTTAAGCACGGGTGTCAAAGGTACTCTCACCTACACCCCAGCGGAAGGCTGGCTCTGGCCGCTCGACCTCTGTCTCGGGTGAACGGCGGCTCGGTTGGTAATCCATCGATCCATACCCTCGGCTACGACGCCATCGACATCGTCATCATGTAAGGCATGCGCATATGGGTAGTCTTTGGATATGGTGCGGATCTCTCCCAATCGGGTGACCGCGTGAAGCCTCTCAGACATATTTGAGTATAGAATAAACATAAATTAATTGTTATTTTATGGGTAAGTTTATGAACACAGTACCAAATAGCTATACACCTTATGGTGTAATGACCACTTTAATACCGCATCTATGGTCAGTATGCGACATAACTCGATCTGTGTGCAATCGCACCACCCGACTATAAGTAGATGCGTCAAATCACGGAGTAAGCGGGAGAAAGCACGGTGAACACTGACCCCCTTCTTGTCAGGAAACGAAGCATCCTATCGGCGCTAGCCAAGAACCCGCGCGCTGCTCGCTCGAGGCGACTCTCGGCATCGAATCGCAGGAACCGATAGCTGGCGACATAACCACGTGGAGATGGTCAATCCTCACGTGGCATATTGGTGGGGTGACTCAGCGACTCAGCATAAAGCGTATGCTACACTCAAACCTTTATGTCCCGATCCTGGCGGTCAGCCGATCGGAGGCTTTAGGATGATATGACGTCTTGTAGCGTGATGTCTCAGCCGGACATGGAATGTGGGTCTCGGGCTCCGTCTCGTGAGCGGGTAATAGCGGCCAATCTATCTTTGATGTGGCCCTGACTCGGTATATCTTAGTAAAATCACTGTGGATCACGTGCTGGGCGAATCACGTGGATCCATCATCCTGTTGAGGAAGGCTCTCAAATGCAATGACGGTCGGAGAACTTCTGTAACTATAATTAACGAAATAACCATGTTTATAATTCACTATATATAAATTTGAGAGATAAGCGAAATGTTAATTCATGAATAATAAAATGCAAACTTGATCAGTCTCAACAAAGTGGGGCACGTATGCGTCTTCGATAGCGAGCCAGGATGGATCAAATGGATCGGCGTCATGGCCGCCACGAGCGCCCGTATATATCTGGATGTATGAAATACACTATACATATTAGTAAAACACATTGTGGAAAGAGTAGAGTAACAAGAGATATGGTGTACTAGGAATGGGATGGTTGGTTATGGGTAAGGTTAGGGGAAGCAGTTGGAAAGGATTGGCATGTTGTAGGACCCCAAATGAGAGAGAGGGTGTTGGAACCCTCTATCTAAACAACATATGGAAGACAAAGGGAGGGAAGAAGTATGCTTGAAGCAACCTTCCCAATTAGAAAAGATGATTAATAAATCAAGCACATTCCTAAGGCACATAAATGAAAGAGCTTCTTTTGTTAATTTCTAATTACATAAGCGGAATGATACAATCCCATTATTTATTATAATACAATGATGACTTCGATTCTTGATGTATGATCTCAACTTTATAGGCTATCAGTACATTGTTCAATAACATAAATAAAGCTTGCATTTTACTTTTTATCTACAGAAAGCCTGAGCCATATTAAATCCTCCCGGTATTCCCTATTTTTAAAATTTGTAGTTCGACAAATATTTCTAAGAATGATACAGACCATCACATCAATTTCTCAACTTAAAAGCATATTATGCGATTCTTGTTTGATGAAATGATAGAGTTTTGTGCGAAATACATCATTTAAAGAAAATAATAATAATAGCCAATAATCAATATCTTTTAATTTTATTTATGTGAATTATTATTACAATTAGATGATCTGTCATAAGCTTCTAAATAAGAAAATACTTTAAGTATATAGACTATGTGAGGAAATTAAAAAACGAGAGATAGGTGCCTAGTCAAGTAACTGTTTTTTGAAGAAAAATGAAGAAACAATAAATCAAATAAATTATTAATCCAATTAAACAAACGTTACAATTCTTAAATCAATTTTACCTTAATAGACTATCAGTTCTATTCGTCAAATCAAAATCTTGAAAATTTTCAAAGTAGATGTGAAGCATCCAAATGAGAAGGCACAAAAAAAATGTTAACCATTGCTTAGATGTTTTTTTTTTTTTTACAAAAAATAAATTTAAATTTTCTTTAAAGATCTAAAAATATGGCTTCAAGTGATTTATATATTTTTAGAGCAAATTTGTTTATTGGCATATATTCAATCTTAAAATTATTTCCCCGACGGCCATGAACAAGCAAGGAAGAAACCAAACTTATAGCGAGAGTAACACAGAATTCCCAAAATGCAATCCTTTACCAACAAATGGTCATTTCCATTCATAGGTATAAGATGAGATTATGTAGGCAAAACCTACAATTTTTGAATGAGAAATAAGAGGGCTTTGTAATTGAAATACAACGATTTCAAAGTATTTAGAGTGCATTCATGTAGTCGAGGAATTAACCAAATTTGAATAAAGCGGTTGTAACTTCAAAGTGTGAAGGAACATTGAATTGAAAATAAAATTAAAATGAGGTTGGACTTGGGAATGGAAACCTAAATAAGATTGTTTGTTGAGCTACTAATTTCCCTACTCTTGACTAGCTATTGAGGAACAATGCACATGCGTACCAACTATGAGAGAATCAAAGTTAAGCAGGTTTTGAAACAGAGTTAGTTGAAGCGCAGATGGCGTTGGGAGGCCTCAAATGACAGAACTTAATCAAGCGCGACTTTCTTTATCACAATTAAAATCATTTGCAAATCAACACACTACCGTGGCAAAAGAAAAACAATTGAGTCCTTGAGTGTAATCTACTATAATGGGAAATCTGTACCTATCAAACATGTATGCACTAGAAACCGTATCCGTAGTGTAAAAAAATATACCAAATCAACCAGCAAACATATCAATATTCGGAGATATGTTAAGAACATCGATGAGCATTGGGCGGCATTACACGGGGCAAAAATAACGGCGGATGAAGAAGAGCGGCGGAATCGGGTGTGACAAGGCCGTGGGAAGGGAGGGGCGAGCAAGATGAAGCGGAAAATGGAGGCGTTGGAAGAAGAACCGAAAGAGAAGAAGCGATGAGGGAGAAGGCGGAGACGTCGCGGCGACGGAGGGCAATCGAATAGGAAAAGGGGAAAAAGCCCTAGATATAAGCGAGACAAATCTGCGGCGTTCGAATCTTGGAAGCACAGATAGTTCAATTAGGCGTTGTGAGCAATGACATTTGAACTAATTACAAAGCGCCCGTTGTGGGCTGGCGGCAATTGGATTGTCCCGAATGCCGCCGTTCGGCGGCGGTAATTAACTCAATTCCAAAAACGTAGTTGGCGTTGCCCAGGCATCATTGATTGGCCGGCGTTAGTGCGCGGCAATAGGTGTATTTTTGGAATTATTTTCGAACCAATTTTAATTTTTTTTTTTTTTAAATGCTGTATTTCCGTACAAAACTCCACTTTTTGAATAATCATCAACTATTGTCAAAAAATAATGTGCACCACAAAAAGCTGGAGTTTTATAAGGTCCCCATAAATTACAACGAATCATTTCAAAAACACCAAATGCATTTATTACGGACATAAACTCTCCTCTACTTTGTTTACTCGAAGACAAACTTCACAACTTCTTTACATCTATCACTACTAGCATCAAAAATGGTAATAAACCGACAATCTTATAAGGGATGTCCCAACCTTTTATATGGAAATTTCAAAGATATCTTTTGTCTTGTCTTCAAAGCTTTAGCATACTTCATGCCTTCCATTATGTTGAGTAATGAGCCCCTCATAGCTTCTCACCCATTAATTAGCATCCTCGGTTGTGGTCCCTGTCACAAAAATTTAGTAAACAAAACTATGCAATCTATCTCCTCGATAAGTCGTGACCACCCGGAAATCAAGTTACTTCAAATTAGGAACATATAGAACATCGTTTAATTTTGAATATTTATTCAACATCACAATTCCTTCTTTCTCCACCATGGCTTCCTTCCCATCAGCAATCAAACGAATTTGATATAGGTACTTTCACATTACTCATTAATTCAAGACTTTCTTGCCATATGATGAGAAGCTCTTGTATCAATTATCCACTCCATGGTGTTATACGTACCAATTAATCTTCCTTGATTCCCATCCTTCTGAGCATTCAAAAGATTAAGCAACGTGTTCCATTGCTCACTACTAAATCCACCTATTCTTCCTTTCTCAATCCCAACTGTCTGGCATTCCTGTGATGTCACACTTGTTGCATTGGCTCGAATTAGTCCCCCACGTCCTCTACCACTTGAGACAGTAGGTTGTTTTACTCCTCCCAGTCCACGTTCGCGTCCATTACCCTTTGGCTTTTCACCCCACTGTCGGATAACCAATCAGTGGCCTTATTTCGACATTGTGCCTAAACTGTTATAGTTTATAAACCATGGACTTATCTTTTATTCTCAATTCGTCGCTTTTGAAGTCGATCCCATACAGGCGGCAAGGCCATATGCTCACTCAGTTGTTCCTTTCACGTTATATTACTGCGGCTTCGTTCTTCTTAGGAACTATCACGCCGTGCGCTCGGTTTAGGCTTGGCAACGACTCGGTGCTCAAAATATTGGAACTAATTGTTCCATAAATTGAATAATCCAATCCCATCAAGAATTGATGCAACCTTTCTTCTTCACGTTTCTTATCCAATTCCCCACCAATTTTGCATTTGCATCCTCCACATCTGCACACTAGGTTCTGATCATAGTTCCCCAATTCTTCCCATATCATCTTAAATTTTCCATAATAATTCACTATGGTCACCCCTTGTTGTTTACATTCTACTAGGTCTGTTTTAAGCTGATGAATGCGTGGTCCATTCCCTATAAAAAATAGCTCCATAATATCATCCCAAAGATCCTTTGCAATTTCTATGTATGTGATGGTTGATCGCAAACTTGGTTCTAGTGTGTTCAACATCCATGATAACAACATGGAGTTGATAATCCACCAATCTTCCAATTGTGAAGAATTTTCCGAAGGCTGCTTTATTGAACACATCAATGAACCTAAATTTTTTCTTGGCCTGGAGCGCCATTCTTATCGCCCTTGCCCATTCATCCATAAATTCTCCTCCCTTAATTGTACTTGTGTATGTATTTCCTGTATTATCATTTGTCGAAAGAAAGTATCGAGACATCATCAATTTGGTTGAAGCATCATTACCCTCCTTTTTCTCACCACTCATGTTCCCACTAATGGCTTTGATACCATGAGAAAATATTTTAGAGGATTAGACATGGAAGAGGAAAAGCACTTCCATTCCATTAAGAAAACCTCCATATACAAAGCCTTCAAAAGTTAGGAACTAAATTGGCATGTAATTGTGCTTGAAGAGAAAATTCTCTACTTAATATTTTCTTTCTATATAAAATCTACAGAGAATATTTCTTGCTATACAAGACCTCTATTATCTGAGAAAATATTTCCTTATTATCTTCAATTGATTGAATCTGTTTCTAGTTTGAATGTTCATATAAATAAAGGCTTATGTGAGGCGATAAAAAGTACTGTGTTGTAACAAGCCAACTCCGTAATAAGACGGTGATAATATGAAAAATAAGAAAATACCTAAATATTTGTAGAATAACCACTTTATTAAAAAATATATTGAAAAAAAATAGTGTGGATAGGTGATTTCAAGTCAAAAAATGATCAAAAGTAATTTCTCATTGCTTGGAAGAGTAGTGGTTAAAAGAAAGAAGAGAGAGAAGGTGAAGAGAAAATGATGCTAGGGTTTTTGCACTCAGATAATATATGAAGTAAATTTTAATATTTTAAAGTGTAAGAGGTAAATATAAAAAAATGAAAGTGAAAAAGCTAAAAATACGTTTTTCCTTGAATGTGTTATTTTTGAAAAATTAATAAAAAATAATTTTGCATTTATTTACACGTGTATAACTTACGAAAGATTAAAAAAAACCAAATATAAACACATATTTTGGTTTGGTCAGGTGGAGGGAGTGTTGACTAAGGCTTGAGGGTGGGAGTGGTGTCTCTTTAAGAAAAAATAAATTTTTTTTTTTTTGATCATGAAGGGGTGTTCTAGTCCATGTATGTATAGAAGACGTTTTTAAAATATATTATATTTAAAAGCCCAATTTTTATATAGTGCGAGAAATGTAAGAATATTAAAAGCTTTGTTATATAATATAATTATATTTAAAAGCCAGCTTCGGTATTAATTAAAGTATAAAATCTCCAATCTTCATTTATGTATTGAATGATGAAAATAATAATTTTAAAGTAATACATATTTTAAAATAATATTTAAGCTTCTTTTTCAAATCTTAATCTCTAGTACAGTTTTGTAGCATGATGAAAATTAACTTTAAATCGTAATCATTAATTATAATTTTCTTTGATTTGGGGAGTAAGTGAATTAAAAATTATTATACTGAATCTGATGGATAATCGTGATTGTATTAGTTTGAAATTTCTTTTATAAGAAAAAGATTAATTTGGTCCAAAAACTCTTATGGTGGTGTGGGTGTTTTTCTCATAGAGGCGGCGGTAGTGGGTGGACTGAGCACAGGTGGGCGTGTTTGACCGGGTTATTGGTCTCCCTTTCTCTCTCATTCTCTCTCACTCTCTCTCTCTCTCTCTCTCTCTCTCTCATTTTCTTATGATACCCACCATTTTTATTATTTATTTCCTTTCTTTCATTTTCTGTTTCCCAACCATTTCATGTTTCAATTTCCGTCATTTCTCGCCTTCGCCACCATTCCCCCCTTTGACTCTCCCCTCTCCTCCTCTCCTATCTCCCCCTCCCCCTCCCACAATTCTCTCCCGCAAATTCAACTTCAACGAATATCGCTTCAATTTCCCGGAATATTCCGGCAGTTTTTCATCTGGGACTGTGTTGTTTGGCCAGTGTAACCAAACTGTCCCTCTATTCTCCCCGGGCGCATGATCTCTTACAGGCGTTTCAAATTCAAAGACCAGCGGTTCCCTTTCTGGAGAATTCAGGGAGTTTTTCGCTCTGAAGACTCTCTGTTGGGTGAGTGTTGACTTCGGTTGACCCACAAAGTGCTTGTGCGTGGTTAGGTCGTTGATGAAGAGTTTGGGGTGCTAACAAAGACAATCGTCGTGGTTATGGAGCCGGGGATCTTCGGTTCGGTTTTTGTTTCCTTGATTTTAGTGTTCTCTTCGTTTCTGAGGGTCTCCGGTAATTCCGAAGGTATGTTATCTCACCCTGTTTTAGTGAATTTGAGTGAGGTTTGGAGGTTTCTATTGATTTAGGAGATGGTTATGCGATGAATTGCTTGTTTGTTTTCTTAATTAGATATTTGGTCTTGATTGCTGTAGATCATGAGTTTCGAAAAATCAATGGTTGACAGCTTTGTTTGGTTTGACTTTCTGGGTTTTGTTTGGTTGCTGCAGACTATCATTGAACCTCCTCTTAGACCTGTTTGGCCAATGCTCTTTCTGCAGTCTAAAACCATTTCTTTGGAGTGGAGAGATTTCTATTTCGTATGTAAAAATTTTTTAATTCGCTACTTCTCGGAAAACTATCTCAATGTGATTGGAACAGATTCTAAGCCATAAACCTCTTATACTTAACTGGAAAGCGTTTTAACCTTATACGTAATAAAAAGCCAGCACCAGCAAAACTTTGGCCATTACAAATTACTTTGGGTGTGGCAGGTAGCAACCAGGCACTTTAAGCTAGTAAGATGTTTCTGTACCTTTTGGATCGACCGATTTAGTAGCTTCTATGTTTCTTAATTAATATTTACTTAGAAAAATTGATGGAACCTCCTTAATGCTTATATGTCACATTACTGCATATTTTGCAATTTTACTACCGGAGGACAAAAAATGGATAAACTTCCAACCATCAGATTGACTAGGTTTGCCGCATATTGATTTTAATTTTATCCCTGGAAAGTGAATGCACAATACCTGTGGCAGTTATTTTGGAACAGTAGAATATAGAGAGTATCTGCAACCTTTAACTTCGCCTGCTGATCTCTGCTATTATTACAAAACTGAAGTTGTGACCAAATTTCCATTTACTGCTGAAGAGGCCCCACAGGTATTATATATAATTTTTCATTGTTGTGAAAGACTTGCAGTTGATGTGGCTTTATGTTCTGACCAGCTCCTGATGTTTGCCTCATGCATGTAAACCAGGTGATGCTTTGAGATACATTGAAGTCGAGTTTAGCTGATCAAATAATGTTTTGCAAAGTTGGGATGCTACCTAATCGAAATCCTTGCACATGGTTTCATGTTACATGCAACAGTGACAATAGTGTTACAAGAGTGTAAGATACTTTCTTTTGTTACTTTAGTCATCAAAACACTACAAGTTATGGCGTTTCTTGCCATTTGGTGTCAATGTTGTCTCTAATGTTGTTTTCTGCTGTTATATGGACATCTTTCCAACTTTATCCTGATGATCTTGGAAATGCAAATTTATCTGGTCAACTAGTGTACAGCCTCAGTCAGCTTTAATTTGCAATATCTGTGGTATATTTTACAATGAAATATGTTTCCCTATTAAGTTTCAAAAGTATGTGTGTGTTATCTTTTTAATGTTCCCTTCTGATTGTTTTTCTCCATCACAGCCAAAGCCACAGAATAAAGTTTCCATTTCTATATTTCCTATTTCCCGTGATGTAGAATATTTTATAAACTTCATCCAGTTTCTTGTAGAAATATGTAGCCTTGGTCAACTAGAATGGAAAAACCAGCTTCAGCATTCACTGGTTCACTTCAGAATTTTTGCTTCAATAAGAGTAATAATACTATATGTTTTTATGAGCTCTACATCAGTTTCTTGTATAAATATATAACCTTTCTTCTTAGAATGGGAAATAAACTTCAACAATTCCATTGGTTACATCAGAATTGTTGCTTACAACAATGACAACAATAATAATGATGATGATGATGATGATAATAGTTCAGATGTTCAGTTTTATCAAGTTTTCAACAACAAAAGAAGAATCATAATAATAATAATAATAATAATAATAATTTCGTGTGTTCTTATGTGTTTGTGACTTACATTAAGAATTTATATCTTTACTGCTTGCAGTTCTGTCCCAAATTAAGGTTTCACTTAAAATGAACTTCAAGAGCTTGTTTAGCTGTGTTTCACATTCCATGTTTCTTCTAGTGACTTAATTATTCACTTGTGATATCTGTTTTCTTTGATTTGCCCTTTATCTAATCTCTCTTGTTTTAGATGTTAACACTATATTGCTTTGTATGCATCAAATTCACTTGATTTTACATTTTGATTTCCATTTTTGAATAGGCATATTTCAAAAGTGAATAAGTTCCTTTCTAGAAACATGAAATATTTGTTGATCTTTCTTTCATCAACATATTGGTTCCCTGACCTACGCTCCTATCTTATATGTTTATTCTTGTTGTTTTTAATAGGTTGGGTATATCATATTTATATAATCCCATGATTAGTTGGTTTTGACAATTCCTGTTAAAGTTATTCTATGACCTTGTTTGTGAGGCTGTTAAAGTGTTGTTCCATCCTTTACATATTTACGATTTTACTTCAGTATTTGTAATATTTCAAGAGAATGTGTCACTTCAACCATAAAGCGTCCATCTAGGAAACCTCTTATATGTTTAAAATTCTAGACTTTGTCTTACATATCACATAAAGAAGTGTAGTTTGTTATGGATGTAGAAAAATTCATTTGCTTTTGTTGTGAAGCCATTGTTGTATGCTGTTCTCTGTTAGCTGCATGATCCATTATTGCAAGTACTGAATATAGATTCACCATTCATACAATCCATGCTGTTTGAGTCTCCATTTTATACTATCTACCCTTAGACTTGGCCATTTGATGTTCCATACCTTTTTTAAAAAAAATTAAAGGTTTGGAATATGTTTACGTTGCTCCTTTTTTTTAATCATCAATTAATTATCAAAATTAAACTTTTATGGCAGGGAACTTTATAGTAATAACATAACCGGCAAAATACTGGAATGAAAGCTTAGAAATTTGACACAACCAAACTTGATGAGCTTGGATCTTTACATGAACAATTTAGTGAACAATTCCAGACACATTGAGGAAGCTTACAAAACTCGTTTCCTGTACGAATACACATCTAACCAGGCACTTTCTTCAGTCATTAAATTTTTCTTATCTTCCAGTTCATTTTAGCTTCCTTCGGATATTATTATGCATGGCTACTAATTAGAAGGATTGCTCACAATAAACTAGTTTAGAGCTGATAAATCAGATGGATGTACTTAAGGCAATTAAATCTAGAAGACCTATCCAAAAGCGCTTAATTGCGTCTAAAAATATCTTTTGGTTGTCTCTGGTTCATAACTCTTTATTAATAAAGATTGATATGTATTTAATTTTAAGTAAACTAGCATAAATTATTGATCATATTGGGTTCTAATATACATATATCTGTTTTAGTAGAAATTCAAGGTTGTTATTTTCGTACAGATTCAGACATATGTGCATTTTTACCATTTTGATTTCTTATGTTACAAATTTAATCTTCATTGATTTATACTATCTTGGAGAAGGGACTCTTCTCTGTTTACTTTTATACCTTATAACTAAGCACATTAATTGCAAAATATGGCATAAGTGTAAGCTTAAACAGAAGTATCGTAGTTGTTTTGGTTCCCATTCTCTTTCTCCTCATAGGTGAATTGCAGCTGTCTTTTACATGCAGGACATACATTCTTCAGTTGTGTTTATGACCAAATATTGCAAATTTTGAGGTGCAGTTTATTGTATTTTATTCCTTCCTATGATTGACCAATCCATACAACTATTTGGAGAGTAAATATCTGTTTTGGGCAACCCTGTGTACTCCAAGATTCAGTTGTCTGGATGACTGCTGGTTGTATGCTTTCTTCATTGTGCAAGTACACGATGGTTGTGTTAAAGAACATGATAGATATTGTCAGCCCAAATCCACCACAATCCAGAAGCTTTAGAAGAAGTTGGTTATCTAACATAGTATTAGAGCTTCGTGGATGGGTGGTCGTGTGCTCAGTATCATCCACCTTTCTTTCCCCAATTTATTGTGTTCACATATATCGAATCTACATCCAACCTCAAAAGAGGCTAGTTGGTGGTTGTTTGCCTCTGGGTCTCCATGTGTGCATGATCATGTGTTTGAGCCTCATTACACTTTTATTTCCCCGATTTATTGAGGCCAAATTGGTTTTTTTCTATGTTTCTGATTGAAAAAAAAAAAAATTGGCTTTTTTTCTATGGATCTGTCCATGTGCAGGCATGGGACCACACATGAGGGAGTGTGTTAAAAAAATGATATAGATTTTGGACCTAAACACTGCAATAAAATTCGTTGTCTAACATAGTTATGTCTTTGCTTTGTTTGTTGTTGCTTTTCAATGATTGTTATGAAACCTAACAGTGTCTATTTTGTAAACTGTGTGCATGGAAATAGGCGGCTTAACAACAACACCTTGACAGGAACTATTCCAATGTCTTTAACTACTGTTCTGACATTTACCAAGTCTTGTCGAAATTACCAAGTTGAAGTCTATCCAGAAAGAAGCTATTTTTCCCCTTAGTTTCCAATGACATGATCTTATTGCAAAAATATTCCATTATAATATTCTTATGTGGATGCAGGGATTTGTCGAATAATCACCTAAGAGGAATAATACCAGTCAACGGCTCGTTTTCATTATTTACTCCTATCAGGTACACTGGGTGCAATGTCATTTTTACAATAGTACCATTGGGTCACCTGTCTAATCTGTATGCTAACTGCTGTGTTGCATTTTTGCAGTTTTGCCAATAATAACCTAGACCCAACACCAGTTTCTCCACCTCCACCAATTTCTCCAACGCCAACAACTTCCTCAGGTTTGTCATTATTTTCAGTTTTTAACTAGTATTAAGTCCTAATTGTCCAATAAAAAGAAGTATCAACTCGAAGTTGCTGAACCCTAAGGGGTAGTTCAGTTGGTCCGGCCTTGGGTTTGCTCCCCAATGATTTACGTGGCTGTTAACTTTAGGGCCCCATGGGATTACTTGAGGGACACCCAAAGTTGCTGAAATTGACCCTTTCTCTTTCACTTGGACATGTCTTCTACCCCCTTGTCTGGTCAAGTCATCCTGTACATGAGTTTTATCTAATTCCGTAACTCATCCATCTTTTTTATTTTCCTTTTATCTGATATATAATAATTGAAACAAGAAGAGAGAAACTTTGTAATTAATGAATGTGGATAAAGAAATCACTTTAGAGGATATAGTGTCGTCAACATTATATCATTTTTGAGCAATTATTGCTTCTATTTAAAATTTTAGTGTTTCTTTGATTTTAATTGCTGGTTATTAACTATTTTCTGAGTTGTTAGAGAATGTGGATTGGACTTGATTAATTTCAGAAACAGACACTTGTGAGTTATTGATAGAGCCAGAATAGAATTTCAAGTAAATTGCAGAAAAAAACTGCAGATCTCTTTTACTCAATAGCTAGAAGATAATTTTAGATTTCCCCAACCTTCCCCTCAAACACAAGCCCATTTGTGGTATTCTCCCCAGCTATCTTGAATTTCCCCAAAAGTAACATTTCGTAACTAACCAGGTTATGTCCTGCCTAACTACAAGATTCCCAATTACCCACCCCTTTAGGACAGCACTTAGTTGGCTGTACCCAGATTGCCTTGCTCCTCTGCCTCTGGTAAGTCAAATGTATTGGAAGTCTAGCAATACCCCCCGCCCAAAGATTCACCTTGTTCTTGAGGTGAAAGTCAGGAAACTGATGCGGAATGGTAGAAAACTTCTCCCAAGTAGCTTCAAAGTCTGGGAGATATTTCCATTTAAAAAGTATTTCAAAATCAGCCTGATTGCCTGTAGGGCTGGGGCGGACAGCCAGCAGGTTTTCTGGTTCCACCTGAAGTTTCAGGTCTGCCGTGAGCTGTGGGGGAATGCTGGCAGAAACTGGAATGTCACCCTTAGCTTGACGGAGCTGGGAGACATGAAACACTGGATGTATGGAGATACTAGGTGGTAGGTCTAGCCTGTTGACCACTGAACCAATGCGCTGCAAGACTTTGTAAGGGCCATAGAAGCGAGGAACCAGTTTTTCATACTTTTGTTGTGCCAAAGAACATTGCCTATAGGGCTGGAGCTTAAGGAATACCATGCCGCCAAAAAGAAACTCTTCATGATGGCGCTTCTCATCTGCATATTGTTTCATTTTCTGCTTCATGTGCAACAGAGCTCAAGACATCCAGAATTGCGTCTCTGTCTTCAAGTAGTTGATCAACGAAGGATACTGTTGCTCCCCCTTTCTCATAACGGATTAATGGTGGAGGATCTCATCCATAAAGGGCCTTGAAGGGTGTGCATTTAGTGGAGGAGTGGACAGAGGTACTATACCAATATTCAGCCTAAGGAAGCCAATGGGACCAACTTTGGGGTTTCCCATTCACGAGGAAACAATGGAGATAGGTCTCAGACACCTATTTAACCTTAGTTTTGCCCGTTGGATTGAAGATGATAAGTTTATGTGTGCTTGAGGTAATTCCTTGAAGTTTAAGCAGTTCTGTCCAAAATGACTCATGAAAACTTAGTCGTCGGAAATAATGGATTGTGGAAGAGGCGTGAATGGATAATGTCTTTAGTAGCTGCTTGACCAGTGGCATAAAGGGTTGAAAACCAAAGAGAGGAATTGGAGGAAGAATTCCTTGTGGTTGCATTAATTCATTGTGAATATATATACAAAAAGTTGATCTAACCTTCTAATTGATTACAACTCTATGTGAGATTCTAATGAGTTTACAACTCACATGTAAAAAGTTGATATATCTTTATAACATCTACCTCAAGTTGGAATATAGATAGCTAATGTACTGACTTATTTTATGGATAGTAACTAAACCATTTGTAAAGATATCGCTTGATTATTACCACAGTGCTTGCGTATCACTTGTAGAAATAGTTGAGTTGTACTACCGTAAACGAAATGACAATCCCTATTTCCAGCCATGCTTGGTCTTGTTCATGGAATCTAGGATCAGCCTTTGGATTATCACACACAGTTTTGTTGGGACTGGTTTCTTTTATCTCACATACGGACTGTGTCATCGCTCTATATTCAGACTCTACACTAGATCGGAAGACAACATTCTATTTCTTACTCTTCCATGAGACTAGATTTCTTCCAACAAACATACAGTACCTTGAAGTGGACCTCCTATCCTCCACAGATCCTTCCTAATCAGCATCCGTGAAACACTAAAGTCTATTATGCCCATGATTATTATATAAAATACCACGTCCCGGGGCTCCTTTCAAGTAACATAGAATCTGTTCTACAGCTGCCCAATGATCAACTGTTGGAGAAGACATGTACTGACTTACAACACTGATTGAGTGGGCAATATTATGACGAGTGACTGTAAGGTAATTCAGCTTTCCAACTAGTTTATTATATCTCTCGGGATCCTCAAATGTTTCACCTTCTCTAGTAAGGTGTACGCCTGGAACCATAGAAGAACTGTATGGTTTTACCCCCAACTTTCCCGTCGCAAACAATAGATCAAGCACATATTTCCTTTGAGATAAGAAAATTTCATGTTTCCTTTGCATAACTAATGCAAAAAGTATTTTAAGCGTCACCATCCCTTTGTATGGAATTAGCTCTTGAAGAAAGGACATAAGAAGATGAGATACCTTTTAAAGTCACTCCCAGTAATCAAATATCATCCCATACACTACCAATATAATGATACCTGAACTAGAGTTCCTATAGAAGACAGTGATCAGATTTACTCTTTTGCATGCTAAATTCCTCAACGACTTGGCTGAATTTACCTAACCACGCACGTGGACTTTGTTTCAAACCATACAAAGACTTCCAAAGACAATAAACCCTCTTTATCTCCCCTTGAGTAACAAACCTTGGAGGTTGCTCCATATACACCTCCTCTTAAAGGTCACCATGAAGAAAGACATTCTTAATATCAAGCTGGTGGAGATCCTAATCAGAGGTGGCAACAAGGGAAATAAAAAGCCGAACAGATGTCATCTTAGCAGCAGGGGAAAAAGTGTCGTAATAGTCCACGCTGTAGGTCTGAGCATACCCTTTGGCAACAAGGCGGGCTTTCAATCGAGCAATGGATCCGTCGGGATTAGCCTTCTCTCAGAACACCCAAACGACAACCCAATGCTTTCCGAGTAGGTAAACAAACCAAGTCCCAAGTACCATTGTCAATCAAAGCATCCATCTCCTCTATCATAACACTATGCCAACCAGGGTGAGCGAAGACTTCAGAAACCTTGTTAGGCAACTGAAATAGAGTCCAATGATGCAATAAAAGAATAAGAATGTGATGTCAAGCGATCATAAGAGCAAAATGAGAAAATTGGATGAGCACACTGACATTTACCTTTACTGAAAGCAATAGGAAGATCATCACCGGAACCGGTCATGGCTGGTGGAGGGCTCGAGACTCGAGGTTGCTTTGAGTGTAGACCTAAGTGGATAGGAGGTTTTATTTCGAGCAAATGATGTTTCTGCCGAGAGAGACAAATGGTGAGGCAAGAGTGGCAACAAAGTTAAAGCTTCACCTCCTTCCCGACTGTGTGGTTCAGAGGTAAAGAGAAAGGTACATTCTTAAGAAATGTGACATCGACCAAAACCAAATACCTATAAAGACTAGAGTAGTAACATCGATAGCCCTTCTGAACCCGAGAATAACCAAGGAAGATACACTTCAATGACTTAGGATCGAGTTTAGACACATACGAACAAACATCTCAAACAAAACAAGTAATAATTCAAATATATGAGGTCAATAGGAACAGGTTTATTGAAAAAAAAGATGTGATAATGGTGTCCTAATTCAAGACCGAAAGGCATCCGATTAATCAAAAATGCGTGGTAGGGAAATGAAGATCAATCTAGAAAATGCTCGGCAACTGCATTTGAAATACATGCAATGCAGAAGTTTCAAGGAGGTTCTATTCTTTCTCTCAAACAATTCATTATAGGAAGCAGTTCACCACGAGGTCCATGAGAAGATGCCATTTTAGCTACGAATGATCCAAACTCGTTTCGAAACATATTCTTTAGCATTATCACTTCTCAAACTTTGAACATAAACATAAAATTGAGTGTGTATCTCAACATAAAAGGCACAGAAATTAGAAAATATCTCAGAACGGTCTTTCATTAGATATAACCAAGTGGTTCATGAATAATCATCAACAAAAGTGACAATATAGAAACCCAGTTGGGGACACAACTGGACACGGACCCCACACATCTAAATGGACTAATTCAAATGGAGCACTAGATCGATTATTAACTCTAGGACTGGAAGGAAGACGATGATGCTTAGAAAATTGACAAGACTCGCAATCTAATGACGACAAACTTGAAAACTGTGGACACAACTTTTTTAACAAGGGAAGAGAGGGGTGGCCCAAGCGACAATGCATCTCAAATGGTGTAGTAAGTCCAGAACAAGAGACATGTCTCGGTATTGCATGATCAAGAATCTAGAGATCTCTAGACTCACGTCCTTTACCAATAATCTGCTTCGTCATAAGATCCTAAAAGAGAAAAATCAGTGAAGATCGAGATAGATAATGATTTATGCTCGAAAGAATTTGCTCACAGACATTAAATTAAAAGAGAAATTAAAGTAAACTCAAGATTTAACTGACAAGTGGAGAGATGGAGTGGGAAAATTGTGTTTGACCCAAGAACAAACGACAAGTAATCTATCCGTCGAGTGACAATAGAAGTGGGCTATTGGCACTGAATGAGAGAGACAGCTAGAATCGTCATTATGTGAGACGAAATCTGAAACCAACCTAACCACTCTGATAATGCGTTAATTTGACATTTATTCGGGTTACCCGACTCAAAGAATAGCAAAGAGAATCGAGCAGATTGAGACACACTGATTCTGGCACAAGTGGAACCTCGGCTAATTCTTCTGCCAGAATCGAATCGGGAGCTGATCTTATACCTCATTAAGGGAAGCTACATGAGACACTGGTCTCTGATTCGACTCTACTTCTTTCTTACTGTACTTTATTAATATGTCCAGTTTTGCACATATAACAAACCACTCCTCTAGAGCTTGTCCCTCTAGAGTTACATCTGACCCACTATTTCGTAATGTTGCTCTCTCACCACCAATGTCTCGCCACCCACAAGGGCATTGCCTATCCGACAGAGGAGTAGATGAGGAGGCCCCAAGCGGAATATCCCCGCTATATGGAAAGATGATCTCGTTGGACATAATCAGACCTTACCACTCATAATCTCGGCGAGCGCAAATAGGCAAACCCATCACTACCATCTTTCGCTGAGCTGGACTGAATCCATAACTTCGGACTAAATTGTAGTAGTATTTTAACTCTCATATGTCTTCTTATAGTCCCTTGGAAGAGTTCTCGAGGATCGATCTTGTTTCTCAGTATGATAAAAGGCTCTACATACATCAAATATGCGAGGAATATTCCCTTTGCCAGAATACACAAATTCCAAATATTCTTTTAGTTCCTTAACATACTCACAATGATTAATGAGGGTGAGCACTTTACTGTCAATGAAATTACGAATTTGTAGGAAGAGACAAGCATCATCCCCCGGTCATCAGTTTTTCGAATCATCGGTAGGAGGGTCCTTATCAAGATGACTGGCCATATGAATACTCCGTAAGTAAATGCGGATTGTTTTACTCCATTGGGATTAGTCAGTTTGTCCTCTGTGATTTTAAACATCATCGGGACCACTTCAGGCTCCGAAACAGACCTTTTATCTTCTAAAAAATTTGAACTACTCATTATGAAGTCCAAGACACAGGTTAAAAAAAAAGCAAAGGACTCCTTCAAAAACAAAATCGTCCCAGATTCCCCTGAAAAACCCTAGATCTTGCAACAAAAGATCTCAAAAATCCCCACAAGAGTTGGATTTTAGCAGCACAAACCACCTCAATGGGCTCCTTGGAGGGAGATGCACCCTGTGGTGGCTGTCGAAGTTCTCATGCACCCCCACGCGCGGCCCATGCGCGGCGCTTGTGGAACAAGGCAAAAAGACTGAGGTGGCGTTTGTGGCCCACTGGCTAGGTTTCCGACCACCGGATTTGGTGGCGAGGCTCGCCAAGGCCAAGGCCCTCCAGGCTCAGAAGTGAGATCCCGTGTGCCTGAGATGCAGCCAAAAACACACCTCCCCTGTCCTATGAACTAGTGTCGAAATTGGAATTTCTCCAAGAGATTCCTTAATCGTGAGCCCTAGGCTCTTATACCATGAAGAGAGAACCAGGGAGAGGAATTGGAGGAAAGAATTCCTTATAATTTTCATTAATTCATTGTGAATATATATATATACAAAAGTTGATCTAACCTTCCTAATAGATTACAACTCTATATGACAAGATTCCTAATAGGTTACAACTCTATATGTAAAGTAGATATATGCTATAAAAAGGGTGTTTTAACCCTAAGAAATGCGTGTATTTGGATAGCTAATCCACTACCACGAGGATTGTATCCCACCCCTCTAAACGAGGCAACCCTTCGATGAAGTCCATAGTGACTTCGTCCCATACTTGAGTGGGTAAGAGGATTGGTTAGAGCAACCCAGAAGGTGTGGTAGCAAGATACTTGTTCAGCTGGCAAGTAGTACACTCTTGGACAAATTTGACAACATCCTTTCGCATCCCTTGATTCCCTTCCTAGTAAATTTCAGCAGCTAATCTTTGGTATGTTTTAGCTTCTCTTGAATGCCCTCTAAAGGTGAGCTGTGGAACTCAAATTAGGATGACAAAGAACAGTTTGAGGTGCTTCAGGAACACCAGTTGTCCCAGAAAACAGACTCCATTCTGCATCATCAGAAGCCAACTTGAGTTTGTCCCCTTAAACTGATGTCTTTTCGCAACTTGGTAAGCAAGGCATCAAAATTTAATTCCTTTTTCAGTGTAGTGTATCCTAGAGATGGAACAAAGATCTAAAATTCCCCATTTCCATCCGACCACTGCAGTTATGGGCCAAAATGGGCCGAGCTACTGGGTCCATTTTATCAGTCGACCATTAGTAAGCTCTAACCAGCCCTACGGGCTATGGTCTAAGACGCTAAAAATCCTGTGCCCGCAAGCTTAAAAGCGTCTAATTTCATGTGCCAAAACTCAGATTGCTGCCTCCCCAATTGGAATCATCACGCTCTTTTCCAAAGTAATCTTCAAACCTGACATGGCTTTAAACCAACTTCCTAAGCTTTCAAAAGCAATCTACTAGGGGCTTCTATAGTAATCACAAATAGGTTTGGAGGGATCAATTAGCCTTGTCCAATCATCTCTTATTGAACAAAAACATATTTTTTACTCAACAAAGAAAGTGTCATGGCTTTTTATTTCACCGTAAATAGCAAGATTCATTCAAAGCCCTCAATTTAGTGAATTTATAGAGGAACAATTAGTAGAACTCTCTAAAATTCCAAAAGGGGCGTGATATTTCAAATCAAAACCACCAAAAGGAAAATCTGAGAAAGGCAGAGATAGACATAATTTTCTATTCCAACGAACAACTTACCTTCAGTGCTCTTTAACTCTCTCTATACATACTTCCTTAGTCCATGTTATTCTTAAGCCATGCTTCCTCAAATGCACCTTGCATTCTTTCAGGTTTACCTCTTTTATATCACGCCCTTCTAATGAACACAAAGTGCATCATACAAATACTAGTCCCCAACCTTTATATATTTTCATTTCAAAAAATGGAGGAGAGAAAGCGCGTAAAACTTGTGTTCCATTACCATCGAAAGAAGGAAGAAAACGCACGGCCAGGGATGCGCCCGCCACGGCGTTTGCTCATGACATAAAAGGTAGATAGTCGTGTCGACGAAGTCCGTCGCGTTGTTGCAAATGGCCATGTCGATGGGTTTGCCGCTATTGCAAAGGTTGTCGCTTGTCGGCTGTGTCAAGAAAATAACAAGACCCAAATGAAGGTGAAGGGAGGAGATTTGTTTGTGGCTTCTTTTCTTTTCCAAAATATCAATTTTACTATTTTAGCCTTTAACTATAATTTCAAAAATAAAAAATAAAAATCGTGGTACAACGGTTGGTCCGAATTCAACCCGACAGGCCGCTACCTATGCGTGCCGGGCCAAACGACCTGAGTCCTATTCGAGCTCTTCATTTTTACGTGCCCAACCTCCTAACAACTTTGCCAGCCCATCTGCTCAACCTATATTCTGGCCCTAGTGTGTCCCAATGCTTCCATTGAAGTAAAGCTAAGTTTGAACATTCCATGGACTGGTTAATCCTTGGAAGGGCATCCGCAACAAGATTACTAGTACAACTTCTATACTGAATGTCAAAATTAAATCTCATAAGTTTCATAATTCAACACTAGTACCCGGCTCCAATGACTCGTTTCAACAAGTATTTCATACTTTGTTGGTCTATTTGCACCACAAAGCGCCTACCTAGAGATAAGGGCACCATTTGGTCACTGTGAAGACTATAGCCATTAGTTCATTCTCATATATGGACTTAGGCCTAGCTTGTGTACCCAGGGTGTGGCCATAAAAGGTTATGAAGCGTTGGTCTTGGATTAAAACCGCTCCCAATCCAAATCTGATGCATCGGTTTCGATTATAAAGGGATTAGAAAAATTTGGCATAGCCAACATCGAACCTTTGAGCCATGATTCTTGTTTTAGCGCACTAAAAAGCTTGTTCGGGCCTAGTTCCCAACCGAACCTCGCCTTTCTTCAACTGTTATGTCGTATGGAGGGCACACGGCATATCCAAGAACAAATTTCCGTAATAGAATTGCTAGACCCAAGAATCCTCGAAGCTCCCAACATTTCAGGGCTAGCCACTCTACCATACCTTAACCTTGTCCGGGTCTATCACACCTCCCACAATGATATGGCCTAAATAAGCCACTTGATGCTTCTCAAATTCACATATTTTGTAATTGGCATAAAGCTGATGTTTCTGTAACAATTCTAGCACCCTAGCTAGATGCAATTCATGATCCTCCAAGCTTGCACTGTATACCAAAATGTCATCGTAAAATACAAGCACAAATTTACGAAGATAGGGTCGAAATACCTCATTCATTAGTGATTGGAAAGTTGCTAGTGCATTGATTAGCTTGAAGGGCATAACAAGAAACTCGTAGGGCATAACCAGAACACGAATATGGTGATATCCTGATTTCAAGTCCAGGTTAGAGAACACCTTTAGCCCACTTAATTCATCCAAAAGCTCATCTATGGCACGGATAGGGTATTTGTCAGGCATTGTTCCCTTATTCAATGCTTAATAATCAACACAAACCTCTGGGGAGCTCATCACATCTCTTCACTAAGAGAACTGGGCTTGAAAATGAGTTGGTACTAACTTGAATTATCCTTGCTTCCATCATCTTAGACACCAATTTCTCTATCTCAGCTTTTTGGAAATGAGGATAATGATATGGCCTTACATTGATGGGGTTGTATCGTCTTTCAAAATAATGGCATGTTTATGCCCTCTTACGGGAGGCAGCCCCATTGGCATGTTAAAAACAGCTTTGTACATGACCAAAATTGCTTAAAGTGTAGCCGGAATGTCCTTAGCAAGACCCTTATCTACCTTAATTTCATTCAATTCTATTAATATTCCTTCCCCTTCGTGTCGTATGGTTCTCATCATTGCTTTTAAGGATACCATAGTTTTTCCCCGAGAAGGATCTCCTCACAGAGTCACCTGTGTCTTCTCTGAGTCGAAACTTCATCACCTACTACTTCCAATTCATGTGAATCATCCCTAACATCTCCAGCCATTGGATTCCTAATATAACATCCGAGCTACAAAAGAGAGAGGCAAAAATCATTATCAATGTCACCACCAGGCAAATGTAGAGCAACACCTCCGCCCCAAGAAACGAGATTCCTTGTTCCCCATCGATATACATACGCCCTGTCTCGACAATGGCAACCCTAGCTTCTTCACCAAGTTTCTGGAAATAAAATTGTGTGTGGCCCCGAGGTCGATGAGAGTGACCATCGTCAAGGGGAGCCAACATCTCAATGAATCGTCATTGATACTGCCAGACATGTCCCTCATGTTTCATGGCCAAAAACTGTTCATGCAAGGATCTCGCGTGAGTCGACCGAAATTGTTTGAGAATGAGAAGCTTCATCTCTTCCCAGAGTGCGATGGGTTTTCTCTTGTTCTCCCATTGGTACCAAAGTAAGGCATCCCCTTCAAATTCGATAACGGCGACCTCCAACTTCTCGTTGTTGGAAAAACAATGGAGCCCAAAGTACCTTTCAGCCTTTAAAACCTTGCCATCTGGATTTGTACCATCGAAGATTGGCATTTCAAGTTTGCAGAACCAAAATTCGTGGCGAAGACCTCCAGATATTGCAGTACTCTCCAAATTAGGGCTTCCCCCATCCTTTGAGTTAGGTTTTCTTTTGCTTTCCCGGTAGTCGAAGCTGCTGTGGCCTTAGCTAACTCCTTATGCAACTTCAGCAGTTGATCAAATCGTTTATTCATGGCTAACATTTCCTCTTTTAGATTTCCGATCTCTCAATGAAGTTGTTCTCGGGCTGCATTCAAACCTCTCGTCGACTGATTCCGCTTTGGTTTGCTCATGTGTGGAATTTTCCCAAGGATGAGTGCTCTGATGCTAGATTGATAGAGCCAGAATAGAATTTCTGGTAAATTGCAGAAAAAAACTGTAGATCTCTTTTATTCAATAGCTAGAATGATACACAGATTTCCCCAACTTTCAAGAGGTGAGATCTCTCCCCAAAGAGTCAAGCTCTAGAACCCAACTCTCGCCCTTCCCCTCAAACACAAACCCATTTGTAGTATTCTCCCCGACTCCTCTAACTGAATTTCCCCCCATAAGTAACATCCCGTAACTTACCAGGTTACATCCTTGCCTAACTACAAGATTCCCAATTACCCACCCTTGCAGGACAACACTTAGTTGGCTGTATCCAGATTGCCCTTGCCCCTCTGCCTCTGGTGAGTCAAACGTATTAGAGGTCTAACAGTTATCAAATTCAGTTAGAATCTAACTTTTCTTGGAACACCTTGTAACTCAATCTAGAAAAGAAATGAATTGCTTTCTTATTTAGAGGCTCTCTCAGTTAATATCCAAAGCACTTTGCATTGTTGCAAAGAGTAATAGTTTACTATGTTTTTTTGGATTTCATTGATGTAGGAAACAGTTACATTGGAGCCATTGCTGGGGGAGTTGCTGCTGGTGCTGCACTTCTGTTTGCTGCCCCTGCAATAGTACTTGCGTGGTGGCGACGAAGGAAACCACAGGAGCACTTTTTTGATGTACCCGGTTGGTGGTTTTAGTAAAATGGGTTAAATTAATGAGTAAGAAGGATTACTTAATATGCTCTTCTCATTTGTTTTCATTTCTTTTGCAGCTGAAGAGGATCCTGAAGTTCATTTGGGGCAGCTTAAAAGATTTTCTCTGCGTGAACTACAAGTTGCAACGGATAATTTTAGTAACAAACACATTCTGGGAAGAGGTGGATTTGGTAAAGTTTACAAAGGACGCTTAACTGATGGTTCTCTAGTGGCAGTAAAAAGACTGAAAGAGGAGCGTACTCAGGGTGGGGAACTGCAATTTCAGACTGAAGTCGAAATGATCAGCATGGCTGTGCAATCAAAATCTACTCGCTTACGTTATTTTTGCATGACACCAACAGAACGGTTGCTTGTCTATCCCTTTATGGTTAATGGAAGTGTGTTGCATCATGTTTGAGAGTAAATGGTTATTGATCTCTTCATGTGACTTATTTTTTCAAAAAATAAACGGAACTTCATTTTTCTTGATGCCATCCATTCCATTGACATTTTGATTGCCAATCATATGTTATACCAACTCTTGATAAATAATGAAGGTTTTTAAATTCGACCTTTGCATCATTTTCACTTTGTCTAAATTCAAAATGAAACCTAAAACCTTGTCCACATAATTTAACTTTTATCTGGTGCTATGCTAGTTTATCTTTGTCGATGGCTAGTGCAAATGCGTGAATTCTAGCCTTGAGCATAGCCACTCCAGTAAAAGTAAAAAACCCTAGGTGTGAATCTAACTAACTTCTAGGAATACTTTTATTTGAAAACTACAGGGTATGTCCCTTTCATATTTAAACATTGTCTGAAAATATTGGAGTTGGCTGAAGTCGATATGGTGCCATATATCACTCATCGCAAGGTTGAAATTTTCAATGATCTATTTTAAGAGCAGGAGCTGTAGCCAACTTTATTTACCCTATAATTTTTCCCCTTCGGATCTTATTGATGAATTATTGCAGAGCGATCTGATGGACAATCTCCTCTTGATTGGCCAACAAGGAAACAAATTGCACTAGGATCAGCAAGGGGACTTGCTTATTTGCATGATCATTGCGATCCTAAAATTATTCATCGTGATGTGAAGGCTGCAAACATATTGTTGGATGAAGAGTTTGAAGCAGTCGTAGGGGACTTTGGGCTGGCTAAACTCATGGACTATAAGGATACTCATGTTACCACTGCTGTACGAGGCACAATTGGGCATATTGCTCCAGAGTATCTCTCCACTGGGAAGTCTTCAGAGAAAACTGATGTTTTTGGATATGGAGTAATGCTTCTTGAGCTTATCACTGGACAGAGGGCTTTTGATCTTGCTCGGCTTGCCAATGATGATGATGTTATGTTACTTGATTGGGTATGCTTTTACTATCTCCCCTATGCATATTTTTATGTTTGTTATAAATTAGTGGTGCATCCTTTTATTTACCTCTTTGAGCTCTTCTGAGTCTTATTTGATATTTATTTGGTGTTGGAGATTTCAGCTATGGCTTCTTGTTTATATTATTGGGGATGGGTTACAAAGAGATTACAAGTAGGTGAATTTGTTCCATTTTTTCCCCCCAGAAATCCAATGTTCTATTGCAACCTTGACATTGTTTCAAGTGCTTAAAAGAACTTTGTTACAGTTACAAGTTAAAGACTTAGATTTTAGTTGAAGACTCTTGTTCTTCTTTTGATTTTAGTTGAAGACTTAGATGGCAAAGTGGTTATTTATTTATTTATTTTTTCAAATGGCATGAAAATTAAACTAAGTTATTTGATAGGTTTCCACAAATTAGTGTTTCTAAAAATTTTAGGAGAATTTTGGAGGAAAATGAATAGATTCTGTATTGCTTCTAGGTTTCATTTTGGATACTAAAAAGATCAGAAGCTTTTATACACTGACAAAAATATTTTATAACTCAAAACTATACCTTTAAGTTTCCAATACTTGAAACTGGTCTTGGAGCCATCAATTATTATAAAGTGGGCCCTTTTTTTTTAAAAAAAAAAAGCTGAATGTTTGAATTCTAACTATTTTTTTGGTAAATCAGAAGGACTATCTTGTTTTTCCTCTACTCATACTTATATTGCCTCAGAAATTAAATAGTAGTTATCTTTTTCAGCGTAAATTCATGATATTTTACTCCTTTCACCTAGAGTGGACTTGTAAGAGGCTTTTGGAAGCTATACAAGACAAGGGGATGGAGAATAATGCTGCTAAGTTGCTATCCTAGGTCTAGAAATAGCAAAATTGCTTAGACAACGAGTACCTTTATTCATATATATATGTGTATCTATATATATATATATATATATATATATATATATATATATTTGATAGATAAGCAAAAGATAACAAAACAAAGCTGCACAGTATACATGAAGTATATAGCCAGCCAAAAGAACAGGAGAAGCAGAACAAAAAACCTCACCGCCCCTCAGCTTAAGGCCAACCACTCAAAACTATGAGTGAAGAAGCCTCTCTTCCAAATACAAACTATTCCTGCTCGACAAATTATGCACAAAAGGGAGCTTTAAGTGTTTGTAATAACTAGGAACCCTTTACTAAAGGCTACACTGTTTCTCTCCTTCCAAATAGTCCAAAAAGTGCAAATAGGAATTGACTTCCAAACCCTTCTTCTCTTCTTACCCACAAAAGAACCCCTCCAACCATGAAGTGCCTCTTTAACCATTTCAGGAAAGACCCAAAAAACTCCTACTAGGGAAAAGATGATTTCCCACAAAGAGCTAATCACAGGACAGTGCAACAAGATGTGGTGGACTGGATCTTCTGCTAAACCAGAGAGATAGCACCTATTAGGGAGATGCCACCCCCTTCTTTACAACTTTTCCAAAGTTAGGACCTTCCCCCAAGCTGCTTCCCACACAAAAAAGGATGATTTAGAGGGGGTGCGAGGTACCCAAAAACCCTTGGCAGGAAACACAGCATTGAGCTCGGTCGTTGACCTCGAAAGCAGCACCCTATAAGATTCACAAACTGAGAAACTATCACTTACCATACTTTTCCAAGAAATTCCATCTAGCTCTGAAGATGCCCTTGATGCCAGGCACTTAACACTCCCTATAGCTCGATCCAGCTCCCAATCATTATAGACTCGAAAAATTAAGCTTCCAACTCCCACTTCCAGCTGTTTGATCCCACACCTCTGCAACAATTTCATGTTTGTTAACTGCTAAGTCAAACAAAGCTGGGAAAGAATGGCTAAGAGAAGAATGGCCTGGCCACACCAATGATCTGACAAGATATATGGCAGGTCAAGATACATATATATATATATATATATATATATATATAAATACATATATATATATATATATATATATATACATATATATATATAGGTATACATATATATATATATATATATATATATATATATATATATATATATATATATATATATATTGGACTGATAAAAAACAATATATTGACCAAAAAAGAACCAAGAGCTCCCAAGAAGTACATCAAGGTATACAAAGGGAACTGATGGGAAACAAAGAGACAGCAGAAAACACAGCTGCAAAAGGTATACCAGCTCCCAAAAACTCAACAGGTCATCTAGATCCAATCAAACCAACAAAGACTTGTCACTATGCATCGCTGTTCAAGACCATAAATTACCCCAAGAAGGTAGCTTTTGCCCTTTCAAGAAAGGTGACGCCATTCAAACGCCACCTTATTCCTTTCCCCTCGTCATAAAGTCCATATAATAGTTAAAAGAGGTCGCTAACCTTTTTGTTTTTGTTTTTTTTGCATTTTTAACCCATAGGTGCTCCTTGCCAGGAGAGAAGGGTTTGAAGCACCAAAAAAGGGAATACCCAACTTGTCCCAACAATAGTAAAAAAAGGTCTCAAAGCATCTTGGCTTTCTTGCCATGAACTAACAAGTGCTCTATTGTCTCCTCATCCTCTTTACATAGAAAACACATGTTAGCAAGTGCTTTTCCCCGACGTTTAAGCTAATCCAACGTGTGCACTTTACCCCAAGAAGCTTCCCAAGAGAAAAAGCCCAATTTGGGAGGGACCGCTAGATTCCAAATTGAATGAAAAGGAAATGCTAAATCGGGAGATTAATCTAACACCCTGTACATAAGCATCTATTGACTAAAATTTGCTTCATCTAACTTGCAAAAAATGTTTTTAATTTCGTAGGGCTTCCTTCTCATCAGGATTCCTTTTACATCTTCATAGCCATCTTCTTTGGTAACCAGTACAACCTTCCAAAATTGCATGACATCTCATTCCAAAACTGTCGTCTCTGATGCATTTGATTCTGTTGCACTGTTTCTGAATTGGAACATGGTGTCTGTCTAACCATAAACTTCCTATGCTGTATGCTCCTAGCTAGTCAAAAGAGTAGAATTACATACCTTTTTTTTATTGGTGACTAGAATCACTTGTATGAACTATTGGCAAAGAATCTATCAAAGCAGTGTAACCATAAGGGTTGCAGAAGTCTTTTCCAGAGTGAGTGTCAAATATAGAAAATTTTCCCTAATCTACAAACAATAGAAAGTCTGAAAGATGAATTGACTCAAGACAGTCAATGTTGGTAAAGGGCCAATCATACCCTTTAAAACTCAAAGATCAGTGAGAGAAGAACAAACAACTTTGTACCAATGGCTCTAGAACAATAAACAATGGCTTGCACACAAGTCATATAATCAAAACCAGGGTGAAAAGAAACCAAAAGCAATAGTCTACTAACATTATTGGAAATTATTGTGTTGATAAGATTCCAAGAAGAAAGAATCAATGATTTGGTAAGTTGAGATTCAATATGTGGGAGCAACGTTGCAAGCAACATTTCCCCAAACAGAGCACTTCCAGGAAAAAATATATGATATTTTGTCAAACTCTATTGGTTATTGGGCTCATGTGATTTTGTCCTTTTTGGTTCAAGAACTCAAATGCTCTATCTACGATATGACAAAAACCTATAAAAATAAAAAAAAATTAAAAGAAACGAAAAAAAGAACTCTAATGGTAGAGATTTTAGAATTATTGCAAATATAATATGTGATTTACATGCTTTAGTATGTTGGTTTGTATCTTATTAAGATACTTTACTTATAGGGTTCTAACCATTTAGGAAGAGTAGATCATCTTACCTGTTGTATAGCCTAACCTTCTTGTATATATATATATGATGACTCAATGGAAAATACAAGGAATTCATTCCTCCAACTGTTCTTCTCTTAGTTTCTACATGGTATGAGAGCCTCTAGGTCGTGACAGAGAGTTTTTTACTCGTGACCAAGCTGGAGTGCTCAAGAGAGTTGTGAGGGGTGTTTTTTGAAATACCCATTTCGAGGGAGAGTGGGATCTCATCGTCGACCTGAAAAGCTTCACCAACCTCCGACGAGTCGACAAACGTAACAAAATAAAGAAACCTAGTTAGGGACACAACTGGACATGAACCCCACACATCCGAATGGACTAACTCAAAAGGAGCACCAACTCGTTTATTGACTCTAGGACGAGAACTAAGATGATGATGCTTTGCAAATTGACAATACTCACAATCTAAGGACAACAAACTTGAAAAACTGGGGTGATTGTCGATTTCTTTCAATAAAGGAAGAGAGGGTGACCTAACTGTGAATGAGTCTCAAATGGTGTAAGAATCCCGTAATTGTGCAATAGTCTCAGGTACTATAGGATCACAGAATAAAGACCCTAGACTCACGCCCTCTACCAATAACCGCTCTCACATAAGATCGTTCTGAAGCAGACCTTCCTATTGCTCTCCGTAAAGGTAAACGTCAATGTGCTCATCCAATCTCCTCATTCTGTTCTTATAAACTACTTGTCAATAACTTCATTCTAGTTCATTTACAGAACTCACCTCTATTTCATTGCCTAACAAAGCTTCTGAAGCCCTAACTCATCCTGGTTGACGTAGTGCTATGATAGAGGAGATGGATGCCTTGACTGATAATTGTACTTGGGACTTGGTGCGTTTACTTGCTGGGAAGAAAGCCATTGGTTGTTGATGGGTGTTTACAGTGAAGGTTAATCCCGATGGATCGATTGCTAGGCTGAAGGCCCGTCTTGTTGCTAAAGGGTACGCCCAAACTTATGGGGTGGATTATTCTAATACCTTTTCCCCGATTGCCAAGTTGACCTCTATTTGACTGTTTATATCTTTGGTAACCACTCATGGCTGAGACCTCCATTAACTTGACATTAAGAATGCCTTTCTTCATGGGATCTTGCGTATAGGAAAAGTTTTCTATATGGTTAACCCCCGGGTTTGTCGTCAGTGGAGATCGTAGAGTCTCTGGCTGCCTCCGAAAATCATCATATGGCTTAAAACGAAAGTCCCCGTGCATGGTTTGACAAGTTCAGTGAAGTGATTGAGAAATTTGGCATGCAAAAGAGCAAATCCGATCATTTTGTCTTTTACATAAATTGTCAAGCAGGTGTCATCTTGTTAGTAGTGTATGTTGATGATATTATCATTATTGAGAATGATATGACAATTATACCTTCACTCAAGTCCTTTCTTTATGGCCAATTTCACACAAAGGACTCAGGACGCCAGCTACTTCTTAAAGTGCTGGTTACGAGGAGCAAACGTGGAATCTTCTTATCTCAAAGGAAATATGTGTTGGATCTATTGTCTTAAACAGGAAAATTGGCAGCAAAGCCATGTTAGTCCCCTATGGCACAAAGCCTATATCTTATTAGAGAAGGTGAATTGTTTGAAGACCATGAGAGATATGGAAGGCCTGGTCAATGAACTACCCATGCAATACGCCCCGATATTGCATACTTTGTTAAAGGCTAGGAAGCCACATTTCTTCTCCCAACGCCTGACATTAGGCTTGCTATGTGAACAAAATTCTATGTTACTCTGGGGCGCTTGACCTCGAGACGCAGATTTTTATACGTAAAGAATCAATGGCATCATAGACTTAAGTGTTTCACAGATGCAGATTGGGCAGGATCTAAGAAGACAAAAGGTCCACTTCGGATTACTTGGATGGAACCTGAGTTTTACCAGGCCATTCAACAATTGGGAAATGGAAGAAATACAGAGACTTATCAGCCTGATTAGCAGCACAAAGATCTCTCAAAGGGAAAGGGACAAAATTTTTTGGTTAGTGGATAAGAAAGGCGAGTACACAGTTAAAGCTAACAATAGGCACTTGGAAGGCGACACTTTTGAAGCTATCCCGGTAGGGTTAATCTAGAACAGTTGCATTCCCCCTAAAGTGAGCGTGTTCAATCGCAGGTTTGGCAAAGGTGTCGACTATGGATTAGTTGAAAAAAAAGGGGATTCCAAATTTACAAGCATATGTCCCTTTGCAAAGAAGATGACGGACCAGCTAGAATCATTCTACTCCATTGCCCATAAGTCTAGGGCTTTTGGGCAGCCATACTTTCCCTGCCAAGAGTAGTATGGGCTTGTCCTCCCTTGGTTAAAGAGTTGATGTTGGCATGGACAACCTTCCCCATTAGAAAGAAAGCTAGAAATACGTGGAAGGCAGCTCTTCCTTGCCTTCCTTGGGCGATCTGGAAGGAAAGAAACAAGATAGTCTTTGATAATGATAGTTTCTCTCCCAAAAACATTCTTTCATAACTTCCCTCACTTCTTGGGCAAGGATAATTTATGAGGGGGAGTACTCTATTGTAAGCTTGCTTATGTGTATTCTCTAGCTTTTCTAGCCGCTTTTGTTTTGGGTGGTTGGTATATGTCCCTCTACTCATCTCTTGTTTGTTTTTCTTTCCTTTGTCTACTCTCTGTATACTCTAGACTTACCCCTTTTTTGTCAATATATTTCTCAGCTTACTTATCAAAAAAAAATCAGGAGAATAAAAGAATGTGTTACTCTTTTGATAGTCTGAGGGAGTTCTTTCTTAAAATTCTCATTTAGGTTATATTGGCATGGCCTAATCTTACCATGCTAGCATCTGCCACTTGGAATTTTTGTGCACCATCCAAGATTAGCTTTCTGATGCTAGAAGCTCTTAGTAAGAAGATTCTCACCATAGACCAGCTGATGCATTACTTTGTTTGGGCGTTTTCTGGGTTAATGTATCAATCAGTAATTCTGAGATAGAAGCCTTCTGATCTGAACTTGGGGATATTGGGGGATTTGGAATGATCCTAGTTCCGTTGTTGGAGATTTCAATGTGGTCAGAATGTCCAGTGAAAAGGAGGAATTGCCTGAGAATGTCAACAACGAGACGTTTTTCTTTACAGATGCCTGATGAGCTGCATTTGAGGGATCTGCCCCTGATTGGGGGTTCATTCACTTTGTGTGCCGACTCAAATAACGGGTTTGCTTCTGGACTCTTATTGTTTCTTAATCTCAAATGATTGGAGAGTGCCTTCAGCAACCTTTCACAGAGTCTGTTGCCTAAACCCATTTCCGATAATGCCCCCATTTTGCTGGATGGAGGAGGGATCAAAGGCAGGAGAACCCCTTTTCATTTTGAGAATATGTGTTTGAAGGTAGAGGAGTTTAGGTTGAGAATTAGTGCACGAGCTGTAATTTCAGGGGATCTTGCAGTCATGTCATGGCTTGTAATTAAAGGCTCTGAAACAGGATTTGAAGTTTGGAAGAGAGGTGATAGAGAATGTCTCCTTTGCAAAAGCAGGGCCTTAGAAGGATTAGTTTTTGGGACACAAAAAGGAGAATGTGGTCTCTCTTAGAGGATGCTGAGGCAAGACAATATGCAGTAAAAGAATTTAATGAGTGAGCAGACTTAGAAGAGACAATCTTGGGGACAAAAGTCAAGAAAATTGTGGTTGAAAGAAGGCTATAGGAACTCAAAGCTCTTTCATAAGATCGCTAAAGCCCAGAGAAGAAGGAATTTCCTGTCTATTATTGCAGTGGATGGTAGGAAGTTGACTAAGGAGACAAAGATAAAAGAGGAGGTGGTTATTGCTTTCCAGAATTTTGTTAGAAGCAGGAGACTGGAGACCAAGTATTTCTGGACTACCATTCTCCACTCTGGACAACATTGAAGTTGTGCTCCTTGAGGCTGCTTTCTATGAGGAAGAAATCCAAACAGCTCTTTTTAGTTCGAGTGGCGATAAAGTCCTTGGTCTAGATGAGTTCACTTAAGCTTTTTGGCATTTTTGTTGGACATTGTCAAACTTGGACTAATAGACCTTTTCATTGAATTTCATTAATCAAGCTGTTTTGAGAAAACTTCCATTTCCACTTTCTTAGTTCTTGTACCTAAGAAAGGGGGAACTGACAAATTGAAGGATTTTTGTCTTATAAGTTCGGTGGGGAGCCTGTACAAGATTCTAGCAAAATTTTTGGTGAAGAGATTGAAGAAAGTGGTGGGGAAGGTGGCTTCTAACTCCCAACACACGTTCATGGAAGGTAGGGAAATTTTGGGTGCTGTTCATATTGCAAATGAGGCCTTAGAGTCAAGATTAAAATGTGCAAATGACTGAATTATTTGCAATATGGATATTGAAGAAAAATATGACCATGTAAATTGGGGTTTCACTTTAGCAATCATGGAAAAGATAGGGTTTAGGTCTAAGTGGGCTAGTTGGATGAGGTGATATATCTCTATAACTTGTTTCTCAATTTTGTTTCATGGTTCCCTAATAGGCTTTTCCCAAAGCTCTAGTGACCTAATAGCGGGAGATCCTCTGTCTATTTTCCTCTTCATCTTGGCAATAGGAGGTGCTTTCCTGCATCTTGAGGAAGGCAGCATGAGAGACTACGTTGAGGTTTCTCATGCGCAAGAAAAGAGGCTAATAGTTCTCATCTCCTACTTGCGATGATACTCCAGTTTTTTATAAACCAAGGAGCATTGGAGGTTTGAGTTAGGCTTTCATGGCTTGTAGCAATTTCTTCATAAGAAAATCAACCTACACAAAAAAGTTAGTTGGATTCCAATAGGAGGGATCTCTAATTTCTGCACCCTGGCCAGGGATACAATGGGATGCAAAGTGGGCTTTTCTGCCCTCACTACTGGACTTCCTTTAGGAGCTGCTTTCGGATCTCCTCGTGTTTGGAATGTAATGGATGAATAAAGATTAACCTTGGTAAAGAGCACACTCTCTCGCCTCATAATCTACTATATGTTCCTGTTTGTCATTCCCCGTGATGTGAGCTTAAGATTGGAAAAGATTCAAAGAGATTTTCTTCAAGGAGGAGGAGAAAATTTTCATGCTAAATAAGGCTCTTTTTGGAAAATGGTTTTGGAGACTTGCTTATGAGAGTGAGACTTTAATAAGAAAATATGGAAAGGAAGAGGGAGGTTAGATGTTAGGTGTCTCCAGGGAAGGTTTGAGTTCCCTTTCACTTCTTTTTCACATTTAAGTGGGTACTTTTTTTTCTTTTTTTCTTCACTTGTAGTTGTTTTTGATATTCTTGCTTGCAAGAGCATAAAACATTCTTCCAGGATTTCCATTTTCACTGCTGATAGATACATTTGTTTTTGTATTTGCTAATATTGAAAATTCTCAGGTGAAAGGACTACTGAAAGATAAGAAGTTGGAGACACTGGTAGATGGGGATCTGCAGGGTAACTACATTGAGTTCGAAGTAGAGGAGCTAATCCGGGTAGCTCTCCTCTGCACAGATGGAACAGCTGGACAACGACCGAAAATGTCGGAAGTGGTCAGAATGCTTGAAGGTGATGGCTTGGCGGAGAGATGGGAACAATGGGAGAAGGAAGATATCATCCGGCAGGAGTACAACCATTTTCCCCACCCAGACTCTAATTGGATCGACTCCACCGCAGGCCTCCGCCCCGATGAATTGTCCGGTCCCAGATGATGATCATTTTTACTATATATATCATCTATCCATTTTCTCAATCCATTTTGTATTGGAAACTAGCCAGATCTTTACATGTGTGCATATATATATATATATATAGCTTCTTTTATCTTATTCATCTTTTCTTTTACAAATTTACATCATCACATATGATGTATTTTCTTGATGACCATTCCCATAATGTAATGTAATGTTCATAGGGCTTCCAAGTGCCTCTGTAACATGTCAGTTTGCAAGCCAAAACATGGGAGGAATGGGCTCTGATATGCCACCCTTACCCTTACGTCATTTTTATGTATCTGTATCCTGTATCTGTTAAAAATTCTTATTCCATTAACAACAAGATTGTTTTCCAGCTAAAGGTGGTGTCTCTTTGCCGCTGGGTATAAAAAACTTGGGACTTACATGGTATTTGTTTTTGGTTAATTCTAAGCAGAACTCAAAAATTTATGGCATGTTTGTTTCCTTTTTTTGAAAATTGTTTTTAAAAGCGTAGAGAACACAGTGTTTTTTGAAAAGCTGTTATTGTTATCTTAATTTAGTATTTTTTGAGTTCTTTATGTTTTTTAGAGCAACAAAAAGTGGAAACCAAACATGTTTTTTATGTTTTCTTTGTTTTTCTTGTTTTTTAGAAAACAAAACAGTTTTCAAAAATAATAACCAAACCAAACAGGTTCTAAGTGTGGTGTTTGTTTCAATTTTTTTTTACAATTAAGCATTTTGTCATAATGTGATAAACTGTCTTTGGGATTCGAACCTGAGACTCTTTCACTTCCTAAATGTTCTATCTTTTTTAAACTTTGAATATTTTATTAACTAAGCTTGGCATGTGGATTGTTGGTATCTATTAAGGGATGAAAAGTCAATAGGGCTAAAGTGTGTTTTTGCCCCTCAACTATGGGTCAAATGTTGATTTTAGCCCTTCAACTTTTTTATTTTTTTTGTCATATTTACTTTTGTATTATTTAAAACCTATAATTTAATTTTTGTCCTTTGACAATAACTAACAGAGAGAGTTTTAGATCGAAATAATCTATTTGAAAAATACTCAAGCTACGAACCAAAATAAAGCACGAAAGTAGGACGTAATGTCGTCATGATGCTGAATCTAATTCATAAATTTTCAAACGCCTGCATTTAACAACAACACCGCTTGTAACGATCACGTCGCTACGACGCGAACACTGCCATATAAAAACGAGTTCCCGATAGTATTCCCTGGTTAGGATTTTTTTTGTTTTTTCCCTTTTTCTCCTCTCCGTTCCGCTGTTGAAGACTCATCTCCTCTTTCGTCACGGTCGATTTTGCCGTGATCACGATTCGCCGCCAGGCTCGATCACGATGTGGTTTTTTCTTGATTTTGCTGTCTAGTTGATGTGATTAGGGTTTTTGTTGTTGGTGGTGTTTTTTTGCTTGTTCTGGGCTGTGTGGATTGCGAATGTTGTGGTGTTGAAGTATCGCTTGTTTAAGCGCTTATGTTGCTTCGCGCTTTTTGTTTTTGATTTGTTTTGTGGTGCACTCAAGTTTCATCTCATGATTTTTAATCGACGCCAGAATTTATATTGTGGTTGTGGTGTCAAACCGGTCGGGTCGGGTTAAACTAAGATGCGGGTTAAACGGGCGGATGCGAAAACATAAACCCGCACACCGACAAGTTTAATAAACGGTAAAAATCGAAGACGACACGAACCGCTTAATAAACGGGTAACACACGACTCGCTTAACACGCCTAATTTTAAACGGGTTTGGGTTGGGTCGGGTCGAAGCACGATAAACCACTCATTTTGACCCATTTACCCGTTTACCAATTCGCTGACCCATTTAACACGCCAATCATTCGCTTAACCATTTACCTCGTTTATTTAAAATGATTAATTTTTTTAAAAAAAAATATATTAATTTATTAATTTTATTTAAACTGCAAACTAAGTTATAAACGAAGGGTTAGCATGTGTCCACCCGAACACTCCACCCATTTATTAAACATGTTAAACGGGTTGATCTGCGATCACCCGAACCCGCTTAGTCTCACCCAAACCCGTTTAATCACGGTGACCGTGTCGGTTAATCGTTGCCAGCAAGTAAATTCGATGCGCCACAAGGGGTCCAATGTGTACACTTGGGATAAGAACATGTCTTTAATGGCTGACAACTTGAAACAGCCTTCTACATGAAACCTTTTGTTGGGAAGCCCATTTCCAAGTTGTTAAAGGGAACTAGCTTCAATCGAATTCGCGCTGTGATCTCTTAGCTTCAATGAGTTTCTGGCTTCTCATATTTATTCATTAAATTTATATTCAAACAATTAATGCCGCTTTAACACTTCCATAATAACCATTTCAATCATGTTTGTAGTGGATAATATGAGACAACGGCAGAGGTAATAAAAAAAAAAGAACTATTACCAGCAATCCACCATTACCACCAACAACATGATTCTCTTTAAGAAAGATGTTAAACATATTTTACCAAGGAGCCTGATATAACCAGATCTGTCATCTTACCAAAGCTCAGATCGCAAAATTCTATGTGCAGTGGGAATAAGGTCTTAGAGTGTTGGCAATTTCATAACCTAGGGTAGCTTATGGTTGAATTTTAATGGTTGAAGAACCCCAACAAGCTATGTTTTTAGACGTAATTTAGGGACGATTTCCTCAAGTTTTTAAGGCTTCATCCAAGAGTTCAAACTAAAAAGTCTTGAATCCATATATAGCTTCTCCTAGGTAAGGGGCTTATTGCCATTTCAAAGAAATTCTCAGGTCTCCTTTGTAAGTGGTTGACACCAATCGCCACCCCACCTCTTCATATAGTCTCCTGTATTTTTAAAGGCCCATTATTGTGACTATCGGGGTTCTTTTGCTCCCCAAAATTAGAGGTTTTTTGACAAGCATTTGAATGCTGAACACCAACACCACTGTTAAATAGCTTATGATCCAAAAAGTGTTCTTTCGGTGATTTAAGAGCATTTAGGCTATTCATGAAGTCGAGTGACAGAATCCAAACGCACTGCTTTCTCAAGCTAAGGCTACGACCGAGCCTAAATATTCGTGGACACCCTCTTCCCGATCCGACCGATTGGCGGTCCGAACCAACCGGATGCTCTAATACCACTAAACCCGTGATCGCCCAATCCCGCATGCGATGTCGCTCGGCGGTCACTCTTTTTATCATACTTATAACCTTTACACTTGCATATTCATATAATGTTAAACAATTAACTTGTATTACATTCTCTAGTAGCGGATTACAAAATATATATACAAGCTCCAAATATGGAAATGTTCAACATTTACAATATTTACATTGGTTTACAACACTCCAAAGGTCTTCCAAGCACCTATTGAGGGGTGGCCTGACCGCGATGTGGATTGCCCCGTTCTCTGATTTCCTCTTCTGTACCTACACGGATTGAACACCCGTGCTAAGCTTTACGCTTAGTGGGAATATGACTTCTATTAAGAGTCACCACACTTTTATACAAATGCATATAACACATATAACATTTACAGACTCTTATCATTTCTCATATATATATATATATATATATATATATATATATATATATATATATATATATATATACTTTTCATAACCGCCATTTCTTATCATCTATACTTTTCATGTAATTCAGACTTTTACTTCTTGTTCTTGTAATCAGCACTATCATCGCATAGCAATGCTATGCTTCGCATTACGTCGTGTAATTCTACACTTTGCATATACCCGTCATTTTCTTTATATTTCATGTCCGGTGATAAACCTTAGAAGTGGATGCCAGAACTATAATCCATGAGGGCCCGGTTGCGCCATATTCACTCGTATGAAACAGTTGGTCCATGAGGGCCCGAAGGCGCTGCGGATATAATATGACCCAAGGTATCATCACCGCATTCCAGACAAAGACCTATTCCATGAGGGCCCTGAGGCGCCGTGGTGACCCGCAGCCACCTCGATCCAAACGATTTATGTCATTGACCCAAACGGGTCCCGATTCGAATATAACTGGATATGTCGCAGACTTATTCTTCCTAATGCATGCCCATCTATCCCTCTACCAGGTTCTAAGAAGACAATCACTGTATTTTATGCTCAAGATATCTCATATTCCCGAATAATTATTGTCATTCGGTAATCATATGTGATATATAAATACAATCATTTATTCATATCTTTTCATTTTTCATATCTCATTACATGCATAAATAACTATGCTTACCATGTATGCTTATAAGTTATTTATGAATTCATAATAGGCATTCCTAATACAAATAACTATGGTTACCTGTACTACCTACTGTTTTCCGTGTTTTCTGGAACTAATATGAGTTCCAATCTTATCAAGCTGTCTATTGATGGATTCTTGACTCAATGGGCTTTCCATAGAGTCTAAGAACACCCAAATCGGAGTTCAGACGAAGAAGTTATGACCTTCCGAAGTCGAGGTCGCGCGAGTCGGCCTTGACGAGTTGACCCGGATCGACGAGCCGAGCTGTCATGGACGAGCTCTCGCTTCTAACACCTCGGTTCGACATCTACTATCCTCCTCAGGCATATGAATGTATTCTTGACTCAACGCTTCCATGTAGCCCGTGCCAACACTCAAATCGGAGTTCAAACGACGAGATATGACCTTCCAAAGCCGAGGTCATGCATAGTCAATCCTTGACGAGCTGACCAACGTTAGATTCCACCATCGCTCACGTCGACGCACCAATCGCCGCGATCTATCATCGCCGGGCGATCGACCACCGCTCGACGAGCACCGGGCAGGACGACCACCGCTAGTGGATCTACCAACGCTCGACGACCATTGCTGGTGGATCTACCTCATCGCTCGACGAAAGTACCGCTTCGACGACGAGCAATCGCTTGACGAAAGTACCGCCTGACGAAAGTAATCGCTTTCGACGACGGTTAATCGCTTCGACGAAGATCGCGACAACTATTAATCGTTTTGACGACCTCTATTTGACGGTCCCTACCCATTTGACTGCTCTCAGAGTAAAAAGACCATAACTTGGCTCCATGTGAGTCCGGAATTGAGAAATTAAAAGCCTAACATCAAGTTCTACTTGATATGTGGCTACCATTTCACAGAAGGACTTACTTAATTCTGTATTTCTGACCCAAAACCCACCTAAGATCCGGCTAATGCATATGGTCGACAATAGGGAATTTTCTAGGTTCAACTTTGCAACTAGACCCTTCTCGACATATTTAGAGCCTTAAAGCTCTAACTCAACCCTACAAGAAATGAGTTTAGATTTCCCAAACCCAAACCATACACAAGATAGAGGGTTCTTAAACCATGATCCATACCCGAATTCCATACAACCCAAGACATGTAACCCAGACACACCTAGTTTTCATACACACATATTCATGGTTCCATACTTTTCTATACCAAATCATAGTTCCATACAACCCAAGACATGTGTGTATTCATACAATGTTCGCGCCCATACAAAACCATATTTCTATACTCATTTTTAGTAGTTCCATACAACCCAAGACATGTATCCGTACTTTTCTATACCAAATTCCATACCAGAATCTTCTTCTTTCTTCTTCTTCTTCTTTCTTCGTGATTTGCTCTTTTTCTCCAAGACCAAAATAAAGATATTTCTTTTTTGGCCTTATCCTTATTCGATCTTATCCCTTTTTTTTTTTTTTACTTTGGTCCTCCAACTCTTATAATATTTGCAAATCAATTATAATATTTTTACAATAAATTTCAAATCTTCTTTATTATTTGTAATTTAACTTATGCATATTCCTACTTTTGTTTTTATCTTTATTTTATTCCGAATAAATATACCTTTACGTTTATTATACCCAAAACATGTTATAAAACTGTTATGGTATAATTTGGGGTGTTACAATAGTAGACCAAAAGAGAGGACCAGATCCACACAAAAGAAACAAGCTCTAAATAGTCACGCACTCGTTTGACAGGCAATCGCTAACTCGCACACTAAGCTCACTCCCAAAGTGTGATTTTCCAAATTCTCATAATGCTATCACAGTAACAAAATTTAATAAACCAAACTCAAGTTCACCATAAACAAAGATCATACCAACCACACTACCTACGTTCCCAATCTACACAAAGCCAATCTCAAATCCACTTCACTTGACTCTATGTTTCCTTTCCATGGACCAATTATATTGGGAAGTCCAAAGTCTTCACTAATTCAGTGCTTTCACATGAATTATGTCCGATATAGAGGTTAATGTAAATGACTTGAAAAATGGTAGAGGATATCCAAAAACTTATATGTTCTAAGCATGTGTTTTTTTTGTAAATAGCGAAGAAAAAGTGCCCCACTATTTTTTCCCTAAGTTGTAATGTTGCGCTGGATTCATGGAAAAGAATAACTGAATAGGACAATATCTCTTCAGAAGCCAGTAATGGACAACATAGATCAATTAAGATTGATGGTCATTAATAAAGTCAGAAAAATAAATATGATGCCAATGTTGTTAGAGCATTCCACAATCCGGACGGTTAAGCTTAAGTTTACATGTCAAAGTCCTAGCCTTAATTGAAGGCTTCATTAAGGAAACTGTTATTGTTCTTCATAGAACAATAAGTGGAGGGGAGCTTCGATTGTTCTCTTCGGTGACTGAGAGGGAGAGAAAACCTAAGAAATTGGAAGCTTGAATTCATAAGATTTAACTAGCTTAAATTTATATCGATTAAAAAATTTCTAACATTCCTTACCAAATAGTCCTAGTAAAAGTGAATTACTAATGCAACTTCCATCTAATCTAGTAAGATTGCAACATAAAACAGAAAGAAGGTGATAAAGTATTAACTATATTCAAAAGAATAATTTAAGCTATATGAATAACAATCAAGATGTAAGATTCTTACTCTAACATCCATCTAATCTAGTAATATTGTGCTTTATTTTGTTTTCTTTTTTAAAGGAGAGAGTTAATACAATGAATTAGAGTTAATTGTATTTACTCTAAATTTAAAATTGAGGACAATTTGAAATGTCATATTTTATTTTTTAGAAGATGATTGTTTTCTTTATGATAAAGTTGATGTGATAAAGTTGGTGGTAGCAACACGTTGTGAAATGATTCATTGGCTAAACAAGGTGATTGAATATAGCATCCATGAATGTAGTTTAAATGGTAAGGATAATGACCTCTAATATTATTTCATTCATTTCGCACCATTTTGTCACTACAACAAAAATGGTTTTATTGAACGTTTGACTTATGTTGTAATAGGCAAAAAAAATATCACTTTAACTTTATACCAACATTTTTACTAAACGTCGCTTATATGTTGCCTAGGCCAATGTCACTTTGGTCTATAACATCAAAAGAAGCAAATGTTCAGATATGTACTTTGTAACGTGCATCGCACGACATTCAAGTGTTGTTAAATCCTTTCAATTATGTGTTGTAATACATAGTTGTTACGATATGTTATTACGTCATTTAAATATACTATTTCAATACTTCCAAATGTCACCATATTGGTTTATTATGATAGACCTTGTGACATTTTTAAGTTTTGTTAAATCCAAATCATTACGAAATTAATATGTGTCATAATACATTGCTATAATGACATGTTGTTGTGTCGCTTAAGTATAATGTTTCGACACTTCCAAATGTCGTCGTATTAGTTTGTTATGATATGACTTCTAACATTTTTAAGTGTTATGACATTCATTCAATTACAACATTATTATGTGTCGTATACTGTGATGGCGACATTTGATAGTGTTGCTTGAACATAATGTTTCGATACTTTTAGTTGTCGTCATATCAGTCTTTATGATGTTACTACTGACATTTGTAAGTGTTGCTAAAACAACTCAATTACAACATTATTACGTGTCATAATATATATCTATCGCTATTACGTAGCTGCGCCTGCTCAAGTATAATGTTTCAACACTTCCAAATGTTGTCATATATGTTTATTACGATAGTACTACTTACATTTTTAAGTGTTGATAAAACAACTCAATTACAACGTTAATATATGTTGTAATACATTGCAACAATGATATTTTATTGTGTAGTTTAAGCATAATGTTTGATACTTACAATTGTCGATATTCCGCTTATTATGATATTATTACCTATGTTTGTGATACTCGCAAGTGTCATTATGACAATTTGTCATAAACAATTGTATTAGACATTTAAAAATGTCATTATTCATCATCTTTTTATACGCATATAATTATCATTTTTATCATTATTATTAATCTCTTTACCGACATATAAAGTAATTAATATATGTATACCATACGATATTTATATTAATTGAAATAGAGAAATTGTCAATATATGCATATTTGTAGAAATAAGAGTATTAATAAGACATTTAAATTTATCAATAAAAAAAGTTTATATAACGATATAAATTAAAAAATAAAACAATGTTATGTCATTAAATAATATCAAAGGCATTATCCGCATGCCTAATCCAACACGTAAGTCAAATATCTAAATAAAATAAAATATTAAACTATATAAATTAAACTAAGCAAAGTATTTATTCAAATCGCAACTTCTTCAGTTGTAGCACCATCACACCTAGTAACAATATATGTTAATTTCTTGACCTAATCCGTCAAAATTGCAACTTGTTGTGCAAGCTTCTTGTTGGGTTCATTCATCTGTTATTCACTAGCCTCTTTATCAACCATTTTGGATCGATTTGAAACCCATTCTCACACTAACATTACTTTATCTTTACTAAGGACTTTAAATTGCATCTTCTTTCAAATGAACTATAGCCTCATTCGCTTAGAAGTTTTCACCATTTTCTTCATCGACAAGCAAAGTTGTTCAATTTTTTTCCTACAAAATGAATTCGCCTATAGATATATACAAATATTAACTAAGAATTTAGAATTATTCAAAAAATAATCAAAAAGAGTAAGTAAGAAAAATAAATTTACTTAAAGCTGTCATGATTCCGAAGATATACACGCGATCCGTCTTTATTCTTGTGATACTTCAAAAAGACCTTTATTCGGTTTGGTCGACGCCCATTTTTCTAAACTGTAGTAAACACAAAATTAATCATCACTTCAATTCAATTTCAAATAAATAAATAACATTTCAAAATCATGATAATTCAAAGAGAAAGAAAATAAAATTCTCAACAAGAAAATTAATACCTCGCTTTCATCTTCTTCTCGGTGATATTTAAATAATCCTGTAAGATATTGCATTTTCATATGCGACCTTATATCCTTGCCCCTTTCAAATTACACTTGAGCAAAAATAGAGGCGCGAATAAGACCCAAGCCATTTGGCACGGCCTGCTCGGGTTCGAGTCAGGCTAGTCCATTTAGCCTATTTTGATTTCTTTGTTTAAATCAATGTCTTTTCCCATTTACTTTAAAATTAATATTTTATTTATAAGAATACAAACAATTAATCATGGGAAATGTCTAGTTAGAATAAAATATTAACATGAACATCTCAAAAGTCATGTATTTTCAAGCTTAATACATATTTTATTTATAAAAGAATGAAAGAGTAATTATGGGTAATGCCAAATGAAAATAAAATTTTGGAATAAAATAAACATTAAAATAAAAGTCACATCCAAATTGTTTTTATTGGTTGTGTACTTAGCCGGTCAGCTATGATTCCTCCATTCATTTTATTAAACATTAAAAACATTAAAAAGACTACAAACAAGAAGTAATGATGACCCTTTGACTATAATGGAACCAATCAAACTATATTATCATCAGGCATACGTCCTCTACAAGGCCTAATTATATCTATACTTTAATAAAAGAAATTATGGTAATTGGCGGGAGTGGCTTGGTTGGGGCGGGAATTCGTAAAAGGGGGAAGGGGCTTTGGCGGCAACAGGAATTGGTAAAAAGGAAGGTCAACTCCCTTTGCCCTATGGATGATTCAATCTATGACGATAGAAGAATCCGAATGTGACATGAGAACCAGTCATATTTAAATTCCCTTCTTTTCCTAATTCCTAAATCCCCAATTCTTAAACGCTCACTCCCTCGTCCTCTCCCCTGTTCTGTCTCTTTCCCCTCCTTTTTTACAAACCCTCTCCCCAATCCTACTTGCATCTACCTTAGAGTCGCTAAACAAGTTGGCATAAATATATTTGTAGTTACATTTTGTTTAATTGTGGGTTATATGTCACAAAACATAGAAATGTTTGTAAAATTGTCGTAAGCAATGTCACTAACATTTTTTTCTATTGCAAATATTTTTGACAAAAAGTCACCATACACACATCGCAAAATATAAATCTGTGAGCGGGGCCCCTTTTTATAAAACATCGTTAAAACGTCGTACAAATTATCGACATATATATACGTATCGCTAAAAAACGCTACCAAATAAATTTGTAACTATATTTCATTTAATTGTTTGCTATAGCGCACAAACATAACAACGTTCATAAAACGTCGCTGGTACGTCATTAATATTTGCTCTATTGCACCATTTGTTAAATTATCGCACAAATTATCGTTTCAAAGTTTTATGTATTACAACATTTTATGAATCGCTGCTAAAATGTTGGTTTATATCGCTTAAGTGATGTTTACAAAAACACCGCCTTAGTAATGTGGCTATAGACCAAATTTGTCAGAAAAGCGCATGTGTCACTCATGCCTGCTTCATTTATTCCCGATATGTTATTACAATTCAAAAATATCGCGACCGAAACAAATATCAAATATACGTGGAGAAAAGTTGTTATTGTGTCTTTGACGTATTCGATTGGAATGCATGCTCGAACAATTCATCGACATGATATACTCAAGTAGACAATCATCATAAACAAAGGTTCAAATTACTCCTCAATTGTAAGTATCCCCTAAAAAGTGGAAATAGGTTCGAACATTTTCCAATATGGGATGACAGTAGTGCGTATCGAATGTTGAACATAATTAACACAACAAGCATTGAGGAAATTGAATTATATATTGAAGTTGTTCGAGTCAAGCCACAAGTGAATCAATCTGTGGGTGGCCATATAGATTTATTGGTTCGTGACAATTATAATGTTTCACAATTTGACTATGGTTGTGGTCCTAGTAGCGGTCTAGTACCGGATACTGGAGTATATGGATAAAGACTGCGCTTATGAAGAAGCTAATGATGAATCTTATGAAGATGTTGATGATAAATCTAATGGAGATTCGGATGTTCAAGCTGGTGGACATGTATCCTTCTTCTAGATTTTCAACCAAGTTTTAGAGAATGAGGAAGGGATGTATGTCTTTGCTCATGCAACATCTTGTGATGTATCGAATAACCCATATGTTGAGGAACCAAATGAGTCATCTCCTGTTCATTATCACTTACCACCAACACCTCAATTTGAACATATTGAGAACTTAGATAATGTTATTTCAAGTGTTTGGACTCCATGGGTGTAACATAGTACCGGTTATTCGAGTGGAGAATTTGTAGTTGGCTAAGTTTTTAATTCTAAATCTGATTTGCAAGAGGCTGTAAATATTTACTCAATTAAAGTACACCAAGAGTTTGTCGTTGTTGCATCCTCAAAAAAATTGCTCATTTTAAGATGTAAGAAGACCGAAGAATGTCAATGTTTATGGAAGCTTCGTGCCATGATTATGAAAGATATTTGCTTATTTGTTATCAACAAATATAAATGGTCGTATACTTGTGTCAATCCTTGCTTGAATCGGGACCATCATCAATTGGACTAAAACTTGGTTGCTACTCATATAAAGGCAATAATTAAGGCATAATTCACATTGACTACGGCTGCTATTCAAGCAAGTGTGATGGAGAAATAGGGATATGAAATATCATACAAAAGATCGCGATGGAGCACAAAAGACTTAGACAAGCATTCAGCGACTTTTCTCGCCTCATTTACGTGGAAACTGCCACGCTTGTCTTTGGTTACGAGCAAGCAAAATCCCCGAATGTGTTGTACTTTGGAAAACATTTGACACTAATATGCAAAACACTGAGATATTCCAACGCTGCGGTTATGGTCACACATTCAAGCCATATATTGAAAGTTGTCTCGAACATCATCGCCCTCGTGATCGAAAGTATTGATGGTACACATTTGTATGGGAAGTATAAAGGCACGTTATTGATTGCTATGGATCGCGATGTAAATAATCGCTTGTTTCCATTGGCATTGCTATAATAGAAGGCGAATATTGATAGTCAGATGGTTCTGCATGTATCGAAAAACAGAGTAACTCAACGGACGAGGATTTGTGTTATATCTCGATGCACATCCGTATTATGGAATCAATGAGCCATCCTCATCTTCGTCGGGTTGCACCATCTCGCTATCACAGATTTGCATACGCCGTCTCAGCAATTTTATGATCCAGTTCAAAGATAAACTCTTGAAGAATTTGTATGCAGAGTAGCTTTAGCAAGTACATAACGCAAATTCAATAAGCATATGACTACAATTGGGAGAATTAATTCTGAAGCATAACAATGGTTAGAGGGAATCCCTTTTTAGTTATGGGCACTTTCACATGATGGAGGTCGAAGATATGGGATAATGACAACCAACATGCTCCGAGGTATTTAACAAAGGTTCTTAAAGGAGCTCGTAGCTTACCATTCATCGTATTAGTACGGTACTGACCTTCTTCCGCCTTAACAAGCATTTGTTGGAAAGAAGGGAACAAGGTGTTAACAGATTGAATCGATGAGCGCTCACTCCATATGTTGATGCTCGATTCGTGTGGTCGGTTGTTAAGGTTGGTTCAATGGAAATTGTTCTTACGTATCACAAGGCCGATCGCCGTCGCGAGCACGAACGCGACGCTCTCAACTCATGACAAAAATGCACATGGAAAGACACCGATCGATGGATTTCCGCGTAGCCATATCATAGCATCACTGTTAGCACGAGTGTGTTTATTTTCGCCATTTGCAGGCAAGGCTACTACACTACGCCAAATGCATTATGATACATGGGCAAGCTTGTTTCATCCAATATTCAATGAAGATGAGTGACCTCTTTATGATGGTCCTACGATTGTACCTCCTGAGTCAATGAAACACATAAGCAATGGACATCATAAATCAACCCAACAGATAATGAATGGATCGTTGTGGAGGGGAAACTACTATCACATGGGTTATGCAAACAACCTGGTCACACCCAAGTAGCCTTGTAAGAATAGAAATCAAGTTCGATAGATGTGAAGTAATCCGACTCTTTTTTTTTTTTTATGGGCTATTTCCAGACGGAATCAGAAGCTGCTTTCTTTAACACTTATGTACAACATGTATTTCTCGATTATGAAATACTTGCGGTACCTTTTATTAAGTAAATGAGACATCAATCATGTATGTGTATTTTAATTCATTGTCGTTGTAATTAGTATTTGCATTAATTATGTTGATATTATTTCTCCAATGTGTTTTATTATTTATACTCCGCTTCCGCATTATCCAGTTATAGATATACGCTTCAGAGGGCTTCCCATGATGTGCAAACTATCTGGGATCCATCAAGTAAAGCATGACACAAGTCGCACTTAGTAGATACAGAGCAGATATGTATTTTATTACTTATCAATTAATATTTTCAGTTGTAACATGTACTTTATATATAATCAATTATAAATTTTGTTTCTTCATTGCTTGTAGTTTCAAGAAGTACTCTACCCTTGACAGCTGATGAAAGCCTTCATGAGTATGTGGAGAATGGATATACGCATTCGTCCATACATGATCCGCGCGGGATTTTATGGTGTATACCCCGTGGGCCACATCATGATCGATTGACCACTTATCACTTCTCTCATTGAGAGATGGCGGCCCGAGACACACGTTTCATGTGCCTGTCGAAGAGATGACGATCATGTTACAAGATGTTGCTATCATCCTTGGTCTCCGTATCGACGGACCAGTAGTCACTAGGACATGTGTGCTCGATGTGGAGGAGTTGTGTGGGGAGCCGTCGCTTGTCACCCCACCACGATGCTCTCGAGAACTGGCTATCTCCCATCTGGTTATGACCGCTATCCACCCCCAACACCTGATGCAGATGAGGTCGCTTTAGAGCGAAGTGTGCTTGGTTTCATCTTAGTGCTGATGAGATCCTTCTTGTTTGTGGACAATAAGGGAGTGCATGTTCATTTGTACTTTCTCCCACTACTACGAGATTTGACACATACTGCGACTTATAGTTTCGGGGGTATTAGCTCAAGACATACATATCGTGAGTTATGTCGAAATAACTTGGATCGTAGACGCCAGATAATGGCTAGACACACCTGATACAAGTATGTAATTTTTTTTTTATTACATACACATTTATATACACAACACATCATAGGTTGCTTACTTTCTATTTATTTTATATTCAACTATGGTCTTGGGAGAAACTTCACGTGGGCCGACCCAATTTTGAGCGATCAACAGCATATCCAGCACCACCAGTCCCTCATGCCTTACATGATGACAATGCCAATGTCATCGATGGAGACCTAACTGAGGCCCTCGACGATGGATTACCAGTTGAGCCTGCCGTTGAGCCAGAGGCAGAGCTAGCTCTTCCATTGGGGTGTAGGTGGAGAGTACCTTTGACACGGGTGCATAATCCATCCCACAGATTCCCTCCTATATCGGCATCAACCTGACGCACAAACTCGATCGCAGAATTGATATACGTAAAAGTATATATTTCATAGTAATTTTTATCCTATATTCACATGAAAATTTTTGACACCAAGTGTAAATGTGTAGGTCTTATGGCAGCCATAAGTCGGATAGTTGGTTGACCAACTTCCAGATATCTGCTTAGCTGATCAGGAGATCTGGTGGACGATGTCACCGCTTATATGTTTCGAGACTGTTGAGTGGCATCGTTTAGAGCGAGCCTTGCACCAGTTTGGGCTACACAGGAGATACCTTCATCTTGCTCTTATGAGCAACAACTACATAGATTGGATGCACGTGGACGACACCAAAGAGATTGGGCGACGTATCATGCTCCATACATTGCCTTAGGGATACACGAAAGCAGGTAGATCATTTCTACACTCCCTACCTGCGGTATGATGGACTTCCATGATCCATATATGCAGTGGTATCATCGTATTACACGACATTTTATGACACCACCACTCCATAGGGATGATATGATGTTCCAATCTACAGCCGGTACTACTCAAGTTTTGGTAAGTTATAGTCATGTGTTTCTAAAGTGTTTTCCAAATTTGAATTAATAGATTATGTATTTATAATTCTTTCGTTGGTTCATTTAGATCTTTGCCATGGTTGACATAGCTAGTCGCTCGCGCTATGCTACCATCGGTTTGGTGTACGACTTACATCATATTGCTAGATCAGTGCTACACTAGATCGGAGAAGAGCATCGCAACGCCGACTACTATCAGGAGGCATCTACATCACATGGACCATCCATTAGACCTCTGGTGTCATCCACTCCAGTACGTATGCAACCCATTCGAGGCGGAGGGAGAGGGAGAGTTGATCAGCGAGGTCGTGGTCAAGATGGTGGTCGAGCTCATGGTCGAGATGGTGAGAGTGGTCGTGGTACACCTGAGCCAACATTGCCTACTTTGATACCCCTCATACTTACCCATCACTTGAGATTTTTATACCCCCACATACTTACACATCACCTTCCATACCTCAAGACACTTACACATCTTTACCATATCCGGTGTCGCCAGAGCCATCCTCCATAGCAGTAGATATCACCTTATCATTCCACCCTTTATCATCCCATACATTGCCTCCCATCGGTGACACCATCGTTGACCTTGTATCAGAGTTGGGTGCACTTCCAGCTAGGGGACCTCGTGCTCCACGTATACGTCGAGTACTTCATCTATCAGCTCCCTCGGCTCCTTAAGCCCCGTTTGAGATTGCACGGGAACCTATAGATCAACTAGCTGTGTATTCTAGGCGCCGTCCTAAGATAAATATAAAGACACCATTTTGTGGGACTCATATTGATATATGTCGAGATATTTTTATATATCGATATTTGTATACAATTTTTTTATATATTTATATGATTTGCTTACGTGACAGGTTATAATCGGGCTAGTGTTCCCTCGCCTAGCGTGGGTTGAATCAAGTTATGATTCTTTGATAATCAGAAAGTTGGTGTCTTTGCCTACATCTTAGTTTATGAGGTTGGTGTTTTTCGTTTCTTTTATATAGGTCTTGGTGCACCTGTTGTGTACATCCTGTATACTCTTTTTGGGGTTGCTTTTCCAGCCCTGTTTCATTGAGCTCCCTTTGCTTATAAAAAAAAAAAACAAATCAAATGACAGAGCTCCATGGCACAATTTCTAGACACATAATTGTCTTTTTTTGTTTTAGCAAATGTATAATAACTAGTCCATTTTCAAAAGATAAATGATGCTCTCTTTTAGGGGCCAGTATTACTAAAAATGTTAATGAAACCAATACAAGGATAAGTTGACTAATCAAATGAAATGAGAATCAACCAATCAGATTTTTAACTCGATGTTTTAGTTTCTAAGATATGCAAGGAATGATTTCGCAAGTAAATACAGCAATGCACACATTTGCAAGTAAAAGCCCACCCATTTGAAAATTTCTAATCGCTCAAATTACCGTCATTCATAAACAAACGCATTATTTGAAAATTTACGCATTAAGTTCTCAATTGCCGATTTGAAAAAGTCAATTTATCATCAAGCCACCGACAACGACATTTGAAAAATTTACAATTGTGTCGCTTGCCCAACAATTGAGAATTTACGAATTCCACCGCGCTTCGTTTCATAATAAAGAAGACATAATCTCTTACTTTAGTCTTCTTTTTTTTTTTCCAAACTAACTTTAGAATTTTTTTTTCCAAACAAATTCTTTCGGTCTAAAACTCCAATAGAGAACCATTGATTGTTGTTAACATAGCACTTAAAAAAAGGAAATAAATTACAGGTCACATTTACTTATGAACATGTGGAAGGCCGATCGCAAGATAATCACCACCCACATTAATTCCAAAAAAGGAATTAAATCCATAAAACTGCTGTTAAAGGTCTTAATAAAAAAATAATAGAAGTTGTGTTAAAAATAATAATATAAGTGATACTCTAGGTTAAAAATTATTTCGTAAGGATAATTGATACAGTTACCATCAATAATAATATTTATCTTTTTTAAACGAATCATCTTAATTCATTTTATATAAAGTATTTTATTTGAAATTTAATTTTCAAAAGTTTATTCCAAATCTATGGAGATAACTTTGGGTATTGAGGTTAAATTTTTCATAAATTATAGGGGGAATTATATATATATTAAGGTGCAATGAAGCATCCAAAAGAATAAAAGAAAGAAGTAAACATATTATCCCTTGTTCTTGAATGGGTATTTATTTCATATTTTAATTAAATTAATATATGTTATTAATTATTTTTCTTATTTTTTTTCTTACTTCATAATTCATATACATCAACTTTCTTAACTTTCTAGGTTTAGCAATATACAGTTTATTTCTTAAAAATATTTAATAAATAATTTGTGTATGTTTTGATTACCATAAGTTATGTAGACATTATTTTATATCATCTTACAACCTAAAGCTACATAAATATTTGCGTGGGTGGAAGATGGCAGCAAAGTGAAAAAGGAATTTGAATGATCAAATAAAATTAAGTCACATGGTGGAAGTATAATTAATGAGTTGGGATAGGAATTGAAAAATGCAACAGAAAGTGGGCTAATCAAGCATAAATGGTTTGGAAAAAATTGGATAATATTAATGGGGATAAAATTGGATGACACGTGAAGGTGGTTATGATATTAAAATCGTACGTAATAGAATTTGTTTAATGCTAGGAAAGTTAATAAAAGCACATATATATATATATATATATATATATATATATATAGTTAAAAGAAGAAAATAAGAGTAAGTTTGGTAACTAATTTTTTAGAACAAAAAACTATTCTTAAAAACAGAAAACAATAAAAGAGAGAATATTATTGTAAAATATCATATATAAAGAATATAATGTAGAGAATAGAGAGACATAGCTATAAAGTAGATAAACACTGAAAAGATATTGTAGAAAAGTCTGAGGGAGAGCTATTTTATTTTCACTTTCATTATCTTATATACATTGAATAGGGAAATGGACATTCATACGTAGAATGTAGGTTACGAATGTGCCATAATAGGTACATTGAATATACATTGATGTATATAGATTACATTGAATATAATGAATATTCATTCATGTATTTCATAACACTCCCCGTTTAATATTCATTGTATTCATGAACGCGCATCGAATCATACATTTCACTTCATTAAAAACCCAAGCCTAAAACCCAAAGTGGGACAAAAAACCGAACAAAAGGGAAAAAGAGTACAAGCAGCATAAATATTTATGATCTCTCCTTTATGGATGCATTAATTGCCTCATTGGGAAAACCTTAAGCCTAAAAAAACCCAATGGGACAAAACCTGACAAAAGGGAAAAAAGAGTGCAAATGCATAGTTTATAATATCTCCCCTCAATTCAGCTATATAGCCAATCGCTAGGGCTAGTTAATTCGCATCTTATGAACTCGCCACATGCCCAACGCCATACTAATTTCTCAAAAGTCGACGCTGGGCAATGGATTTGCAAAAGATCTCGCAAGATTATTTATGGATCGAATCGCTTAACATAAGCTCTTAAGCTCCACTTTCGAGTTCGTGGAGTATAGAAAAATTTCAGCTAGATATGCTTGGTCCTATCACCTCGATATATCCTCCCTTAACTTGTGCAACACAAGATTATCTCTATAAATTATGCTGGGAGAATTTGTAACCGATGTTAAGTAACAAGAATTGTGAATATGTGTTATAATGGATCTTGAACTAAACATTACCTCCTCTTCCAGCCTTCATAAAGCAATGATCTCGTGAGTGGTTAGGAAGATGTAGTTACTAGCGATTGCTTCAGAACGCCAAGAAATGGCGTGCCATTATAACAAAAATAAATAAATCAGCTTTGAGAGCAAAGCTTTATGTGATCATACTTCATATCCAGCATCAGAATATCCAATCAAACCAAAGGTAAGTAGATTCCTTGGAATAATATAATCCCAAATCTATGGTTCTCTGGAGATAATCTAAAATATGTTTAATTCCATTCCAAAGGTCTCCGAGTCGGGCTCTAACTAAACGTGCCAATAAATCTCTATCGCGAAAGCGATGTCCGGTCTCGTACATTGTGCCAAGTACATCAAAGCCCCAATTCGTATCAGATATGGTACTTCAGACCAAGTATCTCTTCATTAGATTTCTTGGTGACAAAACTCGATCCTTTTGGGGATCTAGAGACTTACAACCATAGTGTCAATGGGTGAGCCTTGTCCATGTCAAGCTACGGCAATCTTCAATGTATGATGATTGATGGACGATTATTCCATTTGCTTTATGCTCAAGTCAGACCAAGACAAAGTTCGGGTTTTACCCAAATCTTTAACTTCAAATTCTTTTCAAATACTTAGCGCTTTAGCTAACTCTTTCCGAGTTCCAATTAAATTTATATCGTCGATTATTAAACCGGCTACAATAGCAAATCCGGTTTCGATTTCTTAATAAACACGCATGGGCGCATAGATCATTATTGTACCTTTCCCCTAATTAGGTACTCACTTAGGCGTTGATACCACATGCTTAATCGGATTGCTTTAACCCGTACAAAGATCTTTTTCAATTTTATTGAGAATAAGTTGCGGGAGTGCATGGCATCGTGCATTTTGAATCCTGAATTTTCATATAAATATTCGAGTCTAATGAGCCATATAGATATGTCACAATGTCCATAAGACGATTTCCACTTTTTCAAAGATTACCAGACTAATGAGAAAACGAAATGTAATCATATCCATCACAGGTGAATATGTCTCATCATAATCAATCCCAAGTCTTTGGGAGAATCCTTGGGCAACGAGTCGAGCTTTATACCTGACAACCTTGTTTTTCTCATTTCGTTTCCGAACAAATACCCATTTACATCCAACGGGTTTTACATTATCGGGGATGCGAGTTATGGGTCCAAAAACCTCTCGTTTAATTAGGGAAGCTAATTCACCCTTAATTGCTTCCTCCCACTTAGGCCAATCTTGCCTTTGACGACATTCAATAATAGATTGCGGCTCACAATCATCATCCATAATTTTATGAGCAATTGAGAATGCAAAAATATCATCAATGATGATTTTATTTCGATCCCAAATCTCATTACAATATGTAAAGGAGTTCTCAGTATTCCTAGGGTTGGTGATCTTTTCATGGGTTTGTGCCTCTTCAAGGGCAGTAAGCACAACACCAAGCTCTTCTGGAGTGGATTCTTGATTATTTCCCTTCGCTGAGGAACGGTGTCCTATCGGGTCTACCACGCTTCAATTGTGGGGGATTTTTCATCCATTTTAGCTTGTCCTTCGGGAACAGCTATCCTAGCTGGAGCATTTACAGCTTAGAATATGAGATTTCGTTACCTTAGTAGCATCATTAAATGCATCAGGAAGTCTATTGGCTATAGCCTGTAAATGGATTATGCGCTGCACCTTGTTTTCGCACTCAGGAGTTCTTGGGTCGAATTGAGATAAAATTTTCATTCCAGAGAAACCTTAACTCGGTTTTTACTCAAGCAAATTATCGTTTTAGGTGTCCCAATCGATGGAAACATAGTCTCATTGAATGACAACTGCAGAACTGGGGCAAAGAAAAAGATCACTAAAGAGGCCCGCTCCGGTTAAGAACCCACGATGGACGGTGAATTAAACTCAACATAAATGCCTAAACGGTTTGAGACCCATTTTCGCTCTTTTTGGTGGTGCAATAGGCACTGCATCAGACAACCAAAGGTGCGTGAATGAACATCGTGTTCATAACCAAGAACCATTTGAAGGGGGAGATTGTAGGAGACTAGCAAAGGGGGCGCAATCTTATTAGGACACCAAGATGCAAACCAAGATGACCCCATGTTGTATCAAGTGAGATTCGCTCACACAAAGTTCGAAGTACGATTTCGTATATGTTTAATCAAGGATTCGCCTTAATCATGACACAATACAAACCCATAGAAGAAGCTTCTAGCTTCTCATGGATGGTCTCCAGGCCCATCTTATAAGAGGTAATGCCAATATATTCTTTTATTTTGCTCATAAATAGTTTCAACATGGTACCCACATGACTGCATATCTTGAAGCTAAGTAGACTTTTTGATCTACCGGCTTAGAAATGCATTCTCACATGCAGGACGGCACCTTTCGTAAAACAATTGTGGCATTCCTCGAAACCATCAATAATCTAATAGGACCGGGGATATTGTATGGACATGTGTCTTACGTAATGTCATACTCGAAAAATGTCTACTACGTAAATATGGTGGTATGCGTTGGATGCACTATTAAGCAAACAAACATCTTCCTTTTCTGTTTTCCATTTGCATTTATGCTGACAACTTCAGGTGTCAAGTATCATAAAAATTTTCATATAGTTATGTGGTCAAATAAAATTTCAAAATAATAAATATTATATCAAGTTCATCATTTCATCGCATAACCATATTAAAGAACAATATAAAGAAAAAACAACTAGGTGCAAATAAATTATTAAATCATAAAATTCGAAATCAAAGATGTCATCCACCAACCGATGTTTCATCAAAGTAATCAAAGGTCCTCAAAGAAATCGTGAGACATCCGTGGATGCATTTGCTACTTCAGAGCAAGAGGAGTCCCAATAAACGTAGACATTGTTGGCTTCCAATGCTGGTTATGGCGCCAGGATTAATTTCAATGGCGTGAGATTCACCACCACGCTTGTCTCGTATTTTTAAAGATGCCCGGTATAGATCAACAAAGTGTTTTGGCTAGCATTTGATTGGGCACGTGACCAAAGGACTACCCAGTCATGCCACAACGATGGCAAATATTTCTCATTAGTCACCTTCGCTTCTTTTCTTTGTCATGATTCGTGCCAAAGTTAGATTTCCTAGTATGAAAGCAAATGTTCCTCACACCCCTTCGAGGATTATATTCTTGCCTGCGCTTGTAGCCTTTAAATGGCCAATAATTTTCTCAGAGTTTGCATGTGCTTCAGGCAATGCTTTTGAGCCAGCAAGTCTAAGATCATGATTTTTGAGCAGCAATTCATTAGTTTGCTCAGTAGTGAGGAGCACAGTAAATTAAATCGAGAATGTGGAAATCGACGCTGCCTATTGTCTTGCAATACAATATTCGCTTACGGAAGGTGAGAAAAGTTTCCTAACAGCCTCCGCACGCTGAGCTTGATAACGCATAACTCAAGCCGAGAAACAATATCAAATAAAGCGGAGTTATAGTCAGACACTGATTTAAAATCTTGTAGTTTGAGATTTTGCCGCCATAGAAGCCGAGGAAGGATAACAAATTTTAGTATGATCATACTCATCCTTCAACCTCTTCCACAAGGTTTGAGGGTCTCTCGAACTTGATAAATATCGAAGCCCCACAGGCTCTCATGCAAATGATCTAATTCTTAATAAAAATAAGTGCATTTGCTTTATCTTTTTGCATCTTCAGGTCTGCCTTCATTATCATGCTAGCAAGATCTCGGCTCTCGAGGTGCATTTCCAGCCGCCAAGGCACTAGATATAATTATTTCCACTCACTTCGAGGATATGGAATTTGGGCTTTTCAATATTTGCCATAATTCTTGCAAAACAAATGAATCCTTAAATTAATTAGAAGGACTTTCAAATATCCATTGCCACTTCAGGAGCAGAAGGATACTTTTAGGTTGGAAATTTGGCTTCAGGCCAAGAAAAGAGAAAAAAAGAAGAATTGATAGAAGAAGATGAAGTATAAGTTGATTAAGATTAATAAAAATACTCACCTCAGACAAAACATTTACCACTGGTAGATCTTCGTGGCCGATAACTTATGGTGTAAATATTGCGTTACGAGAATATAATATAGAATAGAGAAAGATTAAGAAGCAGAGAAAGTAGATAAGAATTCGTTATTGTAGGAAAGTCGAGAAGAAGCCATTTTATTTTCACTTTCATTCTCTTATATACATTTAATAAGGGAGACTGACATTCATACTTAATTTAGGTTATGAATGCAAGCCATAATAGGTACATTGAATATACATTGATGTATATAGGTTATGAATGTATAAAGTTTGATAATGTGTAGGTTACGAATGCCATATAGTGTTATTGAATATAAGATTGATGTATATAGGTTACGTTTTGAATATACCTTGAAGATTCATTCATGTATTTCAAACAAATACGTTGTTATTAATACAGAATCGTTTCGAAGATAGCTGTGCTCTCGCTCCTCGTCGGCTTAAAGGAGTAGGCTCGAAGCTATTCACGAGCTTGTTTTACGAGCCGATTGCCGAGTTTGAGGGTGCTGTGGTTTGGCTAGTTTAACTTTACGAAATTGCTCACGAGCTTCGTTCACGAGCCCGCTGAACAGCCGGCCTCACGAGCCCGGTTAATGAGCTTGCCCACGAGCCCGGTTAACGAGCCGCTTCACGAGCCTCATTCACGAGCTTCGTCTCACGAGCCTATTTACAATGACGGCTGAGCTCAGGGTGCTCCTGCCTCACTCGCTTAACTTACGAGCCCAAATGATGTTCTGGAATTAAAGAAAATGGGTTAATCTAAAATAGCCAACATACAACTAAATTAAAAAAAGATAAGACACAAGCTCAATTAACTTGATTGAAGTTCAAGAGTTAAAATATTCATCATGTTCATTTGTAGGAAAAATTTGTTGTGCATCAAACCTTCTCCATGTTCACAAGCTTGTTCACGAGCTTGGTTCACGAGCTAGTTCACGAGCCTGTTCACGAACCTGGTTAACGAGCTTGCTTACGAAGCCTATTTACGGAAATTCTATTTACGAAGCCGACGAGCCGTAGCTTGGCTCGCTCATTTAACTTTATGAGCCTCAAAATGATGTTCTAAGCTCTGCACATGACCGAACAAACGAGTTCGAGCGAGCTTCTAACGAGTCGAACGCCGAGCAGCTCGCGAGTAGCTCGGCTCGGTTATAGCCCTAGTTGTTATAGGGTTATTATTTGGTATAATCTTAGGCAAAGCCTAATTGCATATTAGTTACGTCTCGAAATCAGATCAAGTTGTATGACTATTAATTCACACCTTAAACTTGAAGACTCAAAGTGTAAAACAAGTATAAACTTTTATTTTGTAACTGTATTGTATCAAATTGCCAAATTTTTGTTTAGAGTAATGTGTAATCTTTCAAATTTATTAATTTCAAATTCAAAATTTTGTTGCTTAGAATAATAATAGCTATTAAATGATGTTAATTTTAATTTTAAATTCTTATTAATGTAATATTCGCTCTTTCTTTATTTTGTTGGGCATAATATGATTTAAAAAATTTTAGATATTAATTTTACAATTTCATTTTGTATTTAAAAATATTATATAAGTGAAAATTTTTAATTTTTTTTAATATTAGCACATAGTAAACGTGTCCTAAGGGGATAGAATGACAATCTGAATATTTTCTTTGTATGTTTTAGGACGAAAATAATTTGTTTGAAAAAAAAATTAAATTGGGCCAAAACCAAAATAATCACAAAGCATTACAGAACGCCATTGCCATCGACAAATGCAAGAATCGAATTATCAAATATCGCTGGCTACGACAACCAGAATGACTTAAACGCTTAAATACAACAGCATGATGTAGATAATCAAAATCAATCACTTAAAATATTCAAATCTCGCTGCATAGAAGTAATTGAAATCGCCAAATTTTATCGGTCTACGCATAACGATAATTGGGATTCTAAAATTTTAAATCGCTTCATCGCTTTACTCAACATTTGATAATTACCGCCGTTTTTAACAACCGTATTACATAGCAATATTTTGATAATTATTTTGATTTTTAAACTAATTTAATAATTTTTTATTTCAAAAAAATTATTTCCGTCTAAAACTCTTTTAATTAAACCATCAGTATGCATGGAAAATCAAAGCTTTGAAAAGCCTACAACCATTATTTCCCTTTCATTCCCTCTCATTTTATGTGTTGAAATTCGAAAGCAAGAATAAGTAAATAAAGTAGAATCAGTCCAATCTGTGACTTTGACTGGACCTCTTTCTTCTCCTCTGGGACTTTCCTAGAAATTCAGTGAATATTGTTTACTCGGGAAGCCTGTTTGTTTTCTGGGTTATGACTTGAGTTGATGAGTCAAGTACTGTTGATATGGAAGAGTGAGACTTTTGAAGGGCTGGACTCAGGACTCAGGAGGCTGTCATGGAAGCAATCTTTCTCTGCTTGATTTTTCTGGTTTTGAGGGTTTCTGGAAGTTCTGAAGGTATGTTTGCTTTTCCGTTCCCCTCACTTTCTTTTCTGACATGGGTTCATTTTTTTGTGTTCAATTGTATGGCGTTGATGTCTGTAGAATCAGACTCAAAATCGATGGCGTAACTACTTTGATTGATTTTGACTTTCTGGGTTCTGTTTGGTTGCGGAGAAGTTAGTGGGGTTGAAGTGGGTGCTGCAAATATCCACAAATCCTGTTCGGCAATCCATTGTGTTTTAAAATTTTAGTATGGGATAAAGGAATTGATAAGATTTCAATTCTTGGGTTGAATAGGACGGTAGCACTTTAATTTCAAATTTTATCCGGGTAAAATTTAATTTAATATGCTTTGTATTAATTATTGGTAGATTTGAACAAGTGTCTATAAGCATTTAAGTGAACCACCCTCCATTTCCCTGATGCTGCATTTAGCAATTTTTTCTTTAATTATTCAATCAAAACATTCTTTATAAGTCATGAATTTCTGAGCATTTTTACTTGTCTCACGTATATCATCTAAAATTTAAAGTTAAAACCAAAATTTGACTCTGGAACTTCACCATGACTATATAGGTATACCAAAGCCGAAAGAACCAAGTATCACCAATCCTTTTAGTTTGATAATAGAGAAGTTCATAAATAATTTGCCTACAATATTAGTGAACAAAATGAAAAATAAATAATAAGAGAAACAATTGTGTGTATCTTGTACACTAGCCACTATATTATGTATAGGCTTTCTTGTCCTATATAATTTCCTTCACTCTGAAGACCTACTAATTGATGTTCCTTATGTTTGCAACTGATGTTTGCTTCATGCATGTAAACCAGGTGATGCCTTGCATGCACTAAAGTCAAGTTTAGCTGACCCTGAAAATGTTTTACAAAGTTGGGATCCTGGCAATGATAATCCTTGCACATGGTTTCATGTTACCTGTAATAGTGAAAGTAATGTTATACGAGTGTAAGCGCTTGCTCTTGTTGTAACACTTTCTTTCTTTCCCCAAATGTTTATGCTTATACGGTAGATTGTTACTGGGCTTAATTTTGCCTTCTAATAGTATTTTTATGCTAGTATAATGACAAATTGGTTCTAATTTTTATTATTAGTGATCTTGGAAACGCAAGTTTATCTGGTCAATTGGCTTCAGGGATTGGCAAGCTTAAAAAATTAGAATATTTGTAAGTCAAATTTATATACTGAAAATTTTCTGGGTTTTTGTATTTCTTTTTCAGTGTATATGGTAGTTATCTTTTAACGTTTCTTGCTTTCTAACCATTATTGCTGAGATTATAAATTGCATGGATTGTTTTTTTTTTTTCATTTTCATGTCTGACAATAGTTTTTTGTGCCCAATGTCACATTTGTGTTGAGGTGAGAAAGGGGGTTATTAGTCTTAAAACTTGACCCCTAAGTTGAGTGCTAAATGCATCAGTCCAGTAGCTAAAAACCTGTATTAGACTGAGGTGATATTTGTTTTTCAACTTAATGCTGAATGCAATTAGCTTCAAGATTTTAGATGGTATGTTTAATTTTAATTTTAATTTTTTACTTGTATCATATTTCTTAAATATTTTGATTGAATAGAAAGGGTCAGAAAGCTTTTTGCTAGAGAAACTGAAAACAACTTCTTGAAGCAACCAAATTACAAGTTAACATTATCCCCACCCTATTAATACTTGGGCATTACTTAGCAGAAATAAAATAATAAGATCAAAAAATTGGTACTTAATACTTTTATGTTATATTTAGAGTTAAGTAAAATTAAATTCCATTTAGATTTAATTAAAAAAAAAGAGACTAAAACAATTACCATCTGAGTCTATTAGTTGTATAACTGAGCTATATTGCCCCCTCACCCCAGAGTCGAGTAACTTCATAACTAGACCTAAAACACTCAATTTCATTGCCAGTCAAGTTGTCGTAGTTGAAATTGCCTGTGAAGTCTACTTTTTTTGAAAATGTTTGGAACAGTAGCAGAAACTGCTAGCAGAAGTACCTGTTAACAACAATATATGTTATATTTCAATCCAAAAACATGCCAAAAAAGAGTAAATATCAACAAGACATGTTATCAAAAATGCATGAGCTGTCACCAAAGAAGAGCAACAAGGAAAGTCTGTTGTGGAAAACTATTCGAATAAAAAAACCACCTAAAAATACACATCCATGATTCAACATGGGAGGACACACCCAAAAGGAAGAGAACAATAATCACTGTCTCATCAAGCTTACAAAATACAATAAAATAAAATGAGATATCTTATCATACACAACTTCCACACTTGATGGAGAAAACCCACTGTACACCCGAGCTCAATGTGGATGGAGAAAGGTACCTTTGTATTGAGATGCAAGTCTTCTTGTAGTCTCTTCTCATGATGTATCCATCATTCTTCCAAAGCCCTTCTCTCTAGTGCTCTCTCTTTTGTTGGCCGGCCATGACAGCTCTTTGTCATGTTGAGTTGGCTGGATCACCATTTATAAGTTAATTCATTGCACGGAGTCGCAACTATTCAACAAAACCAACACCAACACTTAACCCCAATTTGGCCAAGCCCCACAGTTTTTATGCAACTATATAGCCTCACTTCTAATTGAAAGTGAATTTCAGTGATCCTATTGGTTGATTCTTAAATTTTACTTCAACAAAGAAGTATTTGGTTCAACATTCAGCTAAGTTAGGTTTCACTACACAAAATTCTCATTAGTTCCATTTGGTGAATTTATGCATTCTAGAATCATACCTTAAGGCTTAGTTTGGATAATGTAGAAGTTTATGAGAAAGGATGAAGGAAAGGGAAAAAGGAAGGAAAATAAAGAGTGAGTTTGAGCTCCACTTGTCTGATCCTTTGCCAAAGTTATCCTCCTTTGCAGAGAATGAAGAATATGGAAGCATGTACAAGTTTTAAAATAATTTCATTAAATCTAGTTTTTTATTTCCATTTTCATGGAAAGTAAACTAGAATTATGAGATCCCTTCCGATAGTTTCATCCTATATTTTCATTTCCAAAGAGCTTTCTGAGATCCAAACTGAGTATTAAAATGTATATGTTTCCTCATACAGGTCATGTATGTACTTGAATAGCTTTTTTAGGTGCATCTTATTTTTTACCATTTCTAACATATGTTATTATTTGTTAGAGATTTCTTTTTTGTATGCTACTCTGCTCACAAAAAGCATATTCAATGGAATTTTGGTTTCCATTTCTTAAACAGCAGAGTTTCCTTGGCTCTGTATAGACTTAATGTTGGTTTTGTTCTTTGGTCAGTTAAATATATATCATGGCATCTTGCTGCATCTAAATATAATTTTGATAATTCCAGTCAAGATCATTTTATTAGTTATGTTTGATGAGGCTGTTAGAAGTTCTTAGGCTTCACTTTACATATTTTTCACTCCTTGCTTCAGCAATCCCACTACTGCCAAAGAATTTTTATATTCATTATGAGTATCCATCATGGGAAAACCTCTCAAAATTAACAAAGTTATAGCACTTTCCTGTCTTACGTTTATTAAAAACAAAGATGTATTTCGTTATGGCTATAGCAATTCAATAGCTTTTCTTGTGTTTTATTTAGCTGGTGTTGTATGCTGTTTTCTGTCAACAAAGTATTGTTTATTGCTGAGACTTCAGTATTCAATATGCATGCAAGTTTTTCATGTCAAAATACTAGATAACAGTAAAATACGAAGAGAGGTTTTCTTGGAAAAGTTCCCTTGATTCCATCTGCTCCGCCATGCTACAAGGCCTCTCAAATTATCTAGTCTTTAGCATCTATACATGGTAAATTCCTAGTCTTTAGCATCTATACATAAATTCCTAGTCTTTAACATCTATACATGGTAGATTCCTAGTCTTTAGCATCTATACATGGTAGATTCCTAGTCTTTAGCATCTATACATGGTAACTAACATATTCCTAATATTTAGCATCTATACATGGTAAGATAATATATACAGCTAATAATAGAGTCCTAAATTGCATAAACTCCTAAAATTGTATACGGTAACATCCCCTCAAATTGATGTTGTAAGTCGGGCCGAAGAACAATTTGCCAACAAGAAATTGATGCCGCTGTCGAGTTAGAGCTTTGGTGAAGACATCAGCCACTTAGAGATCAGAAGAGATATGAGGAAGAGATATCACCCGACTTTCCAAAGCGCCTCGAATGTAATGACAATCAACTTCACGTGCTTCGTGCTGCTCATGGAAAACGGGATTGGTGGCAATTTGAATAGCACTAGTGTTATCAGCATGAAGAGGAGTAGAAGTAGTCTGAGGAAACCCAAGCTCCTCAAGGAGATCACGTAGCCATACAATTTCAGAACAAGCAGTAGACATGACACGATACTCAGCCTCAGTAGAGGATTTAGAAACACGATCTTGTTTCTTACATCTCCAAGAAATTAATGCATCACCTAAAAGCATACACCGAACCCGTGGTAAAGCAGGAATCTGACACCAAACCCAATCGGCATCACTATAGGCAACAAGTCAAGAGGTGTCGGTAGTGAAAAAACAACCCACGAGAAGGTGATCCCTCGAAGATAACGAATGATGCGTGAACTCGCAAGAAGATGGAGATGCCGAGGTGAAGACATAAATTGACTCGACCCGATGATCAAAGATAGGAGATATCGCCGAGTAGCGGTCAGCAGATAGACTCCCAACCAAGCCGATAGAGAGTAGGTTCTTCTAGAAGGTCCCCTTCATCTTTCCTGTATTTGACATTTACCTCCAGCAGAGTATTCAATGTAAGCAGTCGTCCCTCCAAACCAAACAAAGCGATAAGATCTTGAATATACTTTATGCCGGGTTCACGAAAAGGCCATGGGATCGATAATGAACTTCCAATCCTAAGTATGTGAGTCGGGCCAAGATCTTTCTATATGAAAAGCCGCATGTAACCGCCGGCTGGCTTAGTAATCAAACCATACAAGGCCGTAATGATAAGTATATCAACCACATAAACCAAGAGAATAACTATACCCGACGTAGATGTGTGAAGGAAGAGAGAAGAATCATATTGACTTTGTGTAAAATTGAAGGAAAGAAGTGTATTGCGAAACTTCTCAAACCAAGCACGGGGTGCTTGCTTGAGCCCATACAGAGAACGCCTGAGCTTACAAACATCATGAGGAGAAGAAGTAGTCATTAAAGAGGGAAGTTTCATGTAAATCTCCTCCTGGGGATCACCATGAAGAAAGACATTCTTCACATCCATTTGATGTAGTCGCCATGACTGTGAAGCAGCAATAGCTAAGATGGTTCGAACCGTGGTCATTTTGGCAACAGGGGCAAATGTCTCCTCATAATCAACCCCATATTCCTGCTTGTTACCCAGAGCTACAAGGCGAGCTTTGTACCGATCCAAAGAACCATCGAACGGTTTACGTAAAACCCATTTACTCCCAATAGGCTCACCGTATGGCGACAGTTTAACAATATCCCAAGCCATGCCTCCTCGCGTTCAAGTTCCGTTTGCATTGCACTTGCCAACACTCATGTTCCACGGGTCGCTTGTGAACAAGTGGGAATGGAAATAGTGGATAAAGTAGCGACAAAGAGAGACAGGAGGAGGAAGAAACCATACCAATTGTGGCCTCCAGGAAGGACGAGTAGACCGACCGAAGAGCGGTGGAAGCAGGATGTGGATCGCGCCGTCAAGATCTAAGGAGGCACAAAGGAAGTGGAACTAGACTCATGTCGACTACTTCTCTCATACACAAAACCAAGTTTGAACCGTTCCACAATCATGGAGATTCGTAAAAAATAGCGTAAGAGAGACGATGCATGACGCTGAACATGAGATGGAAAGAAATATTGATTTTCAAAGAAGAGCACATTCGAAACCCGTATATGAGAAGCATGGGGATCGGGAATAAACATAACCCCTGTGGAGGGATAACATAACCAAGGAAAACACGCCAATGTGACCGGAGCGCAAGTTTATGTCGCTCATGAGGAGTGGAGATGCACAAAACAAACACAACCAAATGTATGAAGATCAGAATATAAAGGAGAATGACCAAACAACTTAGAGAAAGGAGAAACATGATTTGTCGTAGGAGAGGGTAAGCGATTGATCAAATGAATTGCAGTAGAAAGAGCTTCACACCAAAAACGAGGAGTGAATGAGATGATTCAAGTAAAAGAGTTCTTACGACATCAAGAAGGTGGCGGACATTTTTCCTCTCAAAGAACACCTTTGTCAGGGTGTCGAAGGACAAGAACGCTGAGAGATGATCCCTTTGCTTTGAAGAAAACTTGAAACTCATTAGACATGTATTCGCCGCCAGAATCAGAGCGCAATTCCTTGATGCTGGCAGAGAATTGAGTCTCAAGGAGTGCAAGAAAGCGCTGAAAAACTGAAAAAACTTCACCCTTAGCCCGAAGGAAGTAAACCTAAGTAAAGTGACTAAAGTCATCAATGAAAGTAACAAAGTACTTGTAATGCGCATGAGAAACAACAGTAATCCCAAACATCACTATGAATAAGCTCAAACATCAGGAGGCACTCCAGGATGCATGATGAGGAAAAGGTAGAACTCTTACTTTTGCCAAGTTTGCATGATGTACAATCAAAAGAAAGGATTGTTAGAAGAACATGCTTTATTTCCCAATAATCCATAATTGCAAAGCAACGGCGTATCGAGTTTCGTGGCCTAGACGCCTATGCCGATCTACGCCGTAACCAACAACATTACATGCAAATGGAAAGTAAAGGAAAACTAGGAATAAAAGTTGGAAGGAGAAACATGAAGAGGAAAGAGCCGTCCCACTTAGCCCCTTCACGATCATCCGCCCGACACTTGATCCTCGCACAACACAACCGTAACTCGGAGAAATGGACATTACAATTGTTATCAACCACCGACCAACATAAATAAGATTTGTGGGAGAGGTTAGAGACACAAAAACATTAGTTAAGGAAAGAGGAGATCAACAACAATTAATCGATTGGCGAGTCGCCATCACGGTGTTAATTTTTAGATTTCCATCATACTTTTCGAGATCGGAAAGAGGAACAACAAGATTAGTCATATGGTTAGAGGTCGAGTCAAAATACCATGGCTTTAGAAGAAACTTTATGATTACCCGAGAGCCCAAAAGTAAGTAGTGCTATAATGATCATCTCTGCCAGACTACTGTGAGTGAGTGTGGTCGAGTTTGCTAAGGTTGTAGGAGTAGGAAGAGGAACAACAGCTTATACAGCCAGGTAACGCAATGTAACTGGCGTGAAGTAGCGGAGGTACGATAGTTCAGCACTCGCTTCCTTCGTGGCGAATAGACAAGCAGAGATGATATGACCCTGTTTCTTGCAGTAGTTACAGAACTTCTTATGACAATCCCGAGCAATATGGCCAAAAGCTTTAAACTAAAAGAATCGAACAAGACACATGTCTCTACCCCGTATAAGTCTCCCGAGTCGCATAAGCCGTAGAAACAAAGCACTACCAAGAGCTCGATGTTCTATGGCGTACCGAGTATTGATATCGTTGTCTCTCACGAAGAAGTTCACTCAAACAAGCATCCAGAGATGGGACAGGATGACGGTTCATCAGATTAGAACGTGTAATTTCAAAGTCGGGTCGTAACTTCATCAAGAATTGATCTCGCTTGTTGGTGGCACTTCTCGGACAGCAGAGAGAGTTGCAGTGGGAACATTAGCATAAACAATGTCGCAATAGTCAGCCCAAAGAGTTTGAAAACCAGAAAAATATTCCTCAATAGAGAGACTGCCTTGTGTGAAATTAGCCATCTCATACTCTAAATGAAATTGTTTAGCAGAGTTGTCTTGATTGTAAACCGTGTTAAGATAAGTCCACATAGCAGCAGCAGTTTTATAAGGCCTCAAATTGAGAACAAGGTGAGACTCAACCGAGCTAAGGAGCCAAGTCATAACCCGAGCATCATGAATTTCCCACTTAGACAGCTCGACACCTGAGGCGCGGGAACACCCCATCAATACACCCCCACAATTCTTTTCCTTGACAAATAATTAAATTGGAACACCTAAGTCGAATAATTTTACCAAGAACCGAATAGGGAATGCCTCCAACTTATCTCGATGACATGATGGACCAAACGCCGAAAATTATAAATTGCAGAAATCCACAACCGAAAAAGGCATTGGAAATAAGAGCAAGAACCGAACACCCGCAGACGACGCCGAGAACAAGAGAACACCACCAAGATGGAACCCAGAGTGCGCCGAACAAGAGAAACCCACAAAGCCAAGAGAAAAAAAAAATATTCGAACAGACCAGAAATCAAGAACCGGGCTCTGATACCATGTCAAAATACTAGATAACATAAAAATACGAAGAGAGGTTTTTCTTGGAAAAGTTCCCTTTGATTCCATCAGTCCGCCATACATATAGTCTCTCAAATTATCTAGTCTTTAGCATCTATACATGGTAAATTCCTAGTCTTTAGCATCTATACATAAATTCCTAGTCTTTAGCATCTATACATGGTAGATTCCTAGTCTTTAGCATCTATACATGGTAACTAACATATTCATAATATTTAGCATCTATACATGGTAAGATAATATACACAACTAATAATAGAGTCCCAAATTGCATAAACTCCTAAAATTGTATATGGTAACATTTCATATTCATCTATCTATGCCTTGAACCTCTTTCTATTCCCTTGGAGTTGATAATTTGTTTCTGTCTATTTCTTTATGAGTTGAAGCAGACATTATGGATGCTGGTGTCCTTTTTTTTTTTTTTTTCTATTTAGATACTTGCAATTTGCTTCATTTGTGATTTTTGATGACTAGAACACAGGTGGAAATACTGAGATCTTGAGTTTTGAAACTGTTATTTAGATCCTTATTTCTGAACATTTTAGTGGTATTTGTTCTGATATTATTAGATAAGCTTGTTATAACTGATTTATTTTGTAGTGATTACTTACCATTATATGATTTTCGTTCATTTCGCGATTGATCGCGAGTGTTTTCTCGATGTTCCACATTTGGCTATCTATTCCCAGCGAGCGCAAGTTTTGCGATCGATAGCACAATGAGGATGACATATAAACCAAACACGTTGACACCGCGCCGATCCCATTTCCATCCTCCTCTCTGCATGGAATAACTGCAGCTTTCACGTTGTGGTGCGTGCATACATCTGGTGTAAATATTGGTTGTGGACAGCTAGGTGTATGATAGAACCACCAATTTTCCAATCCTCAAGTAAGCAATTCTACCCTAGTTTATTCAATTTCCAAACAATCAACAAACAGAAAACAAATGGGAGTGGCTGCAATACCTCTGCCCTCAATTACAGGAATTCACTCATAAAAAAAGAAAAAGCCTCCCCTCCAGCTCACCCCCCACACACTCAAATGCCCCTCACCCTCTTTAACAATTGTTTTCCCGAAGGTGACCAAAAAGACCACATTGACCTCAATAGGGTCACGCAATAAACAATGTAGCGACCCTCGTGACCGGTCCGACTCGAATGGCGAGTCCGAACCGAAACCCGGGGACGCTCGTTTAATTCTTTTTATTTACCGTTTTGTTTAAATTTTCTTTTTCAAAATGTCGCGACCCGAACTCGACCGACCGAATGGCGGATCCGAACCGGAGCTCGGTTTACTCCGATCGTTTTTATTTATCTTATCAAAACATTTTATTTATGTCTTTTCATTTTAGGGTTCTCATTTACGCGGAAGCATTTTCAAATGGTAGGCCTATAAACATTTACATTTATACAAACACATTTACATTAAGGCATATCATGCCTTTACAAAATGATAAACAAAACATTAGTTTTATGTTCAACGCTTTTGTTTACAAAATGTCACATGTTCAAAAACAAATGAAATGCATATGGCGGGGTATACACTTATACGCCGCAGCTTTGTCTATGACTCTGCACTTCTTGTTCTTGGCCTTCTTTCCTGTTCACTTGATACCTACACATAGTTAAAAAACTACACGCTAAGCATTTTCATGCTTAGTGGTTCTATACAGTTCTATTCCAATATTCAATTTGACTTGACATGCATTTAACATTAAACCATGCCTCTTATATCCAAACCTACTCATGCTATTCATTTTCGCATGCTTTCATTTTTCAAATCATTTATCGTATCACAACATGCATTTTCAATGCAACAATTCAATTCACAATTCAATTTATGAGATTTATAATAAGCAAGCATAAAATCCCATTTTGCTACCAGCGCCAATGTTAGTTATTTCACCTTGACTATTCAATTACATTCGTGGACGGATTCTCGCTTTTGATGAATCTCCGCCCCTTCTTATCATCTCGCAATGCACTTAATATTTAATAACCGTCTTCCATCATGACGGATGCCGTTTAGTGCACCCCGACATGTGGTATCACTTAAATGTCATACGCCATCATGACGGATGCCGATTGGTGCATCCCGCCAAGTGGGACATTTCTTTAATACCATACACCATCATGATGGATGCTGATTGGTGCATCTCGCCAAGTGGGACATTGGACAATTTCGGGCGCCTACGACGACGCCGACGGCATATCCCGCCAAAGGGTTCATTCGATATATCGATTCAAGTCAAGATGTCATAAATTGATCGATTCGTTTACAATTCGATTTATCATTCATATTCATTTGGTTTTCAAACATTTCGAATATCACATTTCAATTCCATATGCACTTTCGTAATATCATTTCAAAGATGTGCTCATTTCGTATAATCATTTCAAATTAATGTGGTAAACTACCAAAACACTTGAAATAAGAAAAGAATAGAGTCAGAGAACAAACCAATTTATCGATCATTTGTCTCTTTAGATTCCAATCCTAGGTCGATTGTCATCTTCACCCGCACCTAGTTAAATACAAATTAGCCACTCTTAGTGGTTGAACAAATCGCCTCGGCGGCGAGGTATGATACGTTTTTCACTTAGTTTTATTCCTATTTGAACCCCCATTAACTTTATTGCAGGCCCTTAAACACCCAAGCAGACAATACGACTTAGAATTGCATAGCATGCAAAAACAGGTCATAGGAGCGCGGTACCTAGTACCACTTGCCCACTGCATCATGGGTACCGGTACCACTTTTTGGTACCAAAACCACTATGCGATTTTTGCCCAGAAAATGTCGGTTTTGCTCTTTTTCACCCATTTTTCTTCACTAAACTTCCTCAAATTCATCCTATATAAAAAATCCACCATGGAATCCACCCAAAACAACTCCAAAAGTGGTTTAGAATAAATGAAAACCTCTTCTCTTAAGTTAGGGCTTTTCCCCCAAATCAAAAATCACAAAAGATGAGGTTAGGGTTTGATTTTCTTACCTTAGCCTCTTCAAATCTTCTCTTCCAAGTTGTTTGATCTCTTAGGAGCAAGAAATGGGAAACAATCCCACCAAAATCACTCCTTCTAGCAAACCCTAGCTTTCTCTCCCTTTTCTCCTCTCCTCTCCCCAAAACGTGATTTGCTCTAATGAGCATCCAAAGACCACTTTTGGTCTTTTAAACTCATTTAAGTGTAAGGCCTTGTTTGGCCTACACACTTATTATCATTTCTCATTTTCTCCCTTTTTGGTCTTAAGTCACTTATTCTATATAAGGCCTTGTTGGGCCACAAAAATGCATTCTTGGGTTAAGTTTATCTTTAATTGCTATATAGCCCATAAGTCTTTCAAATTGCACTTCAACTCTCATTATTTACACTTAGACATATGAACTTATTGACAATTGACCCTTAGGTCCTTATTTTACAATTTCAATTTGCTCCTTACATCTGGGTAAATTTCCGGGTCCAATCAATTCTCATTAGCATATAATATTTGCATTTGGCTCTTAGCCATTTAATGATTTATTCAATATTCCTTTAACAAATTCCCGGAAAATACCAAAATTGGCTCAATTTATATCCGAAATATATAATAATTTTTATTATAAAAATTCTAGGGTATTTTTGGGGCGTTACAAACAAGGCTACAAACCTCCTCACAAGAAAAGTCTCAAGAAAGACATAACAATAGCTAATATTACCTAGGAATGCAAAATTTTAAATGTCACTTAGAGTTGTCCTTTTCCCTTTCTTTCTCCTTGTATATGTAATTTGGATTTGGGGTCTATAATTACCTATCGCCCAAGCACTAACCTTGTCCTTGTTGTTGTATTTTCTACGCTGCCAGCGCACACATTGCAAACAAAGTAAATAAAGTGGACTAATTGTCCGATGTCGAATCTAATGTACACGTCACTGACATTAATTTAATTTTGACCCCTAACTTTGTTTGGATGCCAATTGAGAGTGAATTTGTTGTTTTTAACCTAGTTATGTGATAATTAAATTATGAAACGAATCTAGGGTTTCCGATTTTACCTAAGTTAATCCCAATGACTAGGGCTTGATAGAATCCTAAAGCATCCGTTTCATATATTGAAGGTCGGTTAACTTATTGTAAGTACTAATCTCTCTGAAAGCATCAACACCTTATTCACAAAAACTAGGTTATCGTATTTTCCCGCTTTAAACCCCTCGAGCCTATAGGAAGCATTAGGGCTTAGTTAATCTCTAGACTACTTGGAGTCATAGATATCTCTATCCTATGATCATCCTTGACTTTATTCTTGATCCCATCCTTCCATTTTCTTTCAGTCTTAGGTTGAATGATATTAACATGCCGACAGTGGCTAATTGCCCACTAGCATTAAGAACAAAATGGAATACTCAACATATTAAATGAAACTGTGCTGAAAGATTAGATCAAAACCCTAACACATTGTTCATAACCCGGCTACATCATAGCCCAAGATTAAGAAACCTAAAACATAATTAAACTAAGTACAAAACAGAAATAAAGAGAAGACATAGAAGAAGAAGAATAATTCTGGAAGTTCGTGGTGAACTCCATCATCGTCCTCCAAGCTCTGATGTTCTCCTCTAGATTCTGCCTCCTCTTCCTTCTCGGCTCTCTTCTTAAGTAAAACACTTAGGCCTCAAAGAATCCTCCTAGATCATGCCTTTCCTTTCCTAGTCCTTCAGGAGTCTTCCCATCGATTTGCATAAGCTGTCCTTCCATATTTGGCCTTTCTCACAATTTTCATAGTCATTTAGAGTGACTACGAAAATTTCGCAATAGCTCATAGTAACTGCGAAACCAACCAGGGAGAATTTGACTGCACTACAAAATTTTCGCAATAACCATAGGTCATTGCGAAATTGTCCAAAGGTTGCCCAATTGCACTGCGAAATTTTTGCAATGACCATAAGTCTCTGCGACATTGAACAAAAAGGAATGTGCTGCAATGCAAGATTTTTGCAGTCACTAGAAGTGACTGTGAACTGACTGCATATTCACTCTGGGATCTCCCTCAAGCTTTCGAATTTGCTCGCTATCTTCGACACATGTCCCAGCGTGCTGGCAACCCCGGGATACCTGTAGCTTGCCTCCATGTGCTCAAAACACTGCTAATTGCACCTAATTACCTACAAAATCATATAAATTCAAGATATTCATTAGATTCATGCTTAGGAACCAACAAAGTGCTAAATTAGGGTTTTTTTTATAACACTAAAAAACGGCTCAAAATATGTAAGTAAAAACACGTAATTTGAGCACTCATCAGTCATCAAGGTTAAAAATGAGGAAATTGAGTCTGAATCATCTCAAAGAGTTCCCAAGAGTCTTCGTAGGCTGGTAAATTCTGCCAACGAATTAGAACATCAGGGCTTGTGTTGCTAGAATATGTGGGAGGACAAACTGCCAAGACAGTAGCATGTTCCACCAATTGTTCCATGTCTGAAGTGATGGATGAGGGAATAGTGGGATAGATCCTACGACCTTTTAAAGGAGGGATACATGAAAGACTGGATGGATACGGGTTGTAGATGGAAGATCCAATTTATAGGCGATCGGGCCAATTTTCTTGAGAATTTGGAAGGGGCCATAAAACCAGGGAGCAAGCTTCTCATTGATCCGGCTTGCCAAAGTGGACTGGTGGTACGAACGCAACTTGACGTACACAAAATCTCCCACACCCATCGAGCATCCTTGCTTAGAGTTAATGTGTATCTTCATCTTTTGTTGGGCTCGATGTAAATGGTGTTTAAGTTCTTTCAAAATAGCATCTCTTTGCAGCAAGAGCCCCTCTCAAAATGAATCAAGAGCCCCTCTCAAAATGAATCACAGGTGGAGGTTCCCGCCTGTAGACCAGCTTAAAAGAAGTGGTGCCCGCAGCTATGTGAAAGGATGTATTGTAATTGTACTCAGCCCAAGGTAACCAATTTGACCAACATGATGGTTTGTCTGCTGAAAAACATTGGAGAAGGCCACTCATCCTCTCTAACCAACTATTTTCCCAAAGGTGACCAAAAAGACCACACTAACCTCAATTGGGTCACGCAATAAACAAGGCCACAAGTCTCAAGAAAGACATAACAATAGCTAATATTACCCGGGGATGCAAAATCTTAAATGTCTCTTGAAGCTGTCTTTTCCCCTTTCTTTCTCCTTGTATATGTAATTTGGATTTGGGGTTCTGTAGAAGCTCCATGACTCAACTGCTTTCTAAATGACCAATCGGTTCTCATGGAATTCATCGGTGAAGGAGTTTTATTTATTTATTTGTTATTTGAGGTTATGCTAACCTATTATGTGTCTGGTAGTCATTGCAATTATATAGTTAAGATTTTCATGAAACATAACGGTTTTTTTCTGTAAATTATCTGCTTGGATATAGGCGGCTTAACAACAACATCTTGATGGGAACCATCCCTATGTCTCTAACTACTGTATCATCACTGGAAATCCTGTGAGTACCTTACTGATGTTTTATTGGAAAGAAATCTAGTTGTTTTTGTTTTCTTAGTTCCCCTAGTAAGATTGTATTGAAATAGTGTAAATCATCATATTTTTTATTCAGGGATCTATCGAACAACAACCTAACAGGAACTATACCAGTCAATGGATCCTTTTCAATATTTACTCCCATCAGGTTGTTTGAATGTGATTTCTATTTTCATTGTGAGTTGGTTAGCCTATCTAAGTCCTATTCTAACTGCTGTTTTCCAATTGTACAGTTTTGCTAATACTTCTAAAAATGCCTGATTCTCAATTCCAATTTCTCCAACTCTCTCCAAAGCCAATGACCCCACCTACTCCTTCAGGTTTGTCATCATCATCATTTTCTGTTACAACTAATATTAACTCTAAATTGTGTAGTTAAAATGCAAAAGAAGCCTATCAAAAAAAAAAAAAAAAAAGCAAGAGAAGGTATCTCTGGTATTGGGCTTTCACTATGTTTTCCACCACTATTTTTGCTTATCATTTTGAGAAGGATTCTTTTGCATGTTTTTTATCCTACTTGTCCAGGTTTATCCATCTCATGAGTTTTTCTTGCTTGAACTCATTTATATCTGTTTATATCCTACTTGATCTGATTTACATAATATAATATAAGCACAAATAACTTTTGTAATGAAAGTTGACATGAGAAGATTGCTTGCATTTGCATTTGAATCCTCTGCCAATGAAGAATGGGGTATTTAGTTTCTTTTCCTATCTATTATTCAAAAGCTATTAGATTGTGTTTGTGATGAAACTTTTTGTGCTTCTTTGGTCTAAATTTCTGTGCATAAGCTATATTTCCTCAGTTTCTCACGATGATATATATTGGGCTAGTCAGTTTCATTTTTTTGAGATCAGGACTAGTGAGTTATCCCTTTGATTATGGTCGAATTATTTTCTTGAGGTTTTGAACCTTAACTTTAGAAAAGTAGTGAATCATTTTATTAAGTTGGGGTTGCTTCCATATCAGGATTTCAAAGGTAACAAATATGCTTGGAAAAATCAGTCTGGAATATTTTCATTTTTTGAATTTTATTAATGTAGGAAACGGTGCCATTGGTGTTATTGCTGGATCTGTTGCTCTTGGTGTGTTTATTTCCTCTGCAATTGTACTTGCTTGGTGGCGACTAAGGAAATCACGGGAGCACTTTTTTGATGTACCTGGTGGGTAGTTTTGGTGAAAAGTGGTTAAGATGATCAGTTCAGGTTGTGGAGTAACTGTATGGGATTACATCTTCAATTTCATCTCTCCTTGCTTTTGCAGCTGAGGATGATCCAGTAGTTCATTTGGGACAGCTCAAAAGGTTTTCTCTTCATCAACTACAAATTGCAACAAACAGTTTTAGCCAGAAAAATATATTGGGTAGAGGTGGATTTGGTAAAGTTTACAAAGGACGCTTGGTTGATGGCTCTCTAGTGGCAATAAAAAGATTGAAAGAGGAGCGTACTCAGGGTGGAGAACTGCAGTTTCAGACAGAAGTAAAAATGATCAGCACAGCAGTACATAGGAATCTACTTCGTCTGCAAGGCTTTTGCATGACACCAACAGAAAGGTTGCTTGTCTATCCCCTGATGGTCAATGGAAGTCTTGCATCATGTTTAAGAGGTAATACTTATTGGTCTCTTCGCATTATATTTATTCTTGTTATGATTGTTGTTGTTGTCTTCTTCTTCTTCTCTTCTTCTACTTCTTCTTCTTGTTATATTTATTCTTGTTATGATCATTATTATTATTTGACATGTGATATGTTTCATATGACATTATGGTTGTCAATTCATCTGTTACACAAATTCTTGACCTTTTATCAAGGTTTTAAATTTGAATTTTGACATAATTTTCTCATTTTTACTGTTTAAAGTTGTCTCCTCATGATCTTACTGATGCATTTTGTAGAGCTGAGAGATGGACAGCCCCCTCTTGATTGGCCAACAAGGAAACAAATTGCGTTGGGATCTGCAAGGGGGCTTGCTTATTTGCACGATTCTTGTGACCCTAAGGTAATTCACCGTGACATTAAGGCAGCAAATATACTATTGGATGAAGAGTTTGTAGCAGTGGTTGCAGATTTTGGGTTGGCTAAACTCATGGACTACCGGAATACTCATGTTACCACCGCTGTACATGGAACACTTGGGCATATTGCCCCAGAGTACCTCTCTACTGGAAGGTCTTCGGAGAAGACTGATGTTTACGGATATGGGATAATGCTCCTTGAGCTCATCACTGGGCAGAGGGCTTTTGATCTTGCCCGTTTGGCCTGTAATGAGGATGTTATGTTGCTCAGTTGGGTATGCATTTTACCATCTTCTCATTACTAAACTTATTATTTCAAGTGATGCATCATTTTCTTAAGTTGTTCTTTGAGTTCCTGATGTCCTTTTGCCACATGTTGGGTGTTGGGGTTTTCAACCGTTGCTTCTAGGTAACTGGCTTGGATGCAGGGTATTAAGAGATCATATGTCAGGACTCTTTTCAGTTTTTCACATAAATCAAATGGTATTTTTGACATTGTAACATTCAAGTGTTTTTCCTGAAACTTGTCATAGGTTAAGGCATCCATGATTACACAATAATGTGATGTACAATGAAGGAATTCGCAGGAGAAAAAAATTATGGAAAAGGAGAAAAAAAATTCATATATAATTTGATAAGGAAGGGAAACATGATTTCTTTTATAAATAAGCTACAACAAAATCTACAACCGTACACCCAGATTTCTAGGAACATATTAAAATCTCTAAATTTAAATTGTATAACAAATTATCGATAAAAAATAGATAAAAATCAAATAAAAAGTATTGTTATAGTATGTATCATAATGTTAACATGAGCTATTATAATATACTTCTTTAAAATATTGGTTTGTATCTTATTAGATACTTTTACTTATGGTTGTTACCATTTAGGAAGAGTAGATCATCTTACCTAATGTATTGCCTAACTTTCAGATATGTATGTATGATGGAAAACTATAAGAAAACAGCACCTATTCTCAAATTCCTCTCTTTGTTCTTCATATGGGTATTAGAGCCAGGTCTAATCAGAATTTTTAGAGAAATCTAAAACATGCTCCTGTGAGAGTCTCAAGCAGTAGGAGGGGGGCAAAGCTTGAAACAAGCATCTCGAGGGCATGTGGGACCTCACCGCCGACATAGGGAGGAGTGCTGGCCGTCGACAAGCCCCGCCCAAGTCTCGGTGGTCGAACTCCAGTGCATGGTTTCTCACACGCACCACCCTCTTCATTCTACCTTGTTCCATGCGCCAGGCGTGGGGCACGTGGACACCCTCCCAACTACGACTGGTGCCTCCTCTCAGAACCCGTGCCGAGGTGGTTTGTGATGCTATACCCCAATCGTGTCAGGTTTCTAAGGATTTTTGTCAGCATCTAGGGCTTTTTCAAGGATATTTTAAATGGGATTTTTCATGAACTGCTTTTGTGATTTTCAGGTATCCACAAGTGTTTTGAGATCGTAGGGCCAAATTCCATTCGTGGTGCTTTCCTCGTAATGTGTCATTTTCTCAGCACTGCATCCTATCTTTCTTGTATTTTCGGATTTTCAGACTTTTTTGAGTTAGATATGCTCTTATGACTAGCAAGAAACCCTCAAGTGGAGTTGTGTGTTATTATTGCTGTAATCCAGGGCATGTACGCCAAGATTGTAGGAAGTTGCAGAATATAAATCGAAGGTCTCTGTATGCTCATGAATCATTGAAGGGTGTCTCTACTCCTAGCACTATGCTTGTCAGGTCAGGTAAAACTAACACATGCTTTATTTCTTCTTCCCCCAAATGGGTCATTGACTCTGGAGTGACAGGTAATTCTAGTTTATTTACTACTTTTCTTTCACACCCTTCTACCTCATCATACCCTGCATGGGTCAACATCTGTAATCCAGTCAAGGACAATTCATCCTACCCTAACTCACTCTCGACCTTTGTTTCGAGCTACCATAATTCTCTTTTAAGTTAATTTCCATGAGTAAACTCACTCGTACACTTAATTTTAAGATTCATTCGTCCCGACATTTGCTGATTCAAGATCTTTTGACAAAGTGACATCGTGAGGGTCATAGTCCGGGGGTCTCTACATCCTTGAAACAAGGTGCCAAAGTTTGTTGCTCTGCTTGAGTTGTTACCCCATTTGAATTATATCACCGCCGGTCATCCTTCTCTTTCTCTCGTTGAAGAAGCTATATCCCCGCTCTAGCCTATCCCTTACTAACTCGCGAGTCAGGTCAATATGCTAAGCTTCATCGTGTGCATTTGAGTCCTAGAGTCAATAACCGAGCTTTCCTTTCAGCCGTCCATTCGATGTGCTGGGTCCATGTCCGCTGTGTCCCCAACCGATTTGGCCATTTTGCTACGCTTTGTCGGCGATTATTCGCTAACAACTCGTTATATTTAATGAAAAACAGCTCGGAGTTATTACTTTCGTGTCTATGCTGAAATTCACACTCAAAGCCATGTTTCTCGCTCAAAATATGAGAAGTGATAATGCTAAAGAATATCTTCTTAGCAATTTCGCCATCCATGCTTCAAATGACATCCTTTATCGACATCTGTGTTGATACTTCTTCTAAAATGAGTTTACCGAAAAGAAAATGTAGACACAATCTTGAAACTGTTTGGGCTATATTGTTTCAAATGCATGTGCCCAAGCATTTCTGGGCCGATGATGTTTCCATGGCTTGTTTTTTTATTAATCGATGTCTCCTCTCGTTTCGAATCAGCCACCTCGCTTTCAAACCGCCTTTCCCCATAAGTCTTTGTTTCCCATTGAGCCTTAGGTATTTGGGTGTACTAGTTTTGTTCGAGATGTTTGTCCGCATGTGTCTAAACTCGATCCTAAGTCATTGAAGCGTATCTTCCTTGGTTAATCTCGCACGTAGGGGTGTGTGTAGGTGTTATCATCTAGTCTTCAATGTGCACCGGTTTCGCTAATGTCACATTTCGAGAATACTTTTCTCAACAACTTATCCAATTTCTAGTAGCGGGAGGGATGATTTGCTCGTTTATACTATTGCCTTGCCAGCTCCTACTTGTGTTCCTCCTCTGACAAAGCCTCCTATCACTCAAGTCTATGCTCGGCGCCACCACCCCTTAGTCTCAAGCCCTCTACTAGCTGCTTCGACATCAGATACAGTTCTCAGTGATGATCTTCCTACTGCTCTTCGTAAAGGTAAATGTTAATGTGCTTGTCCAATTTCCTCCTTTTGCTCTTATGATCACTTGTCATCACATTCTTGTTCCTTTCTTGCCTCATTAGGACTCTATCAGTTGCACAATGTTTCAAGGCCTCATTACCCTCGTCAAGGTAGTGCTATGATAGAGGAGATGGATGCTTTGACTGACAATGGTACTTGAGACTTGGTTCGTTTGCCTGCTAGGAAGAAAGCCATTGGTTGTCATTGGGTGTTTACAGTGAAGGTTAATCCTAATGGATCAATTGCTTGGTTGAAAGCTCGCCTTGTTGCTAAAGGGTATGCCCAAACTTATGGGGTGGATTATTTTGATACCTTCTCTCTGCTGCTGTTGACTGATTCTGGTCGTTATATCATCGCTTGAACTCATGGTGGACCTCTACCAACTTGAAATTAAAAAGGCTTTTCTTCATGGGGATCTTGTAGAAGAAGTGTATATGGAGCAACCTCCCTGGTTTGTTGTTCAGGGGGGGATTGATATAGTTTGTCGTCTCCGCAAATCATTATATGGCTTAAAATAGAGTCCACGCGCATGGTTTGGCAAATTCAGTAAAGTGATTGAGAAATTTGGCCTGCAAAAGAGCAAATTTGATCACACATTGTCTACGTAAATTCCTCAAGCAGCATCATCTTGTTAGTCGTGGTATGTTGATGATATTGTCATTACTAGAAATGATATGGTAGGTATATCTTCAAGCCAAGTCTTTCTTCATAATAATTTCACACAAAAACAACTTTTGTGCGACGCTTTTCAATCAAAATACTTTTCGGGGTATCAGTTAAGGAGGTTAAATGCGAATCTTCTTATCTCAAAGGAAATATGTGTTGGATCTATTTTTTAAATGTAAAAATCAAGCAAGAAAGCTATGTCATTCCCTTATGGCACAAAGCCTAAATCTTACTAAGGCGAATTTGCTTCAAAGACCCTCGAAAGATATAGAAGATTGGTTGGAAAGCTGAACTACCTTACAGTAACACGCCCTGATATTGCATACTTTGTTAGTGCGTTGTGTCGCATGTCTTCTCCACTAGCTGATCACAAGCGCGATGTAACATATTCTACGCTTACTCAAAGGAGTCCCGGACGCGGGTATTTTGCAGTAATCAGCGGGCATAATAGACTTGAGTGTTTTATGGATGCAGATTGGGTAGGATCTAAGAAAGACAGAAGGTCCATTTCGGGTTACTATGTGTTTGTTGGAGGGAATCTAGTTTCATGGAAGAGTAAGAAACGGAGCGTTGTCTCCCGATCTAGTGCAAAATCTGAGTATAGAACAATGACACATTTTTCATGCTTGATTATGTGGCTCCATTAACTTTTGGCGGAAGTCGGTATTAAAACCTCAGTCCTAGCAAAGCTCTGGTGTGAGAAACAAGTTGTCCTTTATATTGCCTCTAATCCTGTTTTCCATGAACGAACTAAACACATAGAGATAGATTACCAGTACATGTCTTCTCCAACAGTTGATCATTGGGCATCAGAGAACAGTATTCTATGCCACTGAAAGCCAACCTCGTGACGCTGTGATTTTAGATAGTAATCATGGACATAATAGACTTCAGTGTTTGTTAGTCACGAGATTGGGCAAGATCTAAGGAAGGCGAAGGTCCGCACTTTGAATTTACTATGTGTTTGTTGGAGGAATCTAGTTTCATGATAAGAAAGCGGACGTTGTCTATCAATCCAGTGCAGTCGGTATAAACGATGACGCGGTCGCATGCGGTCAATATTAGACCTCCATCAACTTTTGGCAGAAGTCGGTATTAAAACCTCAGTCCCAACAAAGCTCTGGTGTGACAAACAAGCTGCCTTTCATATTGCATCTAATCCTATTTTCCATGAACAAACTAAACACAGAGATAAATTGTCATTTAGTTTTTGAGAAAATACAACTCGGTTTGATTTACGGGATCGTGAAGGCGGAGGTGATTAGGTGTTTATATCTTCACAAAGGCCTAAGTAGAGACCAGGTTAGTTACTTATGTCGCAACAATTGGGCTGATAACATCTATGCTCCAACTTGAGGGAGAGTGTTATAGTATGTATCATACGTTAACATATTTGTTATAGTATGTATCATATGTTAACATATTGGTTTGTATCTTATTAGGATACTTCACTTATAGGGCTGTAATCATTTAGGAAGAGTAGATCATCTTACCTAATGTATAGCCTAATCTTCTTGTATATATATGTATGATGACTCAATGGAAAACACAATGAATTTATTCCTCCAATTCCTATCTTTGTTCTCTTTACAAGTATCTTATTAACAGCAGATCAAATTTCTTTGATTTGATGGAATTCTCAACACTCCCCCTCAAGTTAGCTTGAAGATGTCATTTATGGCCAGCTTGATTACTAAATCATCACATCGCTTCTTTGGCGATCCCATAATGTGTATGTCTGCAACTAGTTCAACTGTAGGTATATAGGGCATAACAATTAGTCCATTTTCCCCGTTTCTCCTTTGTAAAATGTTTATCGACTTTGACATGTTTAGTTTTATCATGGAGAACTGGATTATATGCAATGGCTATGTCAACTATATTATCACAAAGGACCTTCATAGGTGAAGGACTGTGTACTTAAGTTCTATAAGTAGCTTTGCAATCCACAAAAATTATCAGATGCCATGGCCTGCTGCTCTAAACTTATGTAACTCTTCTTTGTATTTACTTTTGCTTCACTAATTCCTCTGCCTCCAACAGAGAAGTACAATGTCAGAATCTGATTCTCATCAGTTTCACTTTCCGCCAATCTAGATGAAGAAACACATCTTCTTGGAGATGTCTCATTCATATTGTTGAAGCTTCACTACCTTTCTAAATCTCTCAAAGCAGGCCCTAAGGGACTGCTTAAGACTATACAAGGACTTCTTCAATCTGCGAACTTTCTCTTTTCACAAATTTTCTTCAAAACTCAATGGCAAATAAATATATACTTCTCCAAATTGCCACTTGAGAAAGCGTTCTTCACATCTAATTGGTATTAAGGCCAATTAAAATGTATTGCAAATGAAAGTAAAATTGGAATGGAATTGATCTTTGCAACAAGTGTAAAGGTTTCTTGGTAGTCAATTCAATGGAATTGTGTGAAACCTTCCGCTTTACCTTACTTTGTATCTTTCAATGCTACCATCAGGCTCATAATTGATTGTAAAAGTGAAAACCCACTTGCGTCCCTCTATCTTTTTCTCCTTAGTTAAATTAACAATTTCCTAGGTTCTATTTTCAAGAAGCTGGTGTTTCTTCTTGCTGTTGGCTCTACTCTGATGTCTTGATGCTTCCATGTAGGGTTCTAGGAATAATAAACAAGTGAGACACATTTTGAAGTGAAAGCGCTATATTTTTCTGAGTCTTTGATAGGACAAATATTTGGCAATGGGATATTTGGTACAATTCCTAACTCCTTTTCGGATTGCGAAAGTGTAAATTTCCTTAGGGTTACATGAATCGTTGTAACTATTCATATAGTTACTTCTGTATTTTGGTAGTTTCTAGTAGTTATTGGTATTTACTAGTAGTTTATGGTAGTTACTGGTAGTTTCCTAATTTTGTGGTAGTTTCCTATTTTCATGGAAGTTTTTTCCTAGATTTTCTCCTGGTTTTGTGGACTGGAATGCCAACCACATATTTAAAAGGATCCTAGGATTGTAACTTAGGGATATAATGAAAATTCAATAATTTGTTCCATAATTTACATGGTATCAGAGCCAACCTCTCAACCCTAGCCTGAACCCTGTTCCCTTGAGTTCTCAATTAGTCTTTCACTATGAATGCTCAATCATCTGCGTCTCCATCTGAAGTTAGTTCCAGACCAGAACAAACCCCTTCATCTACTCATCCGGGAAACTCATCCCTCATTATCACAAACCACAAACTAAATGGCCATAATTATCTGCAATGGTCACAATCAGTTTTCATGTATGATCATGGCATGGTGAGATTCAAATTCCAGAGAGATCAGATCCTCACTATCAAATGTGGAAAGCCGAGAATCATATGATCATGGCATGGCTAATCAACTCTATGACTACAAAAGTGGGAGAAAATTTTCTGTTGTACAAAATGGCTCAAGAGATCTGGGATGCGGTACAGTAAACCTGCTCAAGCACGGAGAACACATCAGGATTAGTGGAGGTTGAAACTAGACTGCATGATTTGAGGCAAGGAGATTAAGTGTTACTCAATACTACAATACGCTATCAATATTAAATCTATCCCTGGAAGTGCACAGATGATACAGCCTTGTACATAAAGATTGTGGAGAAAAAGACAGTAAAGTTCCTAACTGGACTAAATAAGGACCAAGATGAAGTGAGAGGAAAGTAGCAACAATAGTGCCATTAATGGAAATTTTGGCATGGCGGTTATATACCTCAAAAGGAAAAAAACCTCAATGACAGATTGAATATCTGGAATTATGTTTACGCAACCATTAGTTACCTAGACAACATGTTTCAGGATAATGATACTTTCATGTCTATATTGGAAAGTGTAGTAATAATGGAGATGAAGACTGCTAACCTCTTTTGAAGTGAGAATGCAGTGATCGGGAGATTTTGCAAATTCACTGGCATCAGGAAAAGGGCTATAGTTTTCTAACTGAGTGGACTCATTCTCATTTTGAAGCTTGCCTCTTTACCTTACATACTCCTTTGAGATGCTTAGAGAAGGTCTAAAGGTATTTTTCAGGTGAGAAAGTACCACATTTTGTGAACAGGGTGACTCTTTTATGCATGAAAAGTTAGGTGGGATAGGAATTAGGAATTTATTGTTTCTTAAAGCAGCCATGATTGATAAGTGGTTGCAGAGGTTTTGTCCTTTTTCTTTCACATGGGGTGTGTTGATGGGGATTGCGGGCAGGTCAATTAAAGGTTGGGAGAAATTTGTCGGCGGAAAAGTTCTGAAAGACTGAAGGGACTAGGTTTCCTGCGACTCAGACAGGGTGAATCCTCTTGACATATACTAGGAAGGATTAGGTTGTTCTTCAAGCTTGAGTTGTATATTTATTAAGTAATGATTATAAGACAGTTTTAGCAAAGATGTGAGGTTTGGGAAGTGTGCCTGAGGATGTTGTTCCCATCTATTTTTGCTTTGACTTTTTGTAGCGAAAGATGGATAGCTTTCAATTGATAGATGGTGTTCTGGATATCCTAATGGGTCCACTAAAAGCGTTAATGATTGAGATTTGGGGAAGATGGGGAGTTTCCTGGCATGCATTTACAGGAAATGAGAGAGGATGTGTTAGTTCATAATATCCACAGAACTTCTTGTTTTTCTTTTTTTTTTTTTCCTTTTTTACCAAATCCTTTTTGTGGCAGTATCATCGTGGCCCAATTTTAGCTTTCTGGTTTCATCATTCTTCTATTTGGGAATTGTTTTGCCCCATACAATGTTGCTTCTATTGTGTTGGTAGCTGCTTGTGAGAAGATCCAGCCTAGACTAACTAATGCTTGCTAAACGACCCACTCCTAAGCCTCGAAACATAGGATTTGGGTTTAATACGAATATCGTGCCTTTAAGCATCTTAAGGGGGCTTGGGGTCATACACTTGTATAATGGTGGTATTTTTGTGGGAAGGATGATAAATTGGCAAATCATTTTATAGGCGAAGGAAACGAGTTGGAGAATGAATTCTCGTAGGTTAGGTTATACAGTAGGTAAGATGATCTACTCTTCCTAAATGGTTACCTTTATAAAGTAAAGTATCATAATAAAATCTGGCCAGAAATATGTTAACGTATGATACACATACTATAACCTCCCACGTAGTTGGAGCATAGATGTTAATCGTACCCGACTTGTTATAGGTAACTAACTCGATCTCTACTTAAAGCCTTTGTGAAGATATAACCTAATCGTTCTCCACCTCAGTTTCATCTGTAGAAATCAAGTTTGTGTTTTCTCAGAAAACGAAATGACAATCTATCTACATGTGTTTAGCTCGTTCATGGAAAACGAGAATTAGAGCAATATGAAGAAGGCTTGGTTGTCACAAAGCTTTACAGGAGGCCGAGTTTTATCTGAGCTTACACTTGTGATGGAGTCACATAATCGCATGTAGATTATGTCATTGCTCCTATCTTTCAGTTCTGCACTAGATCGAAAGACAACACTTTGTTTCATTCTGTATAATGGCTAGATTATACAACAAATATCAATGCTTGATGGACCTTACCGTCTTCCTTAGATCTGCAATACGCATCGTGAAACACTCAAGTCTATTATGCCCATGATTATTGTATAAAATATCACGTCCCGAGGCTCCTTTCAAGTAGCATAAAATCTGTTATAAAGCCACCCAATGATCAACTGTTGGAGAAGACATGTATTGACTTACAACACTAACAGAGTGTGCAATATCAAGACGTGTTACTGTAAGGTAGTTTAGCTTCTGACGGCCCATACTATATCTGAGGTCTTGAGCATTTCACTTCTAGTAAGATGTAGGTTTTGTGCCATAAAGGTGACATGGCTTTCTTGCCAATTTTCTGTTTACGATAATAGATCCAGTGCATATTTCCTTTGAGATAGAAGATTCATTTGCTCCTCATAACTTCAACTACCCGAAAGTATTTGGCGTTCACCAAAAGTCGCTTTGTGAAATTGGCCATGAAGAAAGGACTTGAGTAAAGATATACCGGGCCTATCATTCCTAGTAATGATATCATAACATACACAACTAACAAGATGATACACCTTGAGAATTTGTAAAGACGGGAATGGTCGGATTTTCTTTTTTGCATGCCAAATTTCTTAATAACTTCACTGAACTTGCCAAACCATGCACGAGGACTTTGTTTTAAGCCATATAATGATTTTCGGAGACGACAAACTCTACCCGATCTCCTTGAAGCGTGGCTGGAGGGTTCTTTCATGTCACCTCTTCTGTGAGGTCCCGTGAAGAAAGACCTTTTAATATCAAGTTGGTGGAGTCCCAACCATCGATTCTTTGCTAAAGATATAAGCGGTGAATGGAAGTCAACTTGTAGCTAGGGAAGAAGGTATCAAAATAATCCACCCCATAGAACGACATACCCTTTAGCAATAAGGTGGGCTTTCAACCAAAGCAATTGATCAGTGGATTAACCTTCATTGCTCAAACATCATGACAACCAGCCATTTTCTTCGATGGAGTGCAGACAAGTCCCAAGTACCATTGTGGATCCAATGTCCATCTCCTCTAGTATCCATGGCATTACCTTGACGGGATGAGCTAGGGCTTGAAACTTTGTTGAGCAGTGAATAGAGTATAAGGATGCAATAACGAACAAGAATGGGATGACAAATGGTTATAAGAACAAAAGGGAGGATTGGATAAATTACCCAGCGGCGTTTATCTTTACGAAGAGCCCAATAGGAGTTATCACTGGAACTTAGATCGGGTCTTCGAGAGCGGCGGGTGGAAGCTCAGGTAAAGGGTGTCTAAGTGAGCATGGACTAAGTGATAAGGCTTTTGTCAAGGTCAGACAAAGCGGGGTTGGTGGGTATAAGCAGGCGATGCCATGTCCATCACAGATTGGTGTGGATTAATTCGGGAGAAAAGGTGCATCTTTAATAAAATTGACTTGATGAAACGGTACCTCAGAAGACTAGGACAATAACATATACCCTTTTTGAACTCGAGTACTTCCAGGCATATACTCTATGGTATGACAGTTTGGGTTTGGTAATCAACGGATGAACATGCGGGCACAACAGTACACCCGTACAGAGGCTCGATGAGCAAAACATGGGGGAAGAGGGTTTTGCAACGGCGTAAACAATCTAAGACGGAAGGCATCGATTAATTAAAAAGCAGCAGGCTGGAAACAGCATTGGCCCGAAATGCTTGGGCATGTGCATTCTGTCTTGCTTAGAACGGTTTCGGGAAGATAACCATATTTCTCTTTCGACTAGCTCCATTTTGAGAAAGTATCGACACGAAGATGTCGATGAAGGATATCAGTACAAACATGATAACAAAGGTATTGATGAATATTCTTTGTTATCCTTCTCAGATTTTCAGTTAAAGTATGAAAGCAGTCTTAATTTTCCAGCTGAAGGCGGTGAGAAAATAACTCTGACGGTTTTCATTAAATAATAAAGGATAATATTGGTTTCGACGGATATATCAATTACTTAGATTTTAGATATATCAGATATATCCGAATCTTGATGGATATTTTATGAATATCGATATATCGGAAGTAAAAAAAACTTTGAAATTCTGGCCAAAATAAATAAAAGTGTAAAAATGACATTAATAATTTAAATATATACATTGAAATTACATTTATAATAAACTTTTAAAATCAAAATGAAATTGATGTCTATTTTAAAATTTGATCAGAAGATCAAAATGTGATAAAGCAAATACTTATCTTTAATTGTAATTATTAATTATTATTAGTTATAGGATCAGGTATGCAAATATAAATGTCTTAACTTGTATCCACAACTTCTCGATGTATTGGAAATTCGAGGTTCATCAACATGCTCGTTTAATATTAACTAACATTTATTAATATATTGTGTAGAAATGTTAAATTTATTAATATATTATTACTAATTAACTAATTTAAAATATAAGTATCATATAAACTATCACGAAAAAAAAAAAATGGTAAAAAATGAAGATTAGTTATAGTGAAGGAATTGTGATTAAATGGAATGATTTTAAGAGGTATTTATAGATTTTTTTTGGTCAATAAGCGATTCAGATGAATCATTTTTATAAATTTAAATTATGCGTTGCATTTAATAGTGCTGTATAAATCGTAGATTAGATCTTCTTTAAACTCTTGGGATCGATCATCACCGATTGGTTGATCGAATTTCAAATCATTCATTTTGGATATCAGATATAATACGTTATCTCATGATCATTTCAGAAATTAAACTAACACGCTGCGTGTCTTTCTGGACCGATGTTGGAAGTATAACCGGTCCAGTATATCACCCGATATACCAGTGTTACGATTTTTCAGATTTTTCCTGTGACGATTATGGAGTGCGGAGTATCGTATGAGCATTCTTGATGTCGATATACTTGACGATATATCGGCCGATATATCAGATATTTTTAACCTTGAATATAACCAAGTGGTTCTTGAATAATCATTGACAAACGTAACAAAATAACGAAACGGTTGGGGACACAACTGGACAAGGACCCCATACATTCGAATGGACTAAATCAAAGACACCCGGCTAAGTTTATTGACTCTGGGGCGAGAACTTAGATTGTGAGTGGCTATCGTCCCCAGGGCGACAAACTTGAAAATTAGAGTTAATTTCTTGATAGTGTAAGAGAGGGTGGCTGTCTGCAATATAGTCTCAAATGGTGTAGTAACCACAGTATCGAAATGTATAGACCTCCGGACTCATTTCCTCTACCCGATAATGCAGCCGTCATAAGATTACGGAAGAGACGATAATCGGAAAAGAATGAGACCTGACATTTAAAGCTCGAGTTAGTTTGCTCCACGGATGCAAATTAAAGAAAAATTAGGTAAACTCAGACAAATGATAGGGAATAGAAGAATTGGAAAAATGGTACCTAAACAGAACACGAGATTGTATTTACATATGCTAAAGTGTGATGGAAGGTGAAGATTATGACCGAAAGGTAGAAAATTGACTAGAATTACCTGTCATGTGATCTGTGGCTCTAGAATCACTGACCCATTCGGAGGACGAAGAAGAGACTAGGCATGTGTTTAGGTTACGATTCGTGATAAATGGCCCCGGAGTATATGGAAGTATGATGATTTAAGGTATAGGTGGAACTTGGGATTGTTGCGGAGAATTGGGTGATTAATCAATGCACCAGTATAGGGAGCGATATGGAAATGACGGAAATCTTTGATTCGGTTTGTAGTTTCTTCTGATCTCGTATCACGAGGTCCAGACTTACGGCGGTAATAACTTTGCCCAGCAAATTAGGCTCTCTAGTATTTACCTCACGGGCCACTAATTACGTATTGTGAAATACGACTCACCACTTTTTTGACCAACAAGAGCACTGCTCATATGGGTAGATGATAAAGTAGGCGGGGATATTTCTATTCGAAGTATTCGACTGAACGTTTCTTGGAAAGAAGAAATATCAGGACTGGACGGAATCTGTGTCTTAACAGAATCATATTCAAAAGGGAGGGCGGCTAGGAAGCCCATCACTGCCATCTTTACCCGTTGATCTTGCTAAACCTTAACGTCTGGACTAAAGGGTAAGAGTACATTCAGTTCCTCATGTCTTTTTATAGTCCATTAAAAATTTCGTGAGTGACCGATCTTGTTTCTCAGAGCGATAAAAGGCTCGACACACATCAAAGACGCGAGAAATATTTCCCTTTCTGGAATACACAAATTCCAAATAATCAATTAGCTCCTTAACAAACTCACAATGATTAATGAGAGTAAGTACTTTACCATCAATGGAATTACGGATTTGGAGAAAGAGACGGGCATCATCCTCTAGCCATTGGTCCTTCGAATCATCAGTAGGAAGGTCTCGATGGAGTGGCGTATACGAATACTTCTCAAATGAAGCGTTTGTTCTCAATCCAAGTAATTATGACAAGTTTGTTTGTCCTCCGTGATCTTAGACATCATCGGGACCACTTTGGGAGCCGAAACAAGCTTCTTATATGCTGATTCACTCATTAGGAAGCCAAGGAAAGTAGATCAAGGCCAAAAAGTACCTTTAGAAGGCAGAGATTCAAAAAATCTTGCAGAAACCCTAGGCACAGTTGGCTGTCGGACACAAAAATCACCAAAAACGGTAGAGCCAGGTACCAAACAAAGAAACAAAATAGATCAGAGGTCTTGTTGGCGCCGGACGACCTCGAAGGAGGAGGCGGGCCGGAATGAGTACCCATCGCGCCCACCGCGCTTGGCGTGTGGATTTGTTCCCGGAGCATTGTGGCGCGTGGGCTCACGCGTGGTTTCGGCCTCAGTTTTTTTGATAGGCTTGTCGGCGGCCGACAAAGCTTCTCTGGCTGGCGGTGAGATCCCACTCTCCCTCGAAATTGGTGTTTCAAAAAACACCCCTACAGCTCTCTCAAGCACTTCGAAAAACTTGCCTAAAAGCAATCGAAAACTCTCCCAATCTGAGCCCTATGCTCTAATACCATGTAGAAACTGACAGAAGAAGAGTTGGAGGAATGAAATCCTTGTATTTTCCATTGAGTCATCATACATATATATACAAGAAGGTTAGGCTATACATTAGGTAAGATGATCCACTCTTCCTAAATGGTTACAACCCTATAAGTAAAGTATCCTACTAAAGCTCACAAATCAATATGTTACTTTGTGTAATTACATACTATAACAATATTGTTCTTAATCATGAAGTAGATATCAAACATGGGCCTAATTTTTCTTTTTCTTGATTAATGTTTCTTGGGTTTATTCCTTCTTCAATAAAAAACATCCTGTTAGCTTGGTGTGGCAGTTTTAGGGGAAAAAGATAGGAAGTTTTAGATGATTTCTCTGTTCTTTACTTTTTGACCTAACTATATTTTTTCCCATTACAAATGATGGATGGAGACTAAAAGTTCTAAACAAGGAAGCACATACAGCAAATTAGAAAGGACAGGCTGTGACCAAATTATTGGTGTATGACAAATTTATATCTAAAACAGTTGAAATCTTGAAGAAGCAGTAATCGTATGTGGAACCTTGGTGCCAATACATTTATATCTTAGTTCTCTTGAGTTGGGTTTCGCAATATAGGATTGAATAATGATGCGATGTGAAGACTGGAGGGAAAGTTAAGATAAAAAGCCATTTCTCTGTATTGCCTTATTCCAGCAATTACAGTCCGTTCAATTTCCCTCTAGAATTTCATTTTCTTTGAGCATAACAGTTGCCCTAGTATCCATTGTCGATTAGATCTTAACAGCTTAAACCATTAGGAAAGTTCGTAGCTTAATATTATCAAATCTAGAGATCTCGGGTCGGAGTGTTTCCTAATACTATTCTTCCTATCTATCTATCTACTCAGCTTTTAGGAAAGTTGGTAGCTTAAAATTATGCTCGGATTTGATTTATTTATTTATTTATTTTGTAGGTAAGATGTAGACTTCTTTGACAGGAACTTATTTCGAAATTCGCATTCATTGTTTTGTAGTCCTTTTAAAACTCACCACATTGAATGGGTCTTTGTTTCCTCGACACTTCGGAATTGAGGCATTTTAGAATTTCAATTAGGAACTTCATCTTTTTTGTTTCAGTTATGGTGACCCTCTGTCCGTAACTTCTTTACCACATTATAAACATGCATATTTGAATGTTGCCCTAAACAAAATTTGACAAATTCAATTCCATGGAAGCCTTAGCACTTATTTAATGCAATTCTCACAGTTAAACAATAAATCTCTTTTTCCAGTGGTTTCATTCTCACATCCACACATGGCACAAGCTTTCTGCAAAATCTTATTTCCCATTGCTGACTTATATGTATACGTGCTGCACTTCTGGAAAATTTTAGGTTAAGGAACTGTTGAATGACCAGAAGTTGGAAACACTGGTTGACCCCAAGCTGCAGGGCTATTACATCGTGGAGGAGATGGAGGAGCTAATCCAGGTGGCTCTCCTTTGCACGCTAAGCACTGCTTCAGACCGACCCAAGATGTTAGATGTGGTAAAAATGCTCGAAGGCGATGGTTTGGCTGAAAGGTGGGAACGGTGGCAAAGGGAGGATATGATTTGCGGAGAGCTAAATCATTGCAACTTCTCCTCTAATAATTGGATCATAAATGATTCCACTCCAGCCCTTCGTCCTGAAGAATTGTCTGGTCCCAGATGATGCTTTTGCTACTCCACCTGCATATATGTATAGGTATCTCCTTTATGGTTGTCTTTGAAATCCAGATCATTAAATAATTGTATATGATATCTTCTTCTCATTTTGTTTTTCCTACTATCAGTTTATATTATTCGGTAGAGTCAATTGATGATTATTTACATATTGTCTATATTGTCTGTTTGTCTGTAGGGTTGTCTCGGCTCGCGCCTGAAGCCTCAGCTTCTAGTTTGTAGCAAAGTGCATATTGGAGCAAGCAGACTCTCATAGGTGTGCCTGAGCTATGAGTTCAATCAATCTAATTCAACTTCTGCCCTCAATTATCATCATTGTGAATTTTATTTTTCAGGACATCTTCTAAATTATAACAGAAGGTTGTTGTCCAAGGCAGGGATTAGATGTACCTATGTTTTGTTGTATATGAATTGAGATTGAATCATTCCATTTGTGAATACTAGTTAAAATATAAGTTTCATACGCTGGCAAATCCATTCCAATTGTAATCAAACCAGCAGCTTAAGGAGACCTTGATCTCACTATGTACTAGCTTCCAAAATCTAGTTAATAAAGTTGTCATGTATGGGGTGGTGCTTTTTGTATAAAAACTGTATTTACAAGCATGATATTTTATGTTGGATTGTAATTCAAGAGCCACTTTTGGAAGGTTAAGCTCATCTGAGGCTAGTTTTGGCAGGTAGCTTATAGATGCACACTGGAACTGAGATATCACCAAAGGAAAGTTCAACCATCCGACCAAACTGGCAAATGATGGGTGGGTCAATCGATGGCCTCAGAGATGGTGCAGTTTTCTTTGTTGCTACATCAACTGATTGGACACCAGGAGGATCTGATAGTTCAAATGGTGAGGAACATGAATTGATCAGCAAAGTCTAAGAGATGATTGTAGATCTTAATTAATGGTAAGACTTAAGTGGCGTTTTTTATTTTATTTTATATAATGTTAAATATAACTTTTTTTTTCATCTTAATGCTAAATAGTACTTAATAGTATTAAATATTAAGTTGATTGTTTTTTAACATTAAGTAGGGTGTACTGTTAGCTCTCCTTCTCCTTCTTGTTAGGAAATGATGATATTTGACTTTTTCTATTCATAATTTTTTTTTAGAGAAATTTCAACAATAAGTTATGAAAATGTTAAAAAACAAACACATCCCTTTTCGTTTAGAGCACTCATTCCTCTTCATGACTGTTTAGAGCAAGGATGAAAATATCGGTTTTGATAGATATATCGGTATTTGGATTTTACGGATATATCGGATATATCGGAGATATATCGGTGGATATTTTTATATAAATATCGGTAATTAAAAATTATTTAAATTATTTTGAAAGCATAGAGAATGATAATATCAATTAGATTTGATTTTTTTTTACATTCTTTTACTATATTTATATTTGTTTATAAAAAATTAAATTATTTTTATTAAAATATATTTAATTAAGAAATAAATTATTTTTATATGATTTATACAAAATATTTTATTCAATAGTTTTTTGAAATTTGGTAATTGTAATAACAACGTATAATTAGAATACAATATTTTTATATATTTGTATATTTATATTTAGTTATTATAAATGATTAAAAAAATTCATAAATTTATTAAAAAAAAAATTCATAAATTAGAAAGACAATATATTAAAATTTTGCACTATATATTTCAAAGGGATGCTTGGCCTATTGGATGGGAGGTTGGAACCCCCCATGCAACATATTTTATGGAGTTATGAATAGTGACCCGATAGTTTGACTGTTCATGAACAGTGCCGGCTCCATGAACAGTGCCCGATATATAGGTGAAATATCGCCGATAATTGCAAAAAAAATTCCGAAATTTCTATTGATCGACTATCGTAGGGATATATCGTGTCGACATTAACCGACACACAAAATATCGGTCGATATTTCCGATATTTTTAACACTGGTTTAGAGCACTCATTCGTAGAACAAGATCATACGGTGTCTTGTATTATGCATTCAGCTATATAAACATTTTTTTTTCAATAATCGTGAATGTTCGGACTAGCTTTTGCGCATCTCAACTAATTTTACGGGAGTCTGAAGTTAACAGTTGGGTAAACCTCCAATGGCTCTAGGGGACTCGAAAGGATGACCATTGGATTAAACCCAATGTCTTAGACCAATTGACCTATCCTCTAGTTCATTCAACTATATAAACATCCTTGTTGATTCTTCCTCTTAAGATCAATGGTATAGTAAAGAAATACGAAAATAAAGAAAAACATCATATTTACGTGGAAACTCTTACGGAAAAAAACCACGGGTAGAGGAGAAAATTTCACTAAAAATCTGAGAGGAATTACAAAGTACGATAGATAGGGAATAAGCCATAATGTGTTTATATAACGAAAATACCTTAACAGAAAGGTCCATACCCCTTGCACCCCCTTGGGATCAGTTGTGGGCCTAACGGTCCAGCCCTTTTGCTACCACGAAGGGTCGCATCACGACCCTTCGTGTAATCTTTAAAAAATCACTTAGTAACTATAATAATATTATTATATGTTTAGGGTATAAATTGGAGTCAAACTTGGGTTTTTCCGAGGGAATTGAAATGATTAAATGATAATTGATAAATGTTAAATGATATATGATTATATGACTAAATGCCAAGTGCAAATGAATATGTGAGTATATAATTAAATATTATATGCTAAATGAGAAATTGACCAAACCCGGAAATTAACCCAAGTGAAAAAGGGTAAATTTGGAATTTGTAAAAATCGGGACCTAAGGGTCATTTCTGATAAAGAATAAAGGTCTAAGAGTGAATAATAAGAATTGAAGTGCAAATACAGAATATATGGGCAAAAATTTATGCATTTGTGAGAACTTAAGTCGAAAATAGGTTTTAAGGGCCTTATGAGGAATAGAGTGGTGATAGACCACATTTGGTCTTAGAACACCCCATTTTAGACAAATATGTTTTGGAGATTTGGGAGAAAACTGGGGTTTTGTATGTGAAGATCAAGATTGTGGTAGAACTTCCATGTTTGCTCAAGTTCTAGCAAGGAAGAAGAAGAAAGGAGCTAAGGCTTGGAGAACAAGTGATTCAAGGTAAGAAAACAAACCCTAGCTTTGTTTTAAATGATGTTTGGGTTAGGAAAATCCTAATACATCCATATGTTTTACTCATGGTTGTTCTAATATGTTATTGGGAGAGTTTCTTTTGAGTTTTGGTTTGATTTTGAGGTGTTTTGAAAGAAAATCACGAAGAGCAAATGATGAAGTTTCAAAGGAGATGTTGTTAAAAATTTTCCAAACCCATGTTTTTGTTTTGGCCATAACTTGGTCATTTCTCATCCAACTTGAGCGATTCAAATTTCTGGGTACACTAGACGTCTAGGAGAACAAATCTCCCTGAAATAGGTGTACTGATTTAATTTATTGAATGAAATTCGTTGAAGTGATGCTCTGTTTCGGATAAAATTTCTAGTTCAGTTCTAGAACAATTATGTGTTTTGGAATAGTTTTAGTATTTAGGTCATAAGTTGAGTTTCACTCATCTAAATTGAGTGATTCAAAATTTTGGGTAAACTAGGCTTCTAGGAGAATAACTTACTTGAAGGAAGTGTATACAAATTGTTACCCCAAAGTGCCTAGAAATTTGTCAAAGTGAAGCTATGTGCAAGAACAATATGATTTTGTTTTGCAAATTAGAGTAGCTTGGATGTAAAATGCAATAACTTGAGTTTTGGTGATCCAAATTGGATGATTCCAGTTGGAGAAGAAACCTTAGAACCATAGCTTAAAATGAACAGAAGGAACCATTACCAAATTATGGAGTTAAGACCCCTGAAATTGGGAATAACAGTAGGTAACCAGGTGAGCTGGGCATACTGACCAGTTTGGCATTAAAATGCCGAAACTTGAGTTTGGGTGATCCAAATGAGATGATTCCAATTCCTACTAAAAATAGACTCATAGAGCTAAAATTTTATTGAAGGAAGCATGAGCAAATTATGGCTCATGTGTCCCAGAAAAAATTTTACCCAAAGTGAGAAGAGAAATTATCGGGTAGGCCATAAGCCCTGACCAAAAACTCCTAGAATAACCTACTAATGTATGGGTGTCATTGTATTTAAATAGGGGCTGACGAGGAGGAAAGCCCGCATTGAAGTCAAAATTCCGAAGATTAGAATCAAAGTGACGATTTTGGTTTGTTCTACCGACTTCTATCCCTCGTTTCAAGTTTTTGCATGTTTGTTCTATCTTCTCCTATTCTCGTTTCAAGATTTGAACTATTTGTTCTAAATGCATAAGAAAAACATATTGAATTGATTTAATTAATTTGAGAAAAGTGATTGTGAAATGTTTTCATATGACAATTGCATGATTATTGAAAATAAACTGTTTATACAAATGTACGTATTGTACTATATTTTTGCTATAAAGGATTTGAACGCCTTTAATAGAATGTTAACCGTTTATTTTGCATTAAGGATATATTGGTATACCAATAGGGGTCAAAATAGCAATACTGCGAATGATTGTATTGATGTGTCACTCCGATCAGCAGCCCAACAGGACAGTATCAGTAGTGTTCACTAATTGATTTTATACCGACTGCGGCCAGTGGGGCGATCTTGGGTGATTAGATATCTTGAAACATAGGTTAAATTAGTTAAAGGCGGTAGATTGAATTGTAGAAGTGAAATGAATTGGTGAGCATAATTGAATTGATTTGAGATTGTGAGATATTGGAATTGAAAAGCATGTTTGCTAATTGAAATGAAAAGAGCATTGTGAAATGCATGATTTGATTAATGCATGATTTATTGAATATGAAAGTGTATATTTGGGATGATCAATGAACTATAAATGATTGTATATAAAACAAGTATATGTATTGTATGACATTGATCGCATCCCAAAGATTTGAAAGTTTTGAATTGTTAAATTACATTATTTGAATTAAAAGTGAAAGCGAAGAATGGTTGTATAGAACATTAAGCATGAAAATGTAGCGTATTATTTCTCGTCTGTGGTGCGAGTGATAGATAGTGATCGGCGGACCAATCGAGGGCGTGAGTCATAAGAAGGAATTGCGAAGTATGCTCCAACTTGTGCATTTATGTCATGTTTATTTTTGAACTTTGATATTTTGCAAAAACATTTTGAACTCTGAATATCTATTTTATAAATCATTTTGAAAAGACATAGAATGCCTTCATTGTAAATGCATTTTGTTAAATGTAAATGTTTATAGACTTGCCCTAAATTGAAATCGCTTCTGTAAAGATTTGAGAATGAAATGTATTTGATAAACGAATTTGGTTAATGGCCGGCGAGCGTCCCAGTTTGGTTCGGACAAGCTGGAGTCGGTCGGGTTCGGTCGCCACACTTCGAGTCGAGACATAAGCTAAAACCAAATCAGGAGTCGCTGGCTCGCAGCTTCCTTCCATGGAAGGATCACAAGCATGAGGGTGATACTGCATTCTTACCTTGATGATGATTGGAAATTTAGAAGGAATTATACTACTTTGTGGGGGTCTTAATTGGTTAAAAACAATATAATTTAAATTTAATAGGGGTAGTTGCATGTTTGAAAATGTAAAAAATCTATTACATTTGAATTGGCAAGTCGATTTTTATTTTATCCGACATTGTATTGTTTTAAAACTTAAAATATATATATTTTTAAAACAAAATCTTAATAGTTTCATAATAACTGTAAACTATCTTAAGCTTTGCTTGTTTGTTTAATTTTAATTTATATATTCAATAATATAGGCAAAATTAAAATAACGAGAATAATATAATTTTAATTACATGTCCAACTTTTTATTTTTTTTTGACAGATTTACATGTCCAACTTATTTAAAATGATTTCAGGCATTTTAAAATATCAAATATCATTTATGTTAATTTTTAATAATTTAATAATTGTTGAAAAACAAAATCCTAGCATCTTTTTCGATGCTAGCCGTTTTTCTTTTAAACAAGAAAATGTGATTTTTTTTTGTCATATTTGATAAATAAATTGATACGCTTTTTAAGTAATTTAACTTTTCGATAGTGATTATTCCATATAGATTTAGGTTTTTATTTATCTTTTGTAATTTAGTCGTTGCCTTGATGCACGTGTGATTGTTGCCGCTTTTGTGCGCATGTGCTTGTCGTCGTAAAGTTTGCGACGGGTGGTTGTGTCGTCTCAATACAACGTTTTGATTTTTGTTGTTTTATTTATGTTTTGGTAATTCAGACGAACAAAGTATATATGATCAGAGACAAGAACTCAAATCAATAATCGTTAATATGGTACAAAACTGGAGTTATATGTATTATAGTCATAATAGTAATATAAAATGTCAACCATCAAATGTATAGGCTTTGAGTCGATTCATTAAACTATTAACTTGGATGGTGTTTTATCTTTTATGATTCTTTTTAGTGATTTTAATTTTATATTTTTATCATTGTATGACTAATTTGAATAAAAAAAAATTTAATAATCGGTTGGACCAAATTTTGGAGGTTATATGATCTATTTTTTGGATTTTGAATAACATATGATTCTCATTTTAAGAAACAATTGATACATTATACTTATTCAATTTTTAAAAATAAATTTAAATTCATAGTAATAATAATTAAACTATTATATATATATTTAAACAAAAAAATTTCAAATCTCATTAAAGTAGGTTCTAAAACCTAGATATTTTCTTTCTGCAATTCTAGATTTCCTCATTTCCTAAAGCTAATTTCAACCTAGGAACAAAATTTTGAAATTTAGTAGAAATATAGGTTCTCAGATAGTCGATTATCTCAAATTTCGATTTTTCGATTGTGCTTGTTTTTCTTTGGCTCCAAAAATGAAAAAATGTTTGAGGTTAGGCCAGCTTAAAATGCTGGTGGCACCTGGCCACTTAGTAGTGATGACACTTATAATATATAATGGAAACTTTTTTTATATTTTCTTGTATTTATTTGTTCATAATCCCTACCATCTGATTATAATATTTTTTTATTTTATTTTATTTTTACATTTATAACTTATAATATTTTAAATCAAATATTAATTTGAAAAGGAAAGAAATAAAATAATATCATTAAAATTTTAAAATTATAATATACAATATTTTGAATCTCCTCATTATCTACATAATATTTATAATAATAATATGAAAACAAATAAATAATATCTCTTTAACATAATAATATTGAATAATATATTAAATATAACATATTTAATTTAATAATTACTAATCCATTTGATTTTAATCTACCTTAATTAAGATATGAATCATTTCTCATCATCTATATAATTAAAATATAAAAATTTTAATGACGATATTTTTGTAAAAATATTATACGATATTTTACACGATATTTTCGATATTTCCGTAAAATCCAATTACCGATATATCCGTGTTTACCGATATTTTGATCCTTGATTTCAACTACCTAAGCGTTGAGGTCCGAGCCAAATGATAAATGGGTGAAATGAGGAGTTTTGGATTAAAATACTATTTTTTTTTTTAAATTACAAAAATAGTTTTGAATTGAAACTATTGAAGTGATAACGTTTGGGCCTGTAACAAAGGCAAATCACACAACATTTGTGAGCCAGCGGTTTCGTACTTATATTTTTGAAGGTCATTCTTATTTGTCGCGGGCAGTGGCTTCATCATTTTCTAAAATTTCAATTGCTGTTGTCCTTAACAATGGCTTCTTCATTTATAAAATTTCAATTACTGTTGTCCTAAACGGCAACATTATCGTGTATTAAAAAACTGTACAACCCTTCTTCCTCCCCTCATTTCTCTCATTTCTCTCATGTTCTTCCTGCTCCTTTGTCAGCGACTGATTAGGGCTTGGAAATCAACGGATTTTTACTCCATACTTTCTGTTATAGTACTCCATTTGACTCCATAGCAGGTAACTTGCAAAACCTGAGAAAATTTTAATTTTTTTGAAAAATGGTAAAAACAGTAAAATTACCGACATGGTTCAGGGAAACCTAAAATTTTTTCTAGATCTTGGATGACGAAACAGACTTCACTGTTGGATTCGTCTTGCGAAATCTAGTTACCCAAAAAAATTTCGTTGAATTCCGAGACAGACGGATTTTTTCACGATTTTTAGGGTAACGGGTGTCTAGTGACTCCCAGGGACGAGATTTTTATGAGAATCTCGGGAGTTATGAAATTACTCAAGTTAAGTTCATTTAAAATAAATTGAACTTGAACTGAGACGAAAATAAATTGTTTTAGGGCAGAAACAAACTCGGACGAGTCATGAACACGTGGCGCGACATGGGCCACATGTCCAACATAAGTGAGTTAGAACAAAAGAGGGGCAAAATGGGGATGAGGAAAAGCCCCATTTTCCCTCGTATTGCACGAGAGAGTGAGAGGAGAAGAGAAGCTTCAGCTTCTCTCTCGATCTGAGCTCGGTTGCTCGGTTCGTCGGGCGAAGCCCAAGTCATCCCTACGTAGCCCAGTATGTGTGAAGTCTGGGAAGCAGTTCGCCAAGATTCATGCAAAGAGTTTGGGAGATCGTGGGATTCGGGTCTCCGGGACTTCCGAAAGCTTTGTCTTCGCTCCAAGAGGTAGGGATTTTTCTTACTTTGGTTTATTTTCCATTTTAGGGGCTATTTGGTTAAGTTTTAATGCCCTAAGGGCCTGTTTTGCAAAATGATGAGTTATGAGAATAGTGTCATGTTTTGACCATATATGATGTCCAGTTTTTAGGGCTGATTTTTGATTAGAAAAAGTGAGAATTTGGACTAGTATCCTTCAAGGAAATTGTATCTCTATATGAGAAATTGATGTTAGGCTTTTGAATCACCCAAATCGGACCTCTACATACTCAGATTATGATGCATTTCAAGAGACTACCTCAGTTTTATACTGTGCTGTGGAGCACCATTGTCCCATATTTTGGGACTGATTTTGGTTAGGAAAAAGAGTGATGTTGGGCTATTATCCTTCAAGGAAATTGTATCTCTATCTGAGAACTTGATGTTAGGGTTTTTAATCACCCAAATTGGACCTCTATAACCCAAGTTATGGTCTGTTTTCCGGGATTGCCACATGCTGTCCTGTTTTGGCCGAACCTACTATCTAGATTTTTGGGACTGATTTTCTATTGGGAAAAAGTGAGTATTTGGACTAGTATCCTTCAAAGTAATTATATCTCTATCTGAGAACTTGATGTTAGGCTTTTGAATCACCCAAATTGGACCTCTATAACCTAAGTTATGGTCCGTTTTTCGGCTGTTTTGGCCCAAACCTACTATCCAAATTTTTGGGACTGGTTTTAGGTTGGGAAAAAGTGAGTATTTGGACTAGTATCCTTCAAGGAAATTGTATCTTTATATGAGAAATTGATGTTAGGATTTTGAATCACCCAAATTGGACCTCTATAACCCAAGTTATGGTCTGTTTTCTGGGACTGCCACAAGCTGCCCTATTTTGGCCGAACCTATTGTCCAGATTTTTGGGACTGATTTTAGGTTGGGAAAAAGTGAGAATTTGGACTAGTATTCTTCAAGGAAATTTTAGCTCTATCTAAGAACTTGATTTTAGGCTTTTGAATCACCCAAATCGAACCTCTATAACTCAAGTTATGGTCCATTTTCGGGACTCTCTTCTGGCAAATTTGTTTAATGGTTTGTGTCAGTTTTGGGATTGTTAGGGGCTAGTTTCTGGACCGAGTTCAGGGCTATCATGTGGTCTGTATGGCTTGTTGTGTGGAATGTTTTGTGGGCATCTCTATGCCACGATTGGTCTTGAGGATAGAGGTTGTCGTAGCGAGTTTGAATGACATGCTTAGTAGTAATTGATTGGATGTCAATATGTGTGTCCTAATGTATTGACATGTGATGAATGGTGTGTGTAGACATGGCCATTACATGGCATGCTGTAGGCTATTTTGTGGACATGTTATGTCATAATTTAGCCTAGAGGATAAAGTGCGTCATTGTTTGACTAAGTAATGATTTGATTGTGATATTGATATATACACGTATGATATATTGACATGGATGAAATTTTGTGGAGATTACATGCATGTTTGATATAATTATCCATGATGCATGACTGATATGCATGAGTAGAATTGTCCATATAGCATCATCATATATGTGACATGGTATAGACATGAAATGGTACATCGCATTGCATATGCATGGGGACATTGCATGAAATGAGTGTGAATGCATGGTTATAATCAACACTGTGTTTGGCGTTTGATTGGGTGGGCTCGGTACGGTGGGACAACGTCCAATAGGGTCGCACGGTCAAAATGGAAATGACACCCCCTCGGGTGAAAGCCTCGTTAGTTTTGGTTTATACATATGTGTACAATGGTGAAAGCCCGTGAAAATGTGGGAAGGCTTACGAAGCCTGCGATGAAACCCTGGAAATTCGCTACCCCCAAAAAGACACATGATTTTGAATATAAATGATCATTGAGGTGTAACATCCAAAAAGAATTTGGTTTAAAAAATAAATGAAATTTGTTTTGTAAAATTATCATTTGATGTAATCCAAGAATGATGGATTTGATCACGCATGGGTTTCGACATTGTGTGATAGGAGTTGGTTGGGACTCGAGTTTGATGGAGTCGGTGAGGTCATGTAGAATTCCATTCTAGGTTTGCATAATCTTGATTGGAATGTGTATTTTTTTTTTTATTGACATGACCATTGCATGTGCACTTAGGTGGGGAGTAGCATCTATAGGAGTTTACTTTATTAGGCATTGTTCACCCCGTCGTGGGACCCCCTTTCAGGTACAGGGAGTGTGCAGGGAGATGACGCTCACTCGAGGCCGCCATTGTGAAGAAAGTCGGGTTGTGGCTTTGGTTCTTACTTTTGTAAAATATATTAAAACAAACAGTTTTAATATATGTTTTTGTATAAAGAGTATTGTAATTTAACTCTTAAGGACTATGGTATTATAACCTTGTGCATTATGTTTGAGTATGGATAAATGGACCTTATGTGGTCATTTTACTAAGTAGATAAACAGGAGAGGAATATGATATGATAATTGTACTGGATGAATCACGTACTATTATCTGTTGTACATATTGTATTTTTGGATAGAGCTCCACAGCTGAGGCTACTGTTTTTATTAAATTATAGGGTCGATAAATGGGACACAATAATTAATAGTGTCGGGTTGCAGACATCCACTCATTCCGTGGTTGAAGGGGAAGGTTGGTCACGGACCCCGGGTTGCTTTAGGGCGTAACATAACCCTCTTACAATGGACTGTTTTTTGTTGAAAATTTCATAAATTGCTGGTTTTGTTGATAATGGGGTGATAAATCCTTGGGTTTAGTTCCCATTTTAATATGTGGTGATAATATTTTGTTGGTGTGGTGTGTTTTGTTGATAATGTGGTGATTATATGTGTATTTCTTAAGAAACAAACATAGAGTGTCTAAGGCCTTGTTTGGTAGCTGTTTTTTAGGTCAGAGTTTCTAAGAAGGTCATAGTTTTTTTTTTTTTAAATATCTGGGTTGTCCTAAATTGTTTATAGTTTTGTCTCCTATGAATATTGATCGGCAAGTTTTATGTGGTGTATTTCTTGATTTTATTATTGGGTATTGATTGTTCTGGTTTTAAGCATATGCAATTTCATATTTCGTAGTTACCAAGTACAGGTTTACACATTAATTTGGGTATTTTTTTTTCAAATATGTATTTGATTGATATTTTTGTAATTAAAAAGTATTATTTTGAGTCAAAACTCCTAAAATCACCCATCTTTGAAAAGTAGTTGACAAGAATTGCTTTTAAAAATGAAGTTAAGGGTCTATTTGGATATAATTTTAAAATTGTTTTTTGTTCTGAAAAACAAGAATAACACTTTAGTTGCACTGCTATACTTTGAAAAACATGTGGTTCCCTTTTCTTTTATTATTATGCAAGTGTAGAGTACAAAAACAATAAATTTAAATAACAATATACTTGAGTTTTTCAAAAAACGACAAAATTTTCTTTGGTTTTTGTTTTGTAAAACTTTTATTGTTCTCTGTGCTTTAAAAAAAATGGAACCAATTGTGTTCCCCCTATTTTTCTAGTTCTCATCGTTTTTGAGAATAAATAACAGTTTTAAAAAACAAAAACCATACATGAACTGTAACACCCCGAAATATACACTAGCAGTTTTCAAACTTTTGTAGGGTATATTAAAAGTTAAAAATGAATTTTCGGGAACTAAAATGAGAAACCCGGAATTAATAATAGAGACAAGAGTAAAGTGGTCATTTACCACTTTAGGACATAAAAGGCATAAAACAATAAGGTTATATGCTATTATGGAATAAGATGAAAAGATGGGATGCCAAAATAGAAATTTAATAAATTGAAGTGCAATTAATAGAAGGATGGAGGACCAAAAGGTAAATAAAATAAAGTTAAATTATTAAAAGGGGGGGGAGACAAAAAATAACTCATTTTGTCTCCCAAACAAAAGATCCATACGGGTTTGAAGAAGGAAGAGGAAAGAGAGAAAGAAGGGAAGAAGAGGAAGAAAGAAAGAAAGGAGAAGAGAAGAAGAGAAGAAAAGAAGGAGGAAAAGCTAAAGGTATGGAACTAGATGAGATTTTATAGTTTGTATGGATTCATGGTTTAAATTGCAAGTAATTGAGTTAGGGTTTAGAACAAACCTAACAAATCTTGGTGTTTGGTTGTGGTTATAACCCATGTTAGAGTTGTTGGAAGTAATTTAGGAAAAGTTTTTTAAGATACACATGTAATGAACGATGAATTAGGTAAAATTGAGATTTCAAGATGAATTTAGGTGGTTGTGATGTGTATATGGAGTAATCAAGTTGATTTTGGTATCCAACATATGGAAAAATGGAAGAAAAACACATTACGGGCAAAAAATTGAGAACATCTCGATGCAATCTCTTCTTGTTTTTACATTTGGACCAACGTTCGTATTTTGGCCTGCTTACTCATTTCTGATCGATTTAGGTGATTCCAAGTTTCCTGGTTAAAATAGACTTCAGGAGAACCAAAATCCTGCAATAGGTTCCCTCGAATTCTGATTCTATGTGGCCCAAAGATTCTCAAATTAGGGCCATGTTAGCTTGATTTAAGTTAGTTTTGAACGCCGTTGCTTTGATTTGTTTTGGGCGTAGTAGTTTGGGTGCTCCGATTTAGGTGATTCCAATTGGAGAAGAACCTGCTGTAGCTTCAAAGTATAAAGAACCAGTGTCAAATATGAAGTCAAGACATGGGAAAATGGGTATGTCAAACAGTCCCGATGTGTAAAATCGGTAAAATGACTAGTTTGGCATGAAAATGCCATAACTTGAATTTGGATGAGTCAATTGGAATGATTCCAATTTCTAAGTAAAGTAGATTCATAGAGGAACAAGAAAAGGATTTGAATTGAGGGCATTAAGGTCATTTTGTAAAGAAAAGGGTAATTTGGTCATTTCCTTGATTCTGTATTTTTTTTTTAAGTATGGTTAAATGGGATTTAAGTGAATGTGATGTGGTTGGGTGAAAATGAATGTGTATGGTGGATTAAATGGAAGTTATGGTTAATGGTTAGTTGTGGTTTTTTTTTAAAAAGGTGAAAAGGACTATCGGACGGGGAAGCGGGGTCGACGGGAAGCAAAGCGAGTTGAGCGGTGGGCGTGAGTGTAAAATGATATTTGACAATGAAGTTTTAAAGTGAATGGTTTTAATGTTAAAGCGAAATTTTAGTAAAATGTTTATACTATAGCGTTAAGGCATATGTAAATGTTTATCTTGTCAATATATATATTTATATTAAATTATATATGTATGCATGTGTTAAGAGCATTATGGAAGTTTAAAATGTGTAAAAGAATGCATAAATGAATAAATAATAAAGTAAAGTGTTTAAATGGGTTTAAAAATGTATTTTTGAAGAAAGGTTTTGCGTGGTTGCCTAATACATATAGTTGTTATGACTAATATCGGTAGAAGTACTTTAAGCGTGTAAGGATTTAGAGGGTAAAGTTATGAGTTCGCGAGGGAGGAAATAGGTGTCTAGAGTAATATCCTTACATGTGATAAAGTGCTATATTTGGAACCACATGCAAGCGTGAGTTTACTCATGTAGTGGTTATATTTGGAATGAATTGTCCCTCCTTTATCCAGTACTGGAAGCGTGGTGTGTTTATCCCACAGGTTCCATCGGGAAAAGAAGAAATAAAGAAAAGAAAGTTTAAGGCATAAATTGATTTTAATTGTATAAGTATTTATTTATTTGATATATCTTGAAAATGTTATTTTAATAATGTACACTCAGGCTCCTTTAACTCATTCTTTTAGTATGTTTCAAAAACATTTTCGGGGCGAGAGACGGTGTCTGGGAAGAGCATCTCACTGCCAGTGGAGTCGAGGCCATCGAGGAGCGGCCTTTGTGGTACATTAATATATATATTTTGCATATTGTATGTCTTTGAATATTTGTCATGTATAAATGTATATATGTATATATTTTGAAAAGATAGTGACCTTTGATCCTTAATGGATGAGAGTGCGTAGGCGGTCGACCACAAATCCAGCTCCAATAATCTTTTCTCAAAGCTTGTGAAATTGAAGGTTGAATGTTTGTGATTGAATAAATGTATATGTGTATATATTGTGTTTGATTGGGTTGTGGACGGGGAGTCCTAATATGAAATGAAAATTTGAAGTTTAGAAGTGTTTTTAAATGCTTTCATCAAGTTTTGTAAATTTAGGAAAGTCCGACAAACAGAGGAAACTCTGGCCGATTTTCTGAAAAATCTAAGTGTTTGAAAAGAAAAGAAAAGAAAATTTTTTTTTTACCACTTCACTTCCGCATTATTTTCTAAAGATATGTTAAGGATTGTAAAAGGGGTTCGCTCCATGGATTTTAATTGATTGTTTCAGGAAAAAGTTTCATATCCGTTTGAGTGCCGGGAGGTCCCTAGGGTTCATGAGGTTAATCCGGGCTGTGGTCCTTCATGAACTTATAAGACCACAACCACATGTTACACTCCCAACTCCAAACCAAGGCATTAGCTATTCATCAATATATGATCTCAAAGGTCCACCTCAACCACACTTTAAAATTTCATTTATAACTGTTTACTCAACATGCCTGGGAAATAAAGAATAACTAATTCCTCATTAAATCTTTCAAAGGCATAAAACTTTCCAAAGTATAACAAAATGTCATTGAACCAACGTCTTACAACATGATAAATTTTTTCAAAACTAATAATCTTAAAATGTAACATTCTAGCAACATAAAATCCTTATAATGAAAGTTTGCAAACATTAATTCTTAAAGCATTAAAGTAGTCTAACAATTCTAAGTCTTTCCAACAAATACCAACTCAAAAATAGTTATCAACTTTCATCCCTGTCTATCCCAAAATCACTCTTCGTCAAGGTTTAGGGCACTTGAAAATGATCAACAATAAAGAGTAAGCTAAAAGCCCAATAAGGAATGTTAATACATTTTCATAGATCAAATATTTTAAATTCACAAACTTGGAGATATAACATTTTTTGTTTCTCACAAATCTCGCAAAATCCTTGAGTACAAATAAATAATATATCTAAATATATTTCAAACTGATGTTCATCATATTTCATGTTTCTCAAACAATTCCATATCATAATTAAATCCACAAATATTTTAAAACACATATATTCATGGTTCTCAAAAAATTTGTTTCAAATAAAATGTCAACTATTCTAACCATTTGACAAGGGCCGTTCCAAAATACTTACTCTTTGTTCTCAAAACATATTTCTTTCAAATAAAAGGTCAATTATTCTAAACCAATGACAAGGGCTATTTTGTCGGCAATTATAACCCATCGACCAAAAATGAATTTGTCAAGTTTATACCCATCGACCCTCATATTCATTTTCAAGTTTATAATTACTGACAAAAATAGACGGTCGTAAGTTTATACCCATTTTCGACGTGGCACCATATCTGCTGTTTCATACTCTATCGACTAAGCACCATAAAACCAAAGTCAAATATTCTCTTAATGTTTCCAAATTCATAAAAATACAAAAATATATCTCCATAACTTTCAATCCCTACCATGAACATTTTCAAATTCATTTTCCAAACAAACTTGTATTTGATCCATGCATTTAATTTAAACAAATACAAATTATCAAAACTCATAATCACATATAATAGCAAAATATTTTGTTTTATAAGAAAATCTGCATTAATCTTCCTTACCTTAAAGCAACTCAAAAGTCTTGAATGATACCACTCATAAATTAAACCTGCTTAAGAGTTTACTACCTAAACAATAAAAGCTTTAAAAAACTCATTAATTATCCTAACTATTATTTCTTTTTTTCAATGTTATTTTAATTTAATTATTTATTATTTTAAACTTCTACAATATTATTATTATTATTATTATTATTACTTTGAATAATTTTGCTCTCAATTATTACTCTATTTTCTCCAAACTAATTTAAATGTAGTTTGATTCACTACAATGTGTTTTGCTTCAATATCTCCTTCTCAAGTTATAAATTCGATTCACCGCTCATACCTAGTCCAAGTCTTATATAAAACATATCCAAATTTCAATGCAATCCAACGGTTGAATAAGGAGACAAAGGCTTATACTAAACTTACAAAAACTGAAACCGATTTCAAAAACTGCTTGTTCTAAATGAATATAACTCTCATCTGAAACCACTAAACATGATTAAACCGTTCAAATCGTAGATCATTGTCCTATATCAAATATATCCAAAATTAAAAGCAATCCAACGGTTGAATAAGGGGGATGAAGGCTTACATTGATCTTATCGAAACTAAAACTAATTTCCGAAACTGTTTGCTTCAAACAAGAATAACTCTCAACTTAAACCTTAAAACACGATCTCCACCATTCTGATTGTAGATCATTCTTCTTTATCTCAAAATATATGAAATTCTGAAGCAATCCAACTGCCAGATAATGAGATATCATAAATCTCCCAAAACAGTATAAAACCTTTTCACTTACCTTTATTCTTTCAAAGATTTTCTTCACTCCTAAACACATCACATGTTTCAAACTAGAGAGGGAAAAATAAATACTTACTTGGGCTGGATGTTTCTTCAAGCTTGAAATCCCCCTTTTGAAACCCTAGCTCACCCATCCTTTCCTTGAGAGAAAAGTGAAGAAGGTTAGGACTATGTAAGAAACTTTTGTTGTTTATTTTTAGCAAAACATTTATATTTTTTGTTAAAAGATCATTCCAACTTTGAAAATTTGCATTTTAGCCCTTCTTATTTTGAAATTTTTGTTTTTGTTTTTTTTTAGGGGTATTACACTAACACATCTATTCATGCCTTTTAAAGATAAGTTGATATATATATATATATATATATATATACATATCCATCACACCGTGTCTAATTGATGTGATAAAACGTTTATTGTTTAAATAGGTAGAGCATAGGAAGAAAAGGAGTCTAAGATTTAAGTCTCAATAGGGATAATTTACTATATTATACTAAGCCATTTGGTTATCAATATATATAATTTTATTTTTTAAATGATTAATAGACTTTAAAGAAAATATGTTTTTTGGAAAATTCTTAAAGAATAGCATAAGTCTCTCAATTGAAAGTTGTGATATAATTGGATGAAGATAAGGAGAATGGAGTTTTAGACTCAAATAGTTCATTTGAAAAAAACAATTATAAAATTAGTTTTTAACTCAATGTAGTGCGTTTAGGTCATGTAGGATTACAAGATGGCAAATGTCGTTGTCACAATGTCACAATCGTATTTCTTTAAAATCACAATCGGTCGTTGTCCACGATAAAGGGCATTAGCGCCAGCAAATGCATTCGCCTTCTTCCTCCCTATTTCTCCCTCACTGCTCTCTTCTTCACCCGCTACCACAAGCGACTGTATTTGTCACTCCGAATTTTTGCTCCTTATTTGCTCTTCTAGTACTTTATTCAACGTCGCAGCAAGTAAGCCTCTGACATAAGACTGTTTATTTGTTCAAAATTTCTTAGATTGGTGGTTTGGTTGGTGTGTTTTGTTGATAATGTAGTGATAAATCCTTGGATTTAGTTCCCATTTTAATCTAGGGTGATAATATTTTGTTGGTGTGGTATGTTTTGTTGATAATGTGGTGATTAAATGTGTATTTTCTTGAAAATAATAATGGAGTGCATAAGGCCATGTTTGGTTGCCATGTTTTAGGTCATTGTTTTTTTGTTAATTTCTGGGTTGTCCTATAATGTTTATAATTTTGTCCCTTATGGATATTGATCATAATGTTTTATGTGAGCAGAAAATGAGCATAAATTAAAGGCTTTATGTAGTGTGTTTTTTAATTTTATCGTTAGGTATTGATTGTCCTGGTTTTAAGCATGCACAATTTCATATTTCGTAGTTAACAAGTATAGTTTTATGCATTATGGTGGGTAAATTTTTTTCAAAAATTAATTTGATTGATATTTTTGCAATTACCAATATTTTAAACTTAGTTAATAGAACTGTTTTACAATGAACTTATGGGTCTATGTGGGATATACTTTTTAAATTGGTTTATGTTTTCCAAAAAACAAGGAAAACATTTTTGATTTATTTTCCTTGTTCACTTTTAGCTTGTTTGGGACCAAATAAAATGCTTTGATTCAAAATAAAAACCGACCTTTGATTGTGAGTCTAGAAAACAATTTTAACCTAAAAAAATAGTTTTAAAAAATGGTGTTTAATAAAATGTTAAAAATCTAAGAAAATATTTTATGTAATATTCATGTTTTACATTTTTATCCAAAAAAAAAAGATGAATGAGTAAGGAATATAGAATTAAGTTCATTTAGGTTCTCATGTGCCAAATCTATTTTTACTTAATTATTACCCCATGTGAACTTTCTTATAGCCAAAATCTATTTTTACTATTCATTGCCAAACAAGGTGATTGGAATGTAGCATCCATGAATGTGTTTGTTCGTAGCGATAATGACCTCTCATATTATTTAATTTATTTGGGACCATTTTGTACATGCTAATTATGTTTGTTTCCTCTATTCCCGTGATATGTTATTACAATGGAAATATATTGAGAACTGAAACAGATGTCAAATATGTGGGGAACAAAGTTGTTAATGTGCCTTTGGATGTACTAGTTGAATGCACGTTTAAACAATTGAGTGATATGATATAATCAAGGACAACCATTGACAAACAAAGGTTCAAATTGATATATGGTATAAGTATCTAAAAAGTGGAAATAGGTTCCAACATTTTCCAATATGGGATGATAGTAGTGTGTACCGAGTGTTGAACATGGTTAATACAACTGGCATTGAGGAAATTGAATTGTATATTAAAGTTGTTCGAGTCAAGCCATAAGTGAACCAATCTGTGGGTGGGCCATATAGATTTATTAGTTCGCGAAAATTATAATGTTGCAGAATTTGACTATGGTTATGGGCCTAATAGCGATCCAGTACCGGATACTGGAGTATATGGAGATGATGAAGACTGCGCTTATGAAGAAGCTAATGATGAATATGATGAAGATGATGATGATGAATCTAATGGAGGCTTTGATGTTCAAGCTGATGGACATGTATCATCTTTCAAGACTTTCAACCAAGTTTTGGAGAATGAGCATGAGATATATGTCTCTTCGCATACAGCATCTTGTGATGTATCGAATAATCTAGATGTTGAGGAACCGGATGAGTCATCCCCTGTTTATTATCACTTACCACCAACACCTCAATTTGAATATGTTGAAAACTTAGGTAATGCTATTTCAAGTGGTTAGACTCTATGGGTGCAACATCTTGCTAATTATTTAGTGAAATTTTTAGGCGCGAGTTTTTAATTCTAAATATGATTTGCAAAGAATTTGTAGATTTACTCAATTAAAGCACACCAAGAGTTTGTCGTTGTTGCATCCTCAAAAAAAATTGCTCGTTTTAAGATGTAAGAAAGCCAAAGAATGTCAATGTCTATGGAAGCTTCGTGTCATGGTTGTCAAAGATACTTGCTTATTTGTTATCAACAAATATAAATGGCCGCATACTTGTGTCAATCCTTGCTTAAATCGGGACCATCATCAATTGGACTCAAACTTGGTTGTTGCTCATATTAAGGCAATAATTAAGGCATAGTACATTGGCCTAATTTCTTTATATCAAGCAAGTGTGATGAAATAGAATGAAATATCATACAAAAGGCGTTGGATGGAAGAATAAATGACTTAGACACAAATTTAATTTGACATTTCTCAATCATATCACGAGTTGTCACGTTTGTTGTTAACTGGCATTAGAGCCGAGCAAATCACGGATGTGTTGTAATTTGGAAAACATTTGACAATAATATGCCAAACCTTTGAGATATTTAATCGTGCAGTCATTCAAGCCATCTATTGAAGGGTTCGAACATTGTTGCCCCGTACTGAGTATTAATGGTACACATTTGTATGGGAAGTATAAAGGCAAGTTATTGATTGTTATGGGGGTGATGGAAATAATAAGTTGTTTCCATTGGCATTTACTATTACAGAAGACGAGAATATTGATAGTTGGGGATGGTTCTTGGCATTTATCAGAAATAGAGTAACTCAACGGGCGGGGATTTGTGTTATATCGGCGGACATCCGAGATTATTCACACGGCAATGATGGCGAATCTCATCTTAGTTGGGAAATTTGCACCATTTGCTATCATACAGATTAGAATCGTCATCTTTTTAAACAATTTTATGACTCGCTTCAAAGATAAACTCTTGAAAATTTGGTATGCGACGGCTTTAAACGTACACAACGCAAATTCAATAAGCATCTGACTACAATTAGGAGAATTAATTCTGAAGCACAACAATGGTTAGAGGCGATCCCTTTTCAGTTATGGACACTTTCACATGATGAAGGTCGAAGATATGGGATAATGACAACCAACATGTTGGAGGTATTTAATAGTGTTCTTAAAGGAGCTCGTAACTTACCATTCACTACATTAGTTCAATTGATCTTTCTTCGCCTTAACAGTTACTTTGTTGCAAGAAGAGAACAAGGTGCTAATAGATTGACATCGATGAAGCGATTCCTGCTATGTTGATGCTCGGATTCGGGCCGTGGTTGAGGTGGATCGATGGAAATTGTTCTTTAATCACATACAGAGGCGATTTCTTGTCAAGTCAAGGAGTGGTCGAACGCAGCGCCTCAACTTACATGACCAGAAATGCACATGTGGAAAGACACTGATATACGGATTTTCATGTAGCGATATCATAACAGCATGTCATCATCAATGTGTTGATTTTCGGTTATTTGTTCAAGGCTACTACACTACGCAATTATACTATGATACATGGGTAAGCTTGTTTCATCCATACTCAGTGAGCGGTGGCCTCTTTTATGATGATCCACATGATTGTACCTCTTGAAGTCTGGCCTGCAAGCATAGGCAGTGGACGTTCTAAATCAACCCGGTTGCATAATGAAATGGACGTTAGGGAGGGGAAAACTACTATCACATGTGGGTTGTGCAAACAACTAGGTCATAATCGGCGGTCTTGTAAGAATAGAAATCAAGTTCAATGATAGATGTGAAATGTAATTGTTTTTGTGAGGCGGTGCCTCGATTTGTAGATGCTTTGTATAAGACTTATGTACGAATGTGTATTTCTTGGATTATAAAAGACTTGTGTACCTTATTTAAGTAAATGAGACATCATTCTTGTACGTGTTTTGTAATTAGTACTTGCATTAATGGCTATGATACTATTTTTCCAATGTGTTTTGTTAATAATTATACTGGCTTCGTGTTATCTATTATAGATATGATGTTTAGGGGGCTTCATGATGCATATCCTTTGGATCCATCTATCTCTGGAGTATTCTGAAGACATACCTGATGCGCATAGTAGATCTGAGCAGGTATGTATTTATTAATTATCAATTACTATTTCCAGTTGTAACATGTAATTTATATATAATTAATTATAAATTTGGTTTCTTCTTTACTTGTAGTTTCAGGAAGTACTCCACCCTTGACAGCAGATGAAAGCTTTCATGAGTATGTGGAGGATGGATCTACACATTCGTCCATACATGATCCACACGGGATTTTATGGTATATACCGCTTAGGCCACATTATGATCGATTATTTTGATCACTTGTCTTGTCGAGATGGTGGCGAGACACCTGAAGTTTGATATTGCGTCGGAATGTGATCACGTTACAAGATGTTGCTATCATCCTTGGCTCCGTATCGGCGATTGCGATCGGCTAGGGCGTGTGTGTTCGATGTGGCGGAGTTGTGCGGGGAGCTACTCGGTGTCACCCCACCCGCTGATGCTCTCAAAGGATCCGCTATCTCCATGTGATGTTTATGTGACCAGTTATCCACCCCAGCACCTGATGTAGATGAGGTCACTTTAGGCGGAGTTCGCGTGGTTTCATCTTAGTGCTGATGGGATCCTTCTTGTTTGCGGACAAGAAGGGAGTGCATGTTCATCTGTGCTTTCTACCACTACTACGAGATTTGACACATACTACGACTTATAGTTGGGGTGGTGCAGTACTAGCACATATCATGAGTTATGTCTAGCCAGCTTGGATCATAGACGCGGTATTAGCGGTTGTATTACATTGATACAGGTATGTAATAACTTTATTTTATTACATACACATTCATATACACAACACATCATTAGGTTGTTTACTTTCTATTTATTTTATATTCAGCTATGGTTTGGGGAGGAACCGTAGGCGACACGATTTGGGCGACTAAGCGGCATATCTAGCACCGCGATCGCTGCGTACCTTACATGATGACGATGTCAATGCTGATGTCGTCGATGGAGACCTAGCTGAGGTTGTCCACGATGGATTACCAATTGAGCCTGCAGCTGAGCCAGAGTCAGCTCTTCCATTGGGGTGTAGGTGGGGAGTACATTTGACACGGGTGAATAACCTATCCGGTGTACTCCTCCTATATCGAGATCAGCTAGATGCACAGACTCTTGATCAGGTAATAGTATATGTAAAAGTATATGGTTCTATAGTAATTTCATTCATATTCACATAAAAGTTATTGACGTCAAGTGTAAATGTGTAGGTCTTATGGAAGCCATACGTCGGAGAGTTGGTTGACCAGCTTCCATATATCTACTTAGCTGATCAGGAGATCTGGTGGACGATGTCACCGCTTATATGTTTTGGGACTATTAAGTGGCATCGTCCAGAACGAGTCTTGCATGAGTTTGGGCTACACCAGGAGATACCTCCATCTTGCTCTTATGAGCACCAGCTACATAGAGCGGATGCACATTGATGATACTAGAGAGATTGGGCGTATCATTCTACATGCTGCCTTATGGGATGCGGCTGGGCGGGATCATCACTACTTTACTATGGTGGGTAATTATGGACTTCCATGATCCATATATGTAGTGGTATCGTCGTATTCTGACGTTTTATGAAACACCACTACTCCATAGGGATGATATGAGGGTTCCTTCTGCTTGGTACTACTCAGGTTTTGGTAAGTTAGAGTCCTGTGTTTCTAACGTGTTTTCCAAATTCGAATAAATAGATTATGCATTTATAATTGTTTGGTTTGTTCATTTAGATATCTGTCATGGTTGACATAGCTAGTCGCTCGCGTGGTGCTGCCGTTTGGTGTCTGACTTACATCCTTATTGCTAGATCGGTGTTACACGGATCGGAGAAAGGCATCTCATCGCCCGACTCACGATTAGGAGGCATCACATCACATATGGACCATCCATTAGACCTCCCGGTTTCATCCACGCCCGATACGTGCGGTATTCTAGGTGGGGAGAGTTGATCGGCTGGTCGTGGTCGAGATGGTGGGCGAGATCGTGGTGAGATGGTATTTCGCCGATACCCCCCATGCCACCGTCACGGTTACACACACGGACTTACATCACCTTCGCTTAGGACACTTACACATCTTTACCATATCCGGTGTCGCTAGAGCCAGCCTCCATAGCAGTAGATATCACCTTATCATCCCACCCTTAATCATCCCCTACATCGCCTCCCATCGATGAGACCATCGTTGACCTTTAATCAGAGTTGGGTGCACTTCCAACTAGGTGACCTCGCGCTCCACGTATCGTCGTGCTTTATCCGTCGGCTTATCGGCTCCATCGACTCAGTTTGAGATTACCTGGGACTATAGATCAACTAGTTATGTATTAGGCGTCATCCACAGGAGAAATAAAGACTCCATCTTGTGGGACTCATTGATAGATGTTGATATTTTATATATATTGATATTTGTATACGATTTTTATATATTTATGATTTGGTATTATATGCATGGAGTCGTAATCGAGGCACGCATGCAAAATTTCGTGAATATTCGATTATTCGGTATTTTAAAATGATAATATACCTGATTGGATACAACTTGTAAAATAAAAAAAAATGCTCCAAATATTTTAAAATAAAACTTGCAGGTTTATTTGGAATTTCGGGCTACCTTGGATGTGTTTGTTGTGAAAATTTACAAATATATTTGAGTTAGTTTCAAATAAATAACTTTTGTTCTAATTTACAAATAATTTTACTATGATAATATAACAAATATATTCGAATGTTAGTTCATTATGAATTTATCTGATAGCGAATATTTTTAAATAAGTTTTGATGTTAAAATGATAATAATAATTTTGGCGTCATTTGGAATTTTAAAAACATCGAATCTTTGCTTTATAAGCGGGCCAATGACAATTAGCCGATTTTAAAATTCAATTTATGCGTTGTCAGTAATGCGGCATTGTCAGTTTAAATTCGATTAATAATTAATCATAAACAGCGACATTTGCATACATGTCATGCGATTGTATTGTGGATTTGTCGTGATAGCGGCGTTGATGGTTTTAAAATTGATTTAATACGTTGTGTGAAACAGCGACATTTCTTGTAATCGTGGCTGACATTCTTTGAAGCGTGGTTTGGAGTTAAAAAGTAATTTATAATTTTTTCAAATAAACTATTTCAATCTAAAACTCAGGAGAATGGATGAGAGGTGTTGAATGATTGCGTGAATTTGTAATCACCTTTTAGTGGGAAAAAGACAAAGTAATCTTGTTGCTTTTTGACAAGGGAAAGGAAGAGCCGCCCCCTACACATGAATTATAGTAGTGGGTTGTTTGAGGATAATTTTTAGCTTAATTCCCTAGTTGAGGTAGGTTGGCCCATTCCCATAGGTATCTTCAGTAGATTCGGGCACATACGAAAGGTGTCTTTAAGTCATACCACACCCACATTAATCCCCATATAAGCTAGGATAGATCAGAAGGACGGTAAAACTCTACTATAGAACACAACCTTTTACGATTTTGGATAATTATAAAATAATTATCAATATGATTTAATGGTTAATGAAATAATTAGATTTAGGGGTAGTTTGACAGTGCTTCTTAGAAGTGCAATTAGAAGTAAAAACACCTTTTAAGTGTTCTAAAAAAAAAAAAGGCATCTAGTAATATTTTGGAAAGCGCTTTTGAAAGTTCTAAATAACCTTTGGTATTTTTTGAGAAACACTTGGTGTTTTAAAAAAAATACTTTAAAGTTTTGAATGATCTTCTAATTATATATAATAATTTCAATGGCCCAATCTCAAGTATATATAACATTTCAATGGCCCAGTGAAACCATTTTACAATGCCTACCAGAGTGATTCAATCGATTAATCAATTATTCTTGTATTTCAACTATCTCTTGTATGCCCTCCTATTGACTATTATGAATGTAGTTTAAATGATAAGGATAATGACCTTTCATATTATTTAACTTATTGGGACCATTTGTATAGGTCAATTATGTATGTTTCCGGCTGACCATGATATGTTATTATAATGGAAATATCGCGGGGTAGGCGCAATATGTCAAATATTTCGAGAACAAAATTGTCATTGTGCGCTGAGATTATCTTAGGTTGATTGCGTTTGAGCAGTTGGATGATATGATATACTCAAAGAACAACCATTGACAAGCAAAGGTTGAATTAGTCGTAATTGTAAATAAAAGTGGAAATAGAGTTTAACCTTTGAATATGGGATGATAGTAGTGTGTCTTAGAATGTTGAACATAGTTAACACAAGCTGGCATGGAGAGGGTGAATTATATATTGGTCGTTCGAGTCAAACTCTGAGTGAATCAATCGTGGGTGGCTATCTGATTTATTGGTTCATGAAAATGATAATGTCTAATTGACTATGGTACATCAGAACATTAACGATCCGGCCTGGTTGAAGAAGCAAATGATGAATTTGAAGAAGATGAAGAAACTAATGATGAATCTGATGAAGATGTTGATGATGAATCTAATGGAGACTTAGATGTGCAAGTTGATGGACATGTATCATCCTTCTAGACTTTCAACCAAGTTTTGGAGAATGAGCAAGAGATATATGTTTATGAGCATACAACACCTTGTGATGTATCAAATAACTTTCGAATCTTGAGGAACGGATAGATCATCCACATTCATTATCACTTACCACCATCACCCGCAATTTGAACATGTTGAAAACTTTGGTAATGATATTTCAGTGAAGTTAGATTTGCATGGGTGCGACACCTCTACCAGGATACTTAAGTGGATAATTTGTAGGCGACCAAGTTTTAATTTCAAAATGCCTTTGCAGGCGAAACCAGATTTACTCAATTAAGAACCTGAAGAGTTTATAGTTTGTTGCATCCTCAAAAAAATTGCTAGTTTTAAGATGTAAGAATGCCGAGGAATGCTAATGTCTATGGAAGCTTCGTGCCATGCTTGTGAAAGATACTTGTTTATTTGTTATTAACAAATATAAAGGGTCACATACTTGTGTCAATCCTTGCTTGAATTGGGACTATCATCAATTGGACTCAAACTTGGTTGCTGCTATTCACTTTGTTATTAAGGCACAATTCACTTTGTCTGTAGCTGCTATTCAAGCCAGTGTGATAGAGAAATGGGGATATGAAATTTCATATGAAAAGCCGTTGGATGGAAAGCATAAAGCACTTAGACACTTATTTGGTGATTTTTTTCAATCATATACAAAGCTACCATGTTTGTTCTTAGCCTTAGAGCAAACAAATCTGGATGTGTTGTAATTTGGAAAACATGTGATGGTAATATGCCAAACACTAAGATATTTCAACGCGTGTTCTGGTTATTCAAGCCATCTATTAAAGGGTTCAAACATTGTCGTCCCGTATTGAGTATTGATGTACACATTTGTATAGTAAGTATAAAGGCACGTTAATGATTGATATGGGGTGTAATAGAAATAATCAGCTGTTTCCATTGGCATTTGCTATTACAGAAGGCGAGAATATTGATAGTTGGGAATGGTTCTTGGCATATATCATAAACAGAGTAACTCGACGAACGGGAATTTGTGTCATATTTGACAGACATCCAGGTATTATGGTAGCAATGAGCGATCCTCATCTTGGTTGGGGGCATCATCTTCTATCCACGGGATTTGCGTACGTCATCTTTTCAAACAATTTTATGACTGACTTCAAAGATAAGCTCTTGAAGAATCTAGTATGCCGCGACTTTAGCGACTACGACACAAATTCAATAGACGAATGACTACAATTGGGATAGTGTAATTGAGCACAACAATGGTTAAGTGACTGATCCTTCTTGAGATATCTTGGACACTTTATTCACATGATGGAAGTCGAAGATATGAGATAATGACTACGACATGTCCGAATTTAACAGTGTTCTTAAAGGAGCTCGTAACTTACCAATCACGCATTAGTTTCGTTAACTTTTTTCCGACTTAATAGTCACTTAAGTTGCAAGAAGAGAATAAGGTGCTAACAGATTAACATCTGATGAGCAGTACACTCCTTATGTTGATGCTCGAGTGGGCGATGTAGTTAAGGTTGGATCGTGGAAATTGTTCTTTCTGATCACATCGGGGGCGATTTCATGTTAAGTCGGGTGGTCGAACACGACGCCTCAACAACAAACCAGAAATGCACATGTGGTAAGACACTGATATATGGATTTCCATGTAGCCATATCATAGTAGCATGTCAACATCGATGTGTTGATTTTCTATTATTGTTAAAAACTAGCCACGACGCAATCGTCTTTATGATACTGGCGAAGCTTGTTTAATCCCATGTTCAATGAAGATGGTGGCACTCTCTTGCTATGATGGTCCTACGATTGTATCTTTTGGTGATGAAACACATAGGCAGTGGACGTCCTACGTCAGCCCATTTGCATAATGAAATGGACGTTAGGGAGGGGAAAACTACTATCACATGTGGGTTGTGCAAACAACCGAGTCACAATCAGCGATCTTATAAGAATAGAAATGAAGTTCAGTGAAAGATGTGAAGTAACTCAATTTTTTTTTGTAAGGCAATTTGCCTCTCACGTATGTAGTTGCTTTGTATAAGATTTATGTACGAATGTTTATTTCTTGGATTATAAAAGACTTATGTACCTTATTTAAGTAAATGTTCATTATCATTCTTGTACGTGGCGTTTTTGTTCGTTGCCTTAGTAATTATTAATTGCATTCATGACTATGATACTAGTTTCTCAATGTTTTTTGTTAATAGTTATATTGTTTTGTGTTTATGCATTTGCAAATGGCTTCCCGGATGGCTTCATGATCACGAGATCCTTCAAATCCATGTGTCACCGGTATTCGCGGGACGGACACATGTCACACTTGAAGCGAATCACGAGTATGTATGTATTTTATTAAATATTAAATACTATTACATATTGTTGATATAATTTATATATAATCAATTATAAAATTGATTTCTTTGTTACTTGTAGTTCCAGAAGGTACTCTACCCTCGCCAGCAGATGAAAGTCTTCATCAGTATGTGGAGGATGGATCTACGTATCCGTCCATACGTGATCCGTGCGGGATTCTATGGTATATACTGCTTGGGCCACATCATGATCGATTGGCCATTCATCACTTGTCTCATTGAGAGATGGCGGCCCAAGACACACACTTCATGTACCCGTCGGAGAGATGACGATCACGTTACAAGATGTTGCTATCATCCTTGGGCTCCGTATCCACGGACCAACAATCACTAGGACATGTGTGTTCGATGTGGCGGAGTTGTGTGATTAGTTGCTCGGTGTCACCCCACCTGCTGATGCACTCAGAGGATTTGCTATCTCCATACGGTGGTTATGTGACCAGTTATCCACCCTACCACCTAACGCAGATGAGGTCACTTTAGAGCAGAGTGCACATGGTTTCATCTTAGTGCTGATGGGATCCTTCTTGTTTGCGGACAAGAAGGGAGTGCATGCCCATCTGCGCTTTCTCCCACTACTATGAGATTTTATTTAGACTGCAGCTTATAGTTGGGGTGTTGCAGTACTAGCACAGTTATATCGAGTTATCTTAGAAGTGGCTTGGATCATGAAACCAATTATTAGCGGTTCTTGCCTGGCATTGCAGTATCGTAACTCTTTGCCCATACACATCACATAATTATTTTGCTTGCTTACTTTTTGTTATTTGTATTGTTGTAAACTTAGGAGAGACTTCATGAGGCCACGATTTGGGTGACTAGCGATATCAGCACCTCGATTGCTCCGCCTTACATGATGGCGTCGATGGAGGCGTGGCGAGGCCGTTCGCGATGGATTCTGGTTGGAAACACGGTGAGCGATGACTCTTCCGTGGGGTGTAGGTGGAAATTACCTTTGTGCGGTGCCGCGACCCATCGGTGTACTCCTCTATCACGAGATCGGCTACATGCCGCGGACTCTTGATCGAGGAGTAATGGTATATGTAAGTATATGGTTACATAGTAATTTCATTCATATTCCACATCAACGTTATTGAAGTCGAGTGTAAATGTGTAGGTCTTATGGCGACCATACACATTGGAGTTGGTTGACCGTCTATGAGATATCTATTTATCGATCGGGAGATCTAGCAGACTGATATCCTTTGCTTATATGTTTTGGGACTGTTGAGTGGCATCATCTAGAGCGAGTCTTGCTCCAGTTTGGGCTACACCAGGAGATACCTTCAGCTTGCTCTTATGAGCAACAATTACATATAGTGGATGCACGTGGACAACTTCAAAGAGATTCGGTGACGTATCATGCTCTATACATTGCATTATGGGATACGCGAGCGGCTAGAATCATCACTGCACCCCCTATGATGGGTATTATGGACTTCCATGATCCATATATGTAGCGGTATCGTCGTATTACATGACGTTTTATGACACCACCACTTCATAGGGATGATATGAGGTACCATACTATAGCTGGTACTAGTAAGGTTTTGGTAAGTTAGAGTCCTGTGTTTCTAAAGTGTTTTTCAAATTTGAATCAATATATTATTTATTTATAATTGTTTGGTTGGTTTTTTTAGATCTTTGTCATGGCTGACATAGCTAGTAACTCACATAGGGCTACCATCGGATTGGTGTGCGACTTACATCATATTGCTAGATCAGTATTACACTAGATCGGAGAGGAGCATTGCATCGCTAGAAATGATTAGGAGGCATCTACTTCACGTGGACCATCCATTAGACCTCCGATGTCATCCACTCCAATTCTTATGCAACCCATTCGAGGTAGAGGGAGAGGGAGAGTTGATCGACGATGTCGTGATCGAGATGGTGGGCGAGGTCGTGGTTGAGATGGTGAGGGAGGTCATGGTCGAGATGGTGAGGGAGGTCATGGTACACTTGAGCGGACATTGCCTACTTCCATACCCCCATGCCTATCATAGATACTTCCCATACTTCCCCGTACTTACCCATCGCCGATCTTTTATCTGCACATGCTGTCGCACCCATGCCCTACACACTTACATTTCCATCTTCGATTGTCTTGGATCTAGCTTCCATGATGGAATGTCACCTTATCATCTATCTTTATCCTTTCACATTCACTCTATCGATGAGGCTAACCGTTGGCCCTTTGTATCGGAGATAGGTGCACTCCGACTAAGCGACCTCGGCTCGCTTATCGTCAGTACTTCATCCATTGGCTCCACCGACCGTCGGCTCCTTGGCTCCATCAACGTCGTTTGAGATTGCACGGGAGCGTATAGATCAACTAGTTGTGTATTCTAGGCAACGTCTTAAGAGAAATATAAAGACTCCATCTTGTGGGAGTCATTGATATTTGTTACAATTTTTTATATATTTATATGATTTGATTTATATATGAAATCATAGTTTCTTGTTTACTGAATTGGTTATAATTTGGATCCATGTGGATGATGATTTATATATATTTAGCATTGCGGTGCAAGCGTCATGAGGTCATGTCAGAGTTTCATGCATAAATCCATTGAAAATACCCATTGATTATGTATTTTAAAATGATAATATACACAACCGGATACAACTTGTGAAATAAAAAATAAACTTACAAATATTTTAAAATAAAACTTATAGGTTTATTTGGGATTTAAGGCTACCTTTGATGTATTTGTTGTGAAGATTTAAAAATACTTGCAAATATATTTTTCAGTAAAAAATAGCATTAAATGCTAATTTGTATTGATAAATAAAATTATTTTAATATCAAATAGTAAATATATATTTTTTAAATATTAATTTATCAAATCTTTGTTCGAATCCATTAGTTGATGCAATTTATCAAATAGTAAATATTCTCGTTTCAATAATTTTTAAATAAGTTGATGTAAAAATTAATAATAATAATTTTTAAATAAATTGTTATTTTAATATTAGATATCAAACATAATCTTTAAAATAAATGTTATAATTTCATATATATTTGGTATTTTTATTTTTTATACAGATAATGTCGCTATTCAGGACAGTGACAATTGAAAATTTTATAAATGAAGAAGCTGTTGTTCAATACAACGGTAATTAAAATTTTAAAAAATGATGATGCTTTGTCGTAACAACAACAATGACTTTCAGGAACATGGTGAAAATACTGTTTGAATCATTCTGCATGTTATCATTTTACATTAATTTCAATAGTATGGCTGAATGATAATTTAATTCAAAACTATTTTTATAACTTTTTTTTTAAAAAAATAGTATTTTAATCTAAAATGAATTTAAGAAAGATCGAAGTTGAAATCGAAGAATAGAGTACAGCAATAGAAAGCGAATAAAGTTCAACCCAGATCAACGACCAATCAAGGTTGGCCCATGGTGTCTACCATACAGCGCAGCACACATGATAATTTCCGCCTTCTTCTAATATGGCCTGATCAACAAATAACTGATCATAATTTTGACAATCTCAGTGAAGAGTGAAGAGTGGGGGAAAATTTAGAAGAAGCAGATGCTTATCCACTTCAGAGGAGCCACGGCTGGCCATCAACACTTCATGCCTGTGGCCATTTCACTTGCTCAATCCACTCTCTTCTCCAAATCCTCCATTTTTCTCCGCAGAAATGCTCTCAATGGCTTTCTTTTTTTCGTTCCTTTCTCCTCTTCTTCCGCACAGAAGATTTGGACTCACAAGTGGAGGCAACCGGTGGTCTCGGTTCTGGACTTTGAGTCAAGATTGGAAAAGATGGTAACATCCCAAGTTCCAGAGTGGTGTTTGAAAGTGTCTGTAGCTTGAAGTTCGTGTGCCCAATTTGCGTTTTTTTTCTTTAATTTGGCGATGTTGAAATCGATACACAATCTTAACTTGTTACATTTCTGTTCTATTTGTTGTCGGAATTTCTGGGTATATGGTGAAATTGGGATTCAGTAGTGGGTTTCTGCATTATTTCAATGGTTTTGATATCCATGAATGTGGGTTTTGTAGGGAAAGTATGTTTCTATGAAACTAAGAATGCAATTGCTGCTTTGATTTCCTTTATGTTTTGATCTTTTGTACTTTTCTGTGTATTGGTTTGTATAAAAATTCATCTGTTGGTTTGGGTTGTTTCTGGATGCACGTTTGTTTAACGTAGTTGATCAGAGGATTTTGTTCTAAAACTTGGGTCAGTTTCATTTTTCAAATTTTTTCCCAATTTGAAAGACTATGCAGAATCCATCATGATTGGAATTGATTATCTCAGAGTTTTTGTATTTTGCTGGGTTGCCTATTCAGAATTTGGCTTACCAAAGCCTTAAAAAATGAACTAGACTCAGGAAGGTATATCTCAGATGATACTTCATCAGGGTGTGGAATGCAGCTCCGAGTCTTTGCTTTTTTTTTTTTGGATTATTTTATTCTTGAAATTTGGTAAAATTAGAATTCATAATCTTTTGATTGGCTTGATTCGTATGGTTGTTTTGTAGATGTGGTGAAGGACGATCCAACAAACAATGTCCCAGATGCAATTTTTTCAAAACTTGGAATGCAACTTCACAGGAGGAATCAACACCCAATTGGAATTCTGAAGAATGCAATATATGATTATTTTGATGCCAATTATTCAAAATCAGTGAAATAAGTTTGATGACCTTTGCTACCGTCTCCACGAAAGAGGTTTGACCATTAAAAATAAAATAGAAATCATAGGCGTGCTTTTATATTTCCTCAATAGTTTTGAGCCATACATTGCACTATTTGGAACTTGTACTATCTTTCCATTATTGGTGCTTGACATTTTGTTGATGTCTTTATTTCTTTTCCTGCTTATGCTCTTGTTGGTTTTTATATTGTCCAAGGTGTTTTAATTCCACCGACTATGTTGTAAGTAGGGAACCTGGCATTCAAACTTAAATTATCAAAGAAAGTCCAAAACAGGCATTCAGTTTACCAGGTTTATCATTTCTCTAAAGCACTTATTCAACTGTTAATTGCAGTATTTGGGATGTACTTCAAATTTGAAATTCATTTGGTAGAATAATGGCATGGTTTACCAGGTTTATCATTTATCTAAAGCACTTATTCAACTGTTAATTGCAGTATTTGGGATGTACTTCAAATTTGAAATTCATTTGGTAGAATAATGGCATGGTGCTTGTAATTGTTTAAGGGAAATGATTTGTCTGACCTAGCTTTTCTACAAAAAAGTCCAGGATAGTCTTGCAGATATGTACTATATAGGTGCATATTTATGTATCATGATAAAAGCAAGAAAATTTGGAAGGGAAGTTGTGTTTTTTTTTTTGTTTTAAACTTTTAAATTGAAAGTTAATTTATGTTCTGAGAGGGACATTAGACAACCTAGGATTCAAGGGGACATATTGTCTCTTAGGAAAGTGTAATTCATAGCATGTTTCAATCACTCATAGGTTACTTTAGTCCTTTTAAATCAATTTATTTAATTATGTTTTCTTTTTGGTAATCAAGCAAAAAATAGTTTTTGTCCATCCTTCTGTATCTGTTATTTTTTGTTAATTAGTGTTGATGGAACTCACATAAAATCCCGATAGTATTGGAGGAGAAAAAATATTTAGGAATTTTTGTTAAATGTAATTATTATAATGATAATAGTTAATTAGAATAATCTATGTTTGCAGTAGGACAAGTTTTTTAAAAATAAAAGCTTTTGGGAAAAATTTGGATATTATTAGAGAATTCTTGGTACTCATAAAAATTCTTGGAAACACCTTCTATTATCATTTTTTCGGTATCCTTAGTTGGCAGGGTTCTTTTGTGGGCAAGAAGCGCAAGAAGGCTTGGATGGAAGCTCCTCTTTGTCTTTTTTGTTAGTTTGGCTTGAAAGAAATAGGATTGTCTTCAATGAAGAGGTCTTTTCAGTGTATAGGATGAAAATTTCCTTTTGTTGTAATTGGTGGTCTTGGACCAATATGTGTAAAGCCGATGATTGAAGTTCTTTGTTCGATTTTGATTTGAACAGGAACATGGGTGAGGGCGGTGGGTTCTCATTCTCTCTTTTGTATCTCCCTTTGGAGAAGAAAATCCATCTTGTAGGATGGAAAACTGTATGTATGAATAAGGACAAGGATGGTTTAGGTATGCTTAACAAAGCCCTCCTTTGCAAATGTAGTTGGAGATTTGCAATTGGTTCTAATTCTCTATGGAAAATGGTCATAGCTATCAAATATGGAGTGTAAGAGGGTGGCTGGTACACTAAGGCAGGGAGGGGCAGCTTTGAAGTGGGGCTTTGAAAGGACACAAGACAGGAAGCTATCCTGCTGGCAAATCATAGTAGTTTTTTTTTGTTGGTAATGGGAGAAGGGTGAGGTTTTGGGAAGATAAATGGCGTGGGTTAACCCCATTATGCTTCACTTTTCCCTTTTGTACTCGGTGGCTGCCTCTAAAGGGGGCTGTGCAGCTGATGTTTGGGACCTTTCTGGGGAATTTGGGGGCTGGAACCCTTGTTTTTCAATCATTGGGAGTTGGACCAAGTGTGCCTTTTCGTGGTATATATTCAAAGTATGAAGGTTCACCCAGACATGGAGGATAGAATAGTTTGGAACCTGTCCAGGGGAGGCTGCTTTTCAGTTAAATCCCTCTTTAGGGAGTTGAAAGGCCCAGGGTTGGGGCCATTCTCTACAAAACTGATTTGGAACCACTTTCTTCCCTAAAAGGTAAGCTTCTTGGGAAGTGTGGTGGGGATGAATTTTGACTCTGGATCGTTTGAAAAAAGGGGTAGGCAACTAGCAAATAGATGCCCCCTATGTGGAGAGAAGGAAGAGAACATGGATCATCTGTTTCTTTTGTTTAACAAGGGCAGAGCTTTGGGCTTTTTTATTTGCCCTGTTTGGTGTCTTCTGGGTACTTCCTGGGTCAGCTAGAGAAGCTTTGTTGAGTTGGAAAGGCTCCTTCACTAGAAAGAAACACAAGAAAATCTGGATGACAGCGCCTATTTGTTTGTTTTGGTCATTTGGAGGGGAAGGAACATGGCTGTTTTTGATAATGTGAAAATTACAGCCTCAGGCTTGAATAATTCTTTTGCTTACTCTCTTTGGTCTCGCTCAAAAGCTTGTACTGTTTTTGAATCTGGTAATGAGATTGATTTTTCTTTGTGGGGATTTTAGAGATTGTGTAGGGTCCTCTGCACTAGGGGCTGAGTAAGCTGTTCCCCCTTCTCCCACATGCTCTTTTTGTTTTTGTTTCCTTGGCTCTTTGAAACATCATAACTGTATATACTTGGGGTTTCTCACCTTTTCTTCTGGTCGTTGACTGACTTATCAAAAAGAAGAAAAAAGTCCCATGCTTGAATCAAATAAACTTAATGGATCTCAGCTACAACTGCCTCACATTCTAACCAATGCTTTATGTTATGTGATAGTGACCGAATTTCACAGTTCCATCATAATAATTTTGTGGATGTAATTTCATTCATTGGACTTAGTTTTCATATTCTTGCAGAATTTTGATGATGTTTTGGTTCCTCCTGATCACGTCAGCAGGAGTTACAATGATACATACTACATTGACCCTCAAACTGTCTTGAGGTGCCACACTAGTGCTCATCAAGCGGAAGCTGTGAGGAGGAGTTCCTCATTTATGTGTTTGGAGATGTTTATCGTAGAGATTCCATTGATTCAACTCATTACCCTGTTTTTCATCAGGTTTTTATATCTCTGATTCTTGCAATGTTCTTTTTTATAAACAAGTTTCTTAATAACTTCAGTAACTTTGCTTCCTGATCATGCAGATGGAAGGTGTTCGTGTCTTCTATCCAGGTGATTGGGAGGCATCTGGAATGGATGGCACGTCTTATGCAGCCAAGGATTTAAAGAAATGTCTTGAGGTTATACGGCACTTGTTTGGTAACGGGTAAGTGTGTCTTTAATCAAATGCAAAGTTAATACTATCGTTGATACACGCCGAGGAAAATGGTTGCAGAATTATTTACCACGCAATTTAATAATTCCAAATCACAGAATGCTGGAAGTAAAGGAAGGATAAAATAATAAATCTAAGTAGGGAAAGCATTCATGTTTGACGAAAGCAGTTGGTTATTTAGAAGTCAAATCAAGATTGTTTAGAATAATAAATGAAATTATTGTGATTCTCAAGGTACTTGTTAAGAATTATTTTCAAATTACCTTAAGAAATATTTAGGAGTATTGCTAGTCATAAAATTTCTGAAAAATCTATCTGAAAGGTTGTCACCTTGAGTTTACTATATGATGTACTGAATCTCCTTGTGTTAAATCTGTTGAGATTTGCAGGTGATGTGGAGATGCGCTGGATTGATACATATTTTATACCTTGTGTATGCTTGAACTTGAGATATATTTTCAGGTATGCTTTTGATCTGAGTGGTGGTTACAATTTAGCACTATATATTTTAAACTTCTTCAAAACTTTGTTTTGTGAATTAATTTTTGTAGAAACAGGCTCCATTCATTTTTCTGTTTTTACCTCTCTTAAGAAAGTAAATATTTTAAAAAATTGTGAACTTGAGTTTATCCCATTGCTGGCATGTGAGGCTTTCATCTGTCATTCAGCGATTAGAATCATATTGATGATATTCCGATGCTTCTATGGAAGATCTGTAGAGACCTTAAACTAACCCTGTTGTTATTTTTGAAACTGTGAGGTTACAGATCCAATTTAGACAAGAGCATTCAGTAGAATTAACTTTGGCTAAGTTTGATTATCAGGTTATTTCAATGCTTGATCCAAAGTTTTAGAATGGCCTTTACCTTATTGGGGTATTGGTATTGTATTGGTTCTTTTTGGTGGGGGTGGTGTTGGGGAGGGAATCCAAAGGGAGTTGTGCTTTGGGTAGCAAATGCCAGAGTATCAAGGAGACTGAATGATGTGAAAAATATTTTCTCTAGGGTAAAATTAGAATCTAAACAGACTGCCCATCCCGAAATTCTATTATTTTATGTTCTTCGTTGAAAGTATTTAGATTTGAACACAGTATATTCTATTTGTAATAGGTGAACGTCCTGTCAGCTAACTTTGCTTGTAGCCCAAGAGGACATTTATGACTTGTTATCCCTATGAAATGATTTATGATCCCATGAAAATTCCTTTCCTTGGCTCGTTTTTGAGACATGGCACACATCTCTGACGAAGGACGCTAACATTGTAGCCGTATGGCCGAGGTGCGTGGGAGCGCCATTATACAAGTAATCGTGGTTTTTTAGGTTACACTCATTTTGTGTGGTTGACAAGGTGAGAATTCACTTTTGGGGGGATTCTGGTGGAATTACCTTAAGTTCACACTTTCATATCTTTGCTGAGCTGTCATAGTAAAAACTACTACTCAATTAATCTTCATCATTCTTATTCTTTTTTCTTGGAGATCTTAATCTTTGTTCCAACCCGCAGGATTAAAAAGATTGAAGATTTTAAAAAGATTCATTCCATTCCTCACTTGTGTGCAATTTGTTTCGCCTAATCCTCTGATGAAAGTGGGAGTGGTCATTAACTCTTCAAGATCATTCAATATCAAATATTTCTCTAAGGCTTTGTCTAATGCATCAAATCTTGTTTTTATTCTTCACAGTAAAATTTATATGGAAATCTAAAGTTCCATATAGGGTTAAGACCTTTACTTGGTTTATGGTATACAAGAAGGTAAATACCAACAACATGCTATAGTTGAGAAGATCTTTCAAATCTCTTAGGCTTGATTGGTGTGTTTTATGGAAGTAGATAGGGAGTCTATTGATCATATCTTTCTACATTGTTCTATAAATTCAGGTCTTTGCATTGTCTATTAAGACAAGTTAGAATTGATCGGGTTTCACCTTGAAGTATATGCAATATGATGATCATTTTGTATAGGGATTGGAGAGCTTGAATGGAGGTGGGATCAGGCAAATAGCTCTCACACACTTTGATCATGTGGCTAGGAGAAAATAGACAGTAGCCCTTAGGATAAGGAGAGGATAACAGATGTCATGGAGTTTACTTCACTTCTATTTCTCTTTCTACACCTCATAGACTGAGGTTTTTAAAGACATTCCTCTAAGAGTTATCCAACTCAACTGATTTGCAGTGTGCAGATTTAAGCATTTGGAGATCTTGTCATTAGCGCTGCCTCACACATTTCTTCTTTGATTGTGGTTACAGGAGAAAACACATTTTTTAGGATAAGGGAGATACAGATGTCATGGGATTTGGTTCACTTCACCCCTCTTCTGCACCTCATAAACTGAGGGGTTTCTAAAGACATTCCTCCAAGAGCTACCCAACTCAACTGACATGCAGTGTGCAGATTTGCCACTTTTCGATCCTGACAGGAATGAAGGCTGCCTAAACTCTTGTCTGGTATCCTTGTATGGTAGAGGAGGTTGATTCAGATCGTGTTTCTCTTCTTTCTTTATTTTCTTTTCCTTTTCTTCTTGTAATGTTGTGATGACTCTATTACTGTGTTTCATATATATATATATATATATATATATATATATATATATATATATAAATGTCTCTACTCATTTAAAAAGCTTCAGTGCTTATAATAAATAAAGTCAAGAGATAATACTCTCTCTTTATTGCTTTGCTCATCTTGGTGGAGTCACAACATTATTAGTTTACAATGATGTGATACTACTGTAACTCGCAGAATGACTAATTGAGAGAGATTCGCTTCAAAAATGCCTAGCCACAGGATTTGAAATTAATGAGTTTGGACAACTGAAGTATTCGTGGGAATTGAAGTGACATAATCCAAAGAATGTATATTTGCCTCTCAACTAGAGTATGTAATGGACCTTTTGAAAGAAACTCAAAGACTTAGCTGCAAGCAAGGTTAAAAATGTCGGGAAATTTCATAGAAATTTAGAATTTAATGGAAATTTCGGGGAAACCATACGGACTGGTTTTGGGATGGTAATTTCACTAATTAACACCAAAATTTCGACGGAAATGTCGCCGAAAAGATAGAAATTTCAGCTAGGAAGATGAATGAAAAACTAAAAAAAAAATTGAAAAACGATGGTAGGACGTTGGGAGTGGACTGCAGGCGTGTTTCATCTTCTCCCGATGATGAAGGAATAACGTCGACGAGAATGGCAGTGCTGATGCAGAAGAAAAATTGTAGCAGCATCGGCTACCATGTGGTAGGGCTTGGGGAAGAAGAAAAAATAAAGGGAGAAAGTGGTAGGCGGGGAGAAGAAGAATGAGAAAGGGGAAAAATAAAATGAAAAAAAACTAAAGAGGGGAGGTGGTGTCTCGAACCGAGTCCTAAAGGGTGTCTCTAAACCCACCAAATTGGCTACTCAGCCATTTAAATTTAATCTTGTAAAACTTCTTAGGAATTATTTATCTTCTTAAGCAAACTCACGTTTTACCACATATTCTAATATTTCGATATTCTTTATAATAATTTCCGTTTTTTTTGTAAAAATTTATGTTGATATTTTTTCAATAATTTATTTAATCCATAGTTGTCTATTATATTTCTAATTTCATATTTTTAGGTTTGTCTTATTTTTTATTAGGTTTATTCTTATATTTCAAGAATTTATTATTAATTTTTTACTCATCAATAATTTTCATAAAAATTTCCATAGATATATCTTCAATAATTTCTTTGATTAAATGGTTCAAAAAACAATTAAAATGTTTATTATGCCTATAATTCCATTTATAACAATTTTTCTTGCTTTATTGCTACTTTATTATTTTTAACTCATGGAGATTTTGTCAAGATTTCGTGAAATTCTCCATATTTCCTATAAAAACTTAAGTTACTGATATTTCCGTAATTATCTAACAAATTGGTATCCCCACAAAGGCGGTGCAAGCACAACGATTGAACCAAATCACAAGTTGAGCTGAGAAGAAGATGACAAACACCCTCTCGATGAAGGAACATACATCCCCATCAGGCATTGCCTTTCCTTGAGGCAATTCACAGACATGGAAATGTGAAGACAAACGGCGGCAAGATCAATGTCAAGGCTAAGTTTCTTGTGAACTTTTGTGGCCAAAAATAATATTTGATGATCTTAAAATCAACTGGGAAGGACCTATGAAGCTCTACTGTGACAAAGAATCAACCATCAACATTGCTCACAACCCTATTTGACATGACTGCCCCAAAACACGTCAAAGTGGATTGATAGTTTATGGAACAAAAATTGGACATTGGGATGATTTGTACCCATACATATCATCTAATGATCAGTTGACAAATGCTCTGACCAAGGGATTGTCTGTTTCAAGTTTCCAAGATATCTCAAGCAAGTTGGGAATGGAGATTTTCTATCCACCATCTTGAGGGCGAGTGTTAAAAATTAATAGATTTAATTTAAATGAACTATTTAATCTCTGTGCATATATGTGCAGCTCATGACTCGCTAACTAGCCGGAAACCCTGATTTCTCATGGGATATAATTGAATTTGCTTCTATTTGACGGATTCATGTAAATTGGAGTATATGCAATTTTTTCTTTTAAAAATGGTTAAGAAAGAGGACAATTTTTTCTGCACAGGTTTTAATTTGACTATTTCTGTATTAACTTATTACCTGACAAATGTTGCCTATAGGTTTTGGCAGAACTACTATGATCTCACTATGTAACATCTGTCATTGATAATTTGTCAGGAAAAGTGGTTGGAAGTCTTAGGTTGTAGTACAGGACAAGAGATATTAAAGAGAAGTGGAACAAATAATGCTGCTTGGCTTTGGGCTTGATTGAACGGCTAGCAATGGTTCTCTTTGGGATACTAGATATTCCGGGCTTTTCTGGTCATCGATGAGCGATTCACTTCTCAAGTAATTCTCAATTCAGTAAATGATACTGTATTTTATTTTATTCTCCTTTCTATGCCATTGTGGTTAAGTTATTGTTGAAAGAAAATGATTACACCGATTCTCATTAATTTACAAAGGAGGAAACACATATATTTATACTCTAGTGTTAGGACAAAAAAGGAAACAGAGTTAAGAGTCTAATTAAGAGACTAAAGAGAGAAGAAAAATAATCCTAAATGGTTTAGGAGACTAAACCTTAACACTCCCATTCAAGCTAGAACATATATGTCAAAAGCACCAAGCTTGTCACATATATACTTTATCCTAGGACCTCTAAGAGACTTAGTTAAGATATCTGCTAGTTGGTCATTAGAGTTGATAAAACTAGTAGTTATGCATCCCGATGCAATCTTCTCTTCGATATGGCAATCCACTGACAAAAAGCTTAGTCCTCATGGAAAACTGGGTTAGATGAAATATGCAAGGCGGTTTGATTATCACATATAAGCTTTATCTGTCATCTTCCAAAATTCAACTTTGAGAGATGCTTCAGCCATATGAGTTCACATGTTGCTAAGGCCATAGTTCGATACTCGGCTTCAGCACTAGATCTGGCTACTACATCTTGGTTTCTACTATTGTAGGATATTAATTTACTTCCAATGAACACACAATACCCTGATGTAGAACGTCTATCTGTGGGTGAGCTTGCCCAGTATGCATCACTATAGCCAACAATCTTGGTATGACCTCTATTCTCATACAACACCCCATAACCTAGTGTTCCTTTGACATAACGAAGAATACTAATTGCAAAGATTCAGCCTTGTCATCACGATCAGAATCTCAACAAATTACGCCATTAAAGAAAAAGAAATGTCGACCGAAAGATAGTGAGACAGTTCGCTTACCTACAAGTCATCGATATCCCGATCTGCAGGCTCCCCGACTTGATACAAGCTCTGATTATTCTGATCCATAGGAGTGTCTACAAGCTTATAGTCCAACATACCAAAGGAAACCGTCAATATGGAAGGTATGATTTCGAGAAATAACCACTTCGGAATTAGAATGAGCTACCTCAATGTCTAGAAAATACTTGAGTTTCCCAAAGTCTTTTGTCTGAAAGTGGCTGCAGAGGTGTTGTTTGAGTTTCTGCATATCATCTTGGTCACTGCCTGTAATGACAATGTCATCCACATAAACAATCAAGTAAATACATTGTCCAGTAGAAGAATGATGAGAAAACCACAGTCTCGTTGAAGCCTAAATCATGTCAAACTCCTGAACTACTCAGCTAAATCGACTAAACCAAGCTCGATGAGACTGTTTCAGACCATATAAGGAGCGACGTAGTTTGCTTATCAAACCAGACTCCCCCTGAGCAACAAAACCAGACGGTTGCTCCATATAAACCTCCTCGGCGAGATCACCATGAAGGAAGACATTCTTGATATTCAATCAGGTATGGGCCATGAGCTACATAGCATCCATGAAGAAGCAAGTGAATAGAGGCAATCTTGGCCACTGGAGAAAAAGTATCATAATAGTCCGAGCCATATTGCTGAGTGTACCCTTGGCAACCAAACGGGCCTTGCCGATTAACCTAAGCACAGGTCCCACTTCACCTGTGATAAACCAACAACAACCAACGGGAGACTTGCCAAGAGGAAGAGCGACAAGCCCTGGCGTGCCATTAGAGCAAAGAGCATCCACACTTCTTCGCCCATTGCTTGCTTCACTGGATGCAGTATAGAAACTCATCGCTTTGCAAGACTACAAGACAAGGTGAAACAAAGACAAAATAGTAAAAGATAAAGGATGAAAGCTATGAAAATTATAAATAGATGGGTTAGAAGTAGATGGCACCTTTCCTAACGGCAATAGGTAAAGATCGACGTTGCGAAACCTGAGCGTGATGATCGTGATATGAAGAGATTCAACAAGGAGGTTGGTGTAGAGATGAGACAACGAGTTTAAACTTGAAGTGTTTAGTCGCGACATTTGTAGGTGGAGAAGGGAAATCTGGAGATGGTAAGAGAAGAGGAATAGATAAGAAGATCCGAACAAAGACACTACAAATGTGAGAAGAAAGAGGAATCCCCAAAGAAGGTGACATCACCGCAGATAAAAGCAGTGACCAATTTAATAACAAATAACCCCTCCGAAGGCTGAGAATAACCTAAGAAGACACACTTCACACATCAGTCTGTTTTACTAAGAGAGAATATGAACAAAACAGACACAACCAAAGTCATGAGGAGGGAGACAAAAGAGAGGTTGATTAGGTAGTAAGACAGAATGAAGGATTTGATAATGCAAAACAGTGGATGACATACGATTAATCAAATAACATGCAACTAAGATAGCATCCCCCCAAAAACGACGGGGAACCTTATGATGGAGGATGAGAGTGCGAGCTGTCTCTACTAAATGATGGTTCTTGACGCCTGTACCACTCCATTCTCAAGGATGAGCAAGCATAAGATGATTGGTAGAAGAATCCCATAAGATTTGTTAAAGAGAATGGCGTAGAGAAATATTTCTTGCATTATCACTTGAAAAATATAATAGAAGTATTGAATTGAGTGTGAATTCAGCATTTAAATTTTTTAAAGAGTAAAAATGAACTTCTACTGAATTCATACATTAAAATAACTAAGTACATCGAGAATAATCGTCTATAAAAGTAACAAAGTAACGAAATCCTAAAGTAGATGTAGACTTAGAAGGACCCTAAACATCAGTGTGGACAACTCAAAAGGAGACTTTGTCCGAGGATCTAAACGCGAGAATGAAGACACGAGTATGTTTCCCCGCTGACATACTCATACTAAGCTTAAGATAAACTAGAAAAATGAGCAACTAGTCTAAACTCGAGAGGCTGGATGACCGAGACGATCATGGAGGAGGAGAGGAGTCATATAAGCGGTGGAACAAAGAGTGGCGAAATGAGGTGAAAGATGCCTTTATGACTCCATCTTATGCCACCGCCTCCCACTTCCTGGGCCTTTGCATGGTTACAAAGAGTTGTGTGAAAAGTAAGTATACAATAAAGGTCACGAGTCAACTTACTAATGGAATAAGGATTAAAAGAAAATAGAAACATAAAGTATAGATAAGAAGTGGGCAAGGAAGGGAGGACAAGTTTGTTAATGCCTTTTAGCTATGGTTTGAGAACCATTATGCTAAGGCATAGGGTGCTGAGACTAAAAGGTAAGAGAAGAAAAAGGTCTTTATTACGGTAGATATGATCGAGACTCTAGTATCAAAGATCCAAGGCAGATGAATGCAAGGCAAGTAGAGACACACTGATCCTGGGCAATAAAAGCAATGGAGGAAGATTCGCTAGATTTAGTGAGAGACGGCGTACTCCCCATATTTGCCGTGAAATGCAAGAATGATCCCCTACGTGTGATGAGCTCCCGAGATGTAACCTCCGAACTCGCTAAATGATCGGCGACTGAGTCAAACGAAAGCAAGACGGGAGGTCGCACATCTATAATCGATAGAATTGATTACGAAAATAAGCTTATGACAAGATGTGCATCGAGGACGCGGTCCTCTACCTGCTGCTACCACGCTCACCTCTAGAATCACTTTGAGAATGAGGACCGAGAAACCACTGCCGGCAAGTCCGTGGAATCTCAAATCTGTATGGACCGAGTGGAAGATAGGCTTGTTGGTGGCATAAACTTAGCCGAGGCGGAGGTAATGCGGCCAAACAGCTAGCCTCACGCGCCGACCGAGATTGCAATGCGGCAATGGGGAGGTATTTTTGACGAGGTCCAACTAAGGTAGATCTAAGAGAGGCCATGTTGGTGTGCTCGGGTTTATCGAATGAGGTCGTCGAAAATCTAGCCGTAGTGCTGTCAAGCGCGGTATCTTACTGCGGCTCGTGGGTTGCTAGAATTGACCATTATTAAACCTCACCCTAGTACTCTTTTATGGCTCTAATACCATGTTGAGGGAAGAAATACATTGATTCTCATTAATTTACAAAGGAGGAAACATACATATTTATACTCTAGCGTTAGGGCAAAAAAGGAAACAGAGTTAGAGTCTAATTAGGAGACTAGAGAGAGAAGGAAAATAATCATAAACGGATTAGGAGTCTAAACCTTAACAGTAATAAATTCCAAAATTGAAATCCTTGGGAAAATAAAGCATGCTGAATTTCAACCTTTGTTGACATTCTTGACAGGGGATTCAGTTCTCCTGAATGTTTAATTTAAATGCTTTGTATGCAGTTCTCAGAGGGCCAACTAGGGGTCAAGTTCAAGACATTTTCAAAGGTATTACTTATATTTTCGTAATATAAGAGTATAGAATCTGTTTTATAATTGCAAACTGTTGCATAATTTTCACAGAAAGGATCCATGACATTTAAACCGTGATTTAAGAATAACTACAAATGTTCTTTGCATTAATTTGTCTTCATGATTCTGAAATCTAAGAACAATTACACATGGTATAGCAACTGACCATTAGACCCTGTTAGAGCCCTGCATGTAAATCTTTTCTATTGGCTGCTAGACACTGACTATTGTCTTGCAGTATCCCCTGTTATAAGGACATGAGTTTTTGATTAAGAATCCTTCACAGAAACAATTCTATGTGAGGTTACTAGAGGAGTTGCTTGGAGATCTGTCGAGGAGGTATGCCTCTATGTTTCTTCTTGTAAATGTCTATTAGTTATGGACTGTTCATGGTTCACTAGGTAGAAACTCTCCTACGCTGAAAGCACTGTACCAATTTATGTTTTAATTAGATATGTGCATTGTTTGGTTGGTGGCCTAGTTTTAAACATTAAAATAAATCAATCCGTTGTAATTGGTTTTATGTATTAAGAACCGGACTATTTGAACTCAAAGAGGGAACTGATTGGATTGGTTCAGTTTAATAACAATTATTGGTGAAGTTAGTTTACTTTATTTTAGTTCAACAACAAAAGTTGTCCTCTTTTTTTTTTCTTTTTTTTTTAATTACTAAATAAAACCAAACATTATAATAGAATATTGTTTGTCAACTTAAAATAGTGATGTTACAATAAGTGCTTTAGAGTTTGCTCTTTGCTCAAATTACATCATTTTAGCTCATTTCAAATCATTAATTGTGACACAACCCACGAATAACTATTATTATAGTCTGTCATACTAAGTAGTCCAACAATAGGAAAAAAGGAAGTGTGGTTTAAGATTCTATTGAGTGTGAAACAAGTGCACTGAATTAATAATGCAACCAATGGTTATTGTATATTTTGGCATATGCGTGTATAAATTTTTGTTTGGCTTGGTGTATTATTTGTTTTTTAATGGGGAAACATAATGGAACAGTATAGTCAAATTTTAAATTTAGAAATCTGAAATTGTTAAAGAATCTTTAAAAATTGATTGTTTCAGGTCATTTTGGTTTGGATGTATTGGTTTTGCCCATATAATCAGTTTTGTGCACACCCCTAGTTTTATTTCACTTTTTAATGCTTGGACATTCCATGAAAATAGATTGTTGTCATGAAGCTATCGGGACAGGCTGTGGGACTAATTCCATCGTCTAAAGCTGCTTGTGAAAGAAATCCTCTCTTCTTTTCTATCTACCATCAGTCGCAATATTAGATCCAGCTTGCAAAAAGCCAAGCTTGGAAAATCTAGCCAGCTGAGTAGTTGACAACCTGAATAGTCTTTGGCAGCATCCAGTATCTTTTTCTCCTTTGTGAGGGTGGATAACTGTTCTGATCCCTTGTGTAATTTTTTTCATGGCAGCAGAGCTGTGTAGGTGTATAGGAAAACATGCCCTTCTCAGCTTTAAGTGCCATCAGGATAGAATGCGCTAAGATATGGAGGAACTCTCAAATGGGGGGACTGATGATGTCATGATCCCCCTCCCCACTCTGGATTTGTTGATCCCTAGCAAGATTCATTATAGGATAATAGATTAAAAGCAACCCGTAAAGGGTTTCACATACGGGAAAGTCTCATGAGGTTAGTTAAATTTTAGAATTCACCATTCTGTAATAATTGGATTGCATTCAATTTTTCATTCAGAATTTATCATCTATTCCAAGATGATTGTTAAATACTAATCTATCTATTAAGTAGTCCAAACAGTTCACGTTCGGGTGCCTCACTAGCGCCTGAAATTGACTTTACTGTGGAAATTTTATTGAACTTATTAGATATATTTTGATCAAGCCAGGTGCAATTGATTGACACTCACCAACAAGAAAAGGAATGACCAGTCACTGTTATCGCATAACATACCGGTCCATGGAGCTGCTCACTTTTACAGATGAAGCGAGATAAATGAGTTGCAGGTATTTAAGGTTTATGGATTTTGCAGCCAAGTGATATTAGCATTTCATCTTGATTACAGGTAATAACTAACACCTTGAATAACCTGAATTTGGCTATGGTTCTGCAGAATGTTAGGAGCAAGTGCAAAAAGCAAGTTGAAGGTTGTTCTTAGATGAGATTTCTTGTGATGTTGAAACTCCACTTTACTGGTCTCAATTCTCAAGTCTGTCTCCTTAATGACTTCTTTTTTTTATTTTTTATTATTCCTTTTTTTTCCTACCTTGTACATTTTACAATTGTTAACAAGAGTTTAAATTAGTTACAGTTAGGAAATTGTGCATTCAAAACCAGCCATAATGTGAGAGATATTTCATATGGTACAAGGAAAATGTACCAAAAGGAATAATGCATGAGTTGTTCAATGTGAAATTTATTTTTTGGACAGTGTTTCTTTAATAATTTTAACAATACCTGATGCTCAAATATAGTAATTAATCTCTCTTTGGGTTGTATTCCCTTTCCACTTTGGTTATTTTTATTTTTGTTTTTCACTCTGTAAAGAAACAACCATTTTATTGTATTGAAATATTTCTCACATCACAATAAATCACCTTCATGCAATATTTATGAAAATAGGGTGGGCTTTGGTAGTAAGTGGATAGGGTGGATACAATGGTACATTTCTACTCGGTGATTATCAACGATAGTCCAACAAGGTTTTTCAAAAGCACAAAGGGTTTACATCAAGGAGATCCATTATCCCCCTATCTCTTTATCCCGAGGATGGAGGTATTTTCTATCCAGATTAACAAAGTTATTAGGGGAGGCTATCTTGTGGATTATAACTTCAGGAGCAATTTTGGTGAAGTCACGAACATATCCCATTTGTTGTTCGTCGATGATACTTAGGTTTTCTGTAAAGATTTCGAGGATGAAATGTTGTATATAAGCTGGATTTTGCTGTATTTTGGCGCCTTGACATGAGAATCAGTTATGGATATACACTGAGTGCCTGGGAAAAGTGGGAGAATTTAAATCAATGGGCCAGAGTCAAGAGAGTTGATCCCTCCCTCCGCTTACCTTGGGCTTCCACTCGGTTCTAAGTTGAATTCGTCAAGGGTGTGGGAAGGGATTGAGGAGCAATGCAGAAGAAGGCTCGCCACTTGGAAGAGACAATATATTTCGAAAGGGGGAAGACTTACGCTAATTAGAAGCACACTATCCAATATGCCTATATACCTGATGTCCCTCTTTAGGATGCCCAAGAGTGTCAGTGCGCATTGAGAAAATTTTAGAGAGATTTTCTCCGTGGGAGGAGACTTTGTCAGCTAGAAAAATCCACCTAGTAAGCTGGAACTCAAGTAGCTGTGAAAGGAAATGGTGGATTTGGAATCGTAAGACCTGACTCCCAACAGAGCTTTATTAGAAAAGTGGGCATGAAGGTTTGCAGTGGAGGATAATTCTATTTGGAGATTGTGTATTAATACTAAGTATGGTTCCTAGCATGAGGACTAGTTCACTCCTTTTCCTAGAGGAATTGGCCTTTGGAAGTCTATTACAAAAGCGATTGAACAACTTAAGAAAGACTGTGCGTTTAAATTGGGGGACGGTAGGAAAATTTCATTATGGGAAGACAACCTTTATGTGATGTATCTCCCCGACTTATAGCATTGTTTGCCTAGCGAAGTTACTAAGCTTTGGGTAAGGGAAGATGGTGGAGGAGCTTGGATCCAAAGCCTTGAGGCCCTTTTAATGATTTGGGAGTCGGATGTGCTATCCAGATTTCATCTGTGGAGACTAGTGCACCCCAAAATTTCCTCCGAAAAGGATAAACTGCTTGGGAGGGATGAGCCGTGTCCTTCACGGTAAAAGCTTACTTCAAACATTTGGAAGGAGTTTATCCTCATAAAGTCTGTTATAGAACTAGCATATCCCTTCTAAAGTTGGTTTTTTCACCTGGGAAATGTACTGTGCATAGCGTCTACTCAACTCAATTGTGCAAACAAGAAGCTTATTTAGTCGCATGTGCCCTTTGTAGAAAGGAGGAAGAAGATAGAGCATATTCTTAATCACCGGCCATGCACATGATGTAATGGACGATTCTTCTTGCTCAGATGCTTGGACTTTGCCCTTTCCCCGACAAAGATCTAATCCAAAGTTGGATGCATTTCCTTGTTAGGAAAAAATCTAAGTCTATATGGAGAGCTGCCCCTCTATTGTTATTATGGGCTTTATGGAAAGCGATGAATAGAATTATTTTGAAGACACTACTTTTTCCCTACTGAGACTAAAACTTTATGTTATCCGTTCGCTGTTTACGTGGGCTGGATTTATTCCAAAGACGGATATTGATTTTGTTAATTGCTCTTATGTAGGTTCTATAGCTATGCCTAGGGTGTAGCTTGTTTATTTTTGGGGTGGTTTGTGCGCTTCTTTCTTTCTCTTAACCTTTTTTGTTGTTGGTCCTTTGTGGCCTCTCTTGTATACAACCAGTATACTCCCTTTTTTTGGTCAATATACTGCCATTTATCTATCAAATTTTCTTTTATGAAAATAGGTTTATAATAGTCCAAAAAGATAAAATTTTCTTATTGGGCAAAGTAGTTCAGACAATGCTCACAGAAATAAATTCATAAGGTAAAAATCTCTTATAGATCAAAACCAAATGTTCATGATGATGATTGAAAATTCAGAAAGAAATAGTCATGAGAGCAGGAATTATTACTGGGGGTCTAGGCCATGTTTGGTACGCAGGATTAAGCAGGATTAGTTTTGTACTCCTGATCACTAACCGTCGGACTATGACCTAATAAACTTAATACGTTCCGCGTCGCATGCCTAAACAAAATTACGACTTTCTTTATCCTACGTCGTGAGATACATGACCCACTAAGGCAGGTTTTGTTTCTTTACTTAATGTCGACAGAACTCTTTTGAAATTTTAATATCGACAAATAAGACTTAATAAGATTAAGTATTAAGTTGTTTGCTTTTAACACAGAAATTAAGAGGACAGTAACGAGACAGATTATTTTGCCTCATCCACCCTCATTCTAATACACGAGTTTAATCTCTTAATTTTAATCGGGTTTTTAATAGTTTGGGTTTATTTTCAACCGACATTTTAAGTTCGTAGTATTGTTACTTCCTCAGAAACCCTAGAAAATTAGGAATTTTCAAAATTGGCAAAAATGTTAATAAAAATAATAAATTGCCATAGTTTACTGCAGGCTCCTAAAATTTCTGTGATCCTGACGACCGAAACGAATCGCGCCGTTAAATTGCCTTTCTCACAACGACACCTTAAAAGTTTCGCTGAATTATGAGACAAGCAAATTTTCCCGATTTTCCGTGGATAAGTCGTCTGATCCTCTGAAAGTACGAGATTTTACTTAAAATCTCGAAAAGCTGAAACTTTTCTTGTCAAAATAAAAGCCTCATTTAAAATGAAAGCCCGAATTAAAAGAAATAAATCGTTTCTCGCAGAGAAACTGTCCGAATGTGTTTCAGTCACTTAATCACATTCAAAATAATAATAATGCTCTGCCCCAATTATTTAAAAATAATTTTATTATTTTATTTTTTATACTTAATGATAAATAATAATATTACTATAATGTTTTTTAATAAAATAATTTATAAAATCATAATATTTTTATTTTGTATGAAAATATTAATTAATATAATCATATTAAAAAGCAAATACAAAAATATTAAAAATAAAAATAAAAAACAAAATAAAACGTAAACGCCAGCCTTTAATTTTCCCATTCCGCCATCCTCGTTTTTAATTTATTAAACGGCATGTTTTAAATCAAAAATAAACAGCTTGATAATATATTAGTTACCACTTTTAGTTACATTAATTATTTTCTAAAAAACCATAAAATATTTCATCTCGCTACTCTGGGCGAGACCACTACACTCTAAAAGTGCTAAAAACCAAGACAAAATAACTCACATTCACTAACCCTTGCTCCAGCCACTCGCCAAGATCTATCAATGATCATTTCACTAATTTGTCCGTAATTGGTTTAACCCTCAAATTCCGGCTTACCAAACACGGCCTTCTTGGTTAAAAAATTATTACCTTTAAAAAAAAAAATTTAAATAAGGTAATTGCATCTTTTGATAGGTCAAAAAAGTATTGGTGGTGGTTAATTGTTATTAGTAGTAGCAGATAAATAATAAAAATATAGTAGTAGTATAAAAGTTTGTTTCTACGTGCATGCCTATATTAGAAAATAAAAATTCAAATTTTAAATAGCTAAGAATAATTAGTATTCAACATTTTTAAATAAAAAAAAGTCTATTACCTTTGAATATTCAAATACTCCCTATTTTTAAAAGTATATAAAGAATATCTTTGATGCAAGAATATGGTGTTCCCTTCAGCTCAAATCCCTTCCGCTCTTTTAAATAATAACAAAAAAAAAGAGAATATCTTTGATTATTTTAAGCAAGGTAGAGCTACCATATGTCCAATCGATCAACTCGTCCTCTCCTCAAATTTTAAAATAAATAAATGAAAAATACAATATCCTAACTACTTAATAATTAATAGAGTAAATATTATATCATACCTTAACTATAGATAAAGTGTTTAACGTTTTAAAAAGGATAAGCATGGGGACGAGAGGGGTTCCAAGTCTTAATGATACCAACCACATTGTAACCAAAGTATTTTAATCCTTTAAAAAAAAAAAAAATTAATAGAAACTAATTATATTTTGGCTTATAGGATTCACTAATTGAGGAAAGAATATTGATAAATTTTTCATTAGGGATCAGGTGGATACCAATAGAGGGTTTCTTGGGTCGTAACCTTGAAAATAGAGTAAGATTTTATCAAGAACCGGCGGTGCAAGGGTTTGGATGAGTTAAGAAACCTAATTAAGAAGTTATCGAGCATCTTTGCTTATTTTCCCTTCTTTTGTCTTTTTTCTCTTTTGAATTCTTTCAATATGTAAAGATGTCAGCATTCAATTGATTCCAAGTAAATCAACTTCTTTTCTTCTTTAAAATTCATTTGCTTTTATTTTCATTTTATTCTTTAAAATATTCATTTCTTTATCTGTTAATAGGCAATAATAAAGTTTATTTTACTCTTTTATATACTTCAATTGGTACATGTATTCAAGAAAATGGTCCCAATCACCTAGTAGCTAAAGATATTGCTCATGTTCAACCCACACATTCCCAAATCCAGAGATATCATTTTGCACTTGCCAAATGATATATATATGTTAATGGGAGATATCCAACAAGTCAATAAGTATATTTTATCCTCTAAATTATCATCCTAACTCACTCTTTTAATGGAATATTAAATTTGATATAATAGAGACCAAATACAAAGATGAAAAAAATTAGCACAATCATTAATACTAATGTTGCATAACACCTCTAATATAAGTAATCTTGTATCACATATGATAAGAAAATCCAAGTTATATAAGTTGGGGTTATCTTTAAGGAGGATAATGACACATTCCTTCTAATAGATGATATGAGGTATATTAGGGGTGTTCATAAACTGTAAAAAATCATCAAAATCGTTCAAATCGAACCAAATCAAATTGAAACCACGGTTTTTAAGATTAATAGGTTTGGATTTGTTTAAAATTTTATAAAAACCGAAATATCAGTTCGGTTTGTGGTTTGTATGAGGAAAATGAGCAGAACCAAACTGATCAAATCGATATACGATAAACGACGCCGTTTATACGATTCATATATAAATATTTAACCTAATTTCTATTGTAGACTTCATATTTTGTCCATCGTGACTCAAAAAAATAAAAATCATTTTTCCTGAGCTATAGCACTTCCAACTTTGGTAGTTTATAGTTAAGTAATGGTTAATGGTCTTGCAATGCCAAAACTCGTGAATAGAGATGTCATAATTAAGATTGAAGGAGTGAGGTTCTATGTTTGGCTCCTTGGATTCTAATTAGTGCCAGGAAGAAGAAAACAAGAAATAAATGAGAAATTTGAAGGTGAGAGGGATATAAGTCATCAAGAATCAAAAGATAAAAAAAGAGAGGAAGAAAGTTCAATTATCTAATGATGTCAATTAAAACAAAATGGGGAACATTCGGCCGAAATTTAATCAAAAAGTAGAAGAGAGTGGTGGGAGGGATCAAAACACTCGAGAAAGGAAAAAAACTTTGAATGGTTCAAACCTCAAATTGAATGGAAACCGTAATATTAGGTTTGGTTGGTTTGAATACTTTTAAACGATTTGGATTAGATTATAATTTTTTCAAACCGACTCACGAATAGGACTGACTATGTATACTAGTCTAATACTAAATCATTTATTAAACTATATCACTTTCTATATATATATATATATATATATATATATCAAGTTGATTCCATCAAGTTTCAGCCTGTAAGGTGTTGACTGTTGTTTTGGAGGCCTTTAAAAGTTTGAATAGAGTAGTGTAGCCGGCTAATTGGTGTGATTTAATAATTATTAATCAAGTGCAAGTGCAATGTGCAAGTGGTCGATTTTCATATTTTAAGAGATATTTTATACACTACAGAGTACAGACAGAGACAGGAGGCCTAGAGAGAATGCCCCACTTACTATTGCAACTTTTACTGCAGGTTAACCCATTTTATTTGGGATGCTCTAGATAAATATTTCTTTGTATTTTACTATTTTTCTAAGCCGCCAGAGATTATTCGCCTCTTGTTGTTTTTTTTACTATTTTTTTTCCGAAAATCATTAGAATAAAGAAATCTTAACACGGTAAAATAAAATAAATTACTTTACAAAGAAAAATATAAATGAATGAGACTTGAAACTTGAAACTTGAAACTTGAAAGAATTATATAATATTGTGTTATGGCATTGTATTCATGGCGTGGCGTGGCGTGGCGTGGCGTGCTTTACAACTCCACGGGCCTTTAGAAAATGATAACCGAACGTGGGAAGAATCTCTCTCTAAGAAAGAATTATATAACATCGTGCTATGGGCGTTGTATTTCATGTCGTTGTTTTGGCCTTGTATCTCATGTCATTGTTTTGGTGTGATATATTGTTGTCATCGTTTTAGTATGACGTTTATTTATCGTTTTGATATGACGTTTATTTATCGTTATTGTGGTACTATATTTATTTGTGAGATGACGATTCCATCGGATAAAGTATATCCAATCAACGATAAAAAATCAAATATATAGTTGTTAATATGCTACAAAATTAAAAATCATGTAAGATTCTAATCACAATAAGAATATTAAATATGTAAATTCAACTATCACATGCATAGACTTCGAGCAGATTTATTATACTAATAACCTGAATGTTGTTTCATCATTTATGATTTTTAGCAATTTTGATTATAGGTTTATATCGATATATTATTAGTTTAAATCAATAAATTACTTTTTCAAGAAAGTCATTCAAAGATTTTCTATCTCTTAACCACGAACCCACAAACCTTTAATTGTTGTCATCTTATTCTTACATATAGCATCACGATGGTCTTTAAATAAAATAAAAATAATAATATATATATATATATATATATATATATATATATATAGGGCGGAGATATATATATATATATATATATATAGCACGAGGTGATGATTTGACCTAATTACGATTGCTTATGCAAAATATACAATCAATTTTCTCCCCACACAACATTATCAAAATCATTAAACGGAACCCACGTTAAATTAATTAAACAAATAAATACATCTCGGGTATATTTGGGACTTGAAAAGTATTAAGGAAATAAAATAAAAGAGAAATCACCAGAAAGATAAAATATATTTAAATCTCTAATAAATTAATTTTATATCTTATTCAAACTCATTTTATTTTGTTTTTCTTTTATCATACAAGGACTAAGAAAGTTTATATATATATATATATAATTGGAAAGTGATTTTCTTATATTTTGCCACTTATAAAACCAAAGATAAAAAAAAAAAAATGGTGTTAAAGCTTGTTTGGCTTTGTTTTAAAATCGTTATTGAAAAACACACATACAAATTACTTGGAGTTCACTTAGTAAGCTGTATATATGTTCTTGATTTTGTGAATAAAAAACTGTGAATCAAACGTGTTCTCTGTATTTTCATTGTTCTACTTATTTTTTAAAGCAAAAAGAAAGTTTTGCGTTTTTTATGTTTTCCTTATTCTTTTTTTTCAAAACAAAATAGTTCTAAATGAGGTTAATATATTCTGATTTTAATATTCTATTTATTTAATGATATAATGTTTTTGATCCTCCCCTTGATTTTGTAATACACATAGAAGAATAGAGCATGGTTAAAGTATGTTTTTGAAAATATTGATTTTAGCCTCTTCAAAATATATGTTCAATCTAGCCCTCTTCATACCAACTAGAAATGCCACTTAGGAGAAAGGATGAAAATATGATATAAAAAATTTGTCACTAAAGTTCTCAACTATTATATTATTTTATTTTTATACTAAAATCATAAAGGACAACTAAGGTCATATTATTTGTAAATTATATATTTCTTTATTTAAATACAATATAAATAAAATTACAAAAAAACTTAGGTATAATAAAGATTTTATATTTTTAAGGATTTAATATTACTTAATAAACAGAATTTATTTAATAAATCAAGAAATCTAAAATAATAAAATTTTATGACATATGTTTATAATGTAACTGTTTGTTTACAAGATATATTATAAGTGATTTTTCAATTGAATATAACAAATTAATAACTTTTTGGGTGGCTTAAAATTTTTTTCAAACACTTTTTATAAACAATAAATAATCGGATAATTATAAAATTTTCTTTACGATTGAATTTGGTTTTCTATTAGAGATTTTATTTATTTGGATGAATTTTAAGTCTAAAACATATGTTTTAAAACAATTATGTCAAGTATTTATTTTTATCTCTATCATAATTTGTCATTTTATTTATAATATATTTAAATTAAAATATAAAATAATGTGAAATCAATTGGATACTTTAATATAAAAAAACGAAACCATAATTACTAATTACGTTAAGAAAATAAAACTATAGATTCTTTTTTTTATAACTAAATACTACTTTAGTTATAACGTGAGAAATGATTCCATTGAGACTAAACCTATGACTCTTTCCTTTCAATCCAGAGCAATTCTGAACTGGCTGAGTCCTGAGCACCGGAGTGTAGACATGATAGGCAACAAAAACCGGAGTGACACAAAGGTTTTTATAAAAAGAATTATGTCATATCCTCACCCTGTTCATGTGGCACAAGGGGGATTGGGGAGGACTAGATTTAATGGTGGAGAAGACTAAAATCAATAATTCGTTTCCAAAAGAAAGCCTAATTTGACCCTTTACTATAAGAAGAAAATGTATGAATCTAATCCATTCCAAAAAGATAAACTCTTAATTATCACATCGATGATCGATGCACACCAGAGAAAAAATGTGTATGGCTTGTGTGGCCCTGTCGCTCTTATTCTTTCTCTGCCTACAATATTGAATTCAAAATGAACCTCTATAAAGTCTAACCTCTCTGTTGGTTCGACTAGTCGGCTAGTTTGTTTGGCTTTCACTCGGTTCCTATATAATAATAGACCAGATTAATTCTCAGCCCCCACGACTCATGGATATCTCTCTCAGTCTCACCCCACGCCTCCACTCTGTAAGACCCATCATTCGCCGTCCGGTGGTCGCCGATTCCCGTCGACGGTTTGTCTCTGTTTCGTGCAGTACAGGCAAGCTAGGCGGCGGAAGTGAGAGTCCCAATGACTACTATAAGCTGCTCCATTTGAGTCCTGAAAACTCAGGCGTTGATGAGATAAAGAGAGCTTACAGAAGGATGAGTCTGAAATACCACCCTGACGTTTGTGATCCTTCCATGATGGAAGAATCGACGAGGATGTTTGTGCAGCTGCATGCGGCTTACAAGACCCTTTCCGACCCCTTTTCTAGATGCAGTATGATTATGAATTGGTTTGTCAGATTTGTGCCAATCTGAGAACAGATACTAGAACGAAAATATGGAAAATCATCATTGGATTGGAAGATATATCCAAACGAAAGGATGGCCTAACAGGAGAACATGAAGCAGGGATGAGGGGTTAAATCGGAGTAGCTGAATGGAGGAGAGATTTATTTGTTGCTTTCTACAGTCTGTTATTTCTTAATTCATGTATGTTTTATATAAGAAGAATATTTGTTGGTTCGTTGATTAATTCGGATTCTTTTCATTGATTTTTATATTATACTCACTACTAAATTAAAGTTACCTTTAGTTCTTTCATTTAGTAGATGTTTGAATCTCATTTGATTAAGGTTTTTGATTTTAATTCTTGTCTCTCTGTTTGTCTTGCAAGTCTTTTCTCTCTTTTTGCTTTTAATCACGAATCGTCAATATCTATGCTATATGGGTATGTCTCATAAAAATCGACATGTTCCTACTTCACATGACAATGATCCAATTGATTGAGAATAATTTGTATTTCCTTGACTAAATTTTAAGTTGATTCGTGGCACTTGTTTAGTAAAGATATATTCATGTTAATCCGTATAACACGAAATTAACTCTAATAAATCTGTTTAATTATTATGTCAATTAATATTTAACTAAAATTAACTCTGCTTAATGGCATATTATTTTGGGTATATATATATATAATAGTATATATATGTATATAGAGATAGTATATATAGTAGTAAGAGGTAATGGAAGGAATTGGAACTCAACACAATGAGCAATTATAATTCATATCATTTTAAATGATCAAATTAATAAATGAATTATACGTGTCATGTCGTATTAACCATTTACTAATTAGGTCGTGTTCGAATTTGTTAATTTTGACATGATTTATTATATTGGATGCATGTACATCGATGCTATCCGTTTACACGAATTGTTACCCTAGGTCCCAATGGTAGCAAGGAAATAATAAAAATGTAAAAGAAAATAATCTTCTCATTAAAAAAAAAATCATTTTTTAGTATTTTTTTTCCTTTTATTCACTACTTCCCAAGAACAAAAAATGGGCTAATAGTTTAGCAATATGAAAAAAAAGATTCGACAAAGCATGTATATATTCTTATAATTTTCACTTGTTTAAAGCAATAGAGTGACCTGTGCTCATTGAAGGAACTTTTAAGTTACAGCTGTTTAAAATTCATGGAAAACAATTTTTTTACTTATTTTGTAAAATAGTTTTCGTTTTTAAAAAATTAGTCACATAAAATATTGAAGATCGATAATATAAATCAAGATGGCAAACTAATTTTAAAGAATTTTCTTACCACTAAAGTTTAGTACTTGTCTCTATTATGAGATTAATTAAGTAGGGATCTATGAATAGATCTTGCCCTCAAATCTCAGAGCTCCCAACCATTTCAGACATGGAATAAGGTCAAGCCTCAAATGTTTGAGTTATCTCCAACCACTTCAAACATAGAATATTTGACAGGAAGAGCAAGAAGACATGAAGCTATATTACTAGCCTGACATCCAAACAACAGCCCAACTCAAACCTACTTAAATTAAAAAAATAAAAATTCATCTAATAGATAAAAACAAAGCATTAAAATAAAAATGGGCCATTGATGATGTCTTTCAACCTAATCACGAGCCACGGCCGTCACGAATAGATTGTCACTGGTCAAATAGATCGCACGTCAACTGGCAGCCCCTGATGCAAGACTCCGCAAAACAAAAGAAAGGTCGGCGAGGGCTTCATTTCGTGGTCGCCCGATGCTCTCTTCCAAGCCGCGCTTTTCTCGAGAAGATAGACTCCGTTTAGAGGGCTTAATGTTTTTATAAAGTAGAGAATGTGCGATCAAGACATGCATCTTCAATCATGCTGCCCAGCATTTATAAGATGTTCAACCTGATGATGACTAGGATTCGCTCCTACTGGATGATGACAGCTTGTTATTATCAGATTTCCGACAGAAGATATAGAAAGAATGCATTATTTGGGATAATCTTCCTTATTGGGGAATCCGATTCGATGATAGATCTATTATTGTCTTTTCTTCACAAGAGGTTTGGTTGGATTTTGCTGAATAATATATTATTAGATTATTCTATTTTCGTGACCTAGATAGGAGACTTTACACGGGTTTTGGGCCAAGGTGCTGACCTCACTCTGGCCGGTACCAAAAGGCTTGAATGTTACGCAAAAAGGCCCAATGCTTCAACGGGCATTGTCTCTCCTGAGTTTAGCAGTGAGCCCGAGTGTTTCGCTTGGGCCGGGGTTCTCGCCTAGCAAATGGGCCTCGTGAGCCTTATTTTTCAATCATTAAGCAGCGGTTTCAAATTTCTCGGTATCGGCGCACGTGGGCAGTGGTCAGAATGTGCGTCTTGCTTCGCAATTTGTCTCGCCGGGTCGGATTGTTAGGGCTTGGTCAGCCGGCCATTTGTCTTACGTGATAATGATGACTCTTCTGCCAAGGCCATTTCTCTTACTCCTTTCTCGCTTCTTCCGTTCTCGCAGACATCCTCTGCCTTGTAGCCCCTACTCCCGACCTTTCGCTTTAGCTTAGTTCGACTTCTCCTCTCTTAGTCTTCTGTTCGAGCCTTTTTGTGCGCAGTCTTCTCCGGTGTCTTTCAGATACCTTCGTCAGAGCTTCCGGGTCCACCATTTTGTTCTCTGTCTCTTTCATGATGAGCGCTAGGCTGGGTCGGGCCTTAATCTTTCTATTTTCATTATTTATTTTCATCATGGGTCCGGCCGTTCTTCCTTCTCTCAGCGTGATCGGGATAGACTCTTCTGGGCTATTGCTAGACCGACGAACCCACTAAGTGTCTTCGACCGCTCGGGCGGGGTTGAACTTTGAGATGCCCCAGAGGTGCCTCCCTTCTCGGGACAAGGTAAGGGAAAAGTGAACCCCCGACAAATACCGGGGGTCGTAACACTAAGATCCGCCGTCAACACATGTTTAACTGCGGGACCTGAAGGCCTGCTCTCTGCATGGGCCACCTCAGACGTTATCGCCTTCCTACTGCTCGGGTGTGGTCCCCGACGTTTTGACCCCCATGTGGCCCCCGTGTTCAAGATATAGCTTCTTCATGGCCTCGATATAACGGCCTGCTTCCCTCTCGCATCCCTTCATAAAAAGGGTTTCATAAAGACTTCAATGTCAGTCCTTCTCAACTCGCGCCCAACGGTCGGTATTTTGGTTAGTCTCGGGTATTCTTAGGGACAGGGGCTCGGTGTCTTAGTATAGCTTTGCCTTTTTCATCTTTAGCCCAAAGGAGACATCCGAGCTTCCCATTTTCTAGGCGTTCGTGCTCTCTCTCTGTGATTTATCTTCCCTCCCACAGCCGTGAAGGGACGCCACTCACAATGACCACCGGGGGAGTATGACTCCTTCGACAAGGATCGACACCACCCCGGCGCCCTAAGGGCTCGACCACCTCCCCAAGAATCTTCGTGAGGTTCGCTCGCTTTTGCCATAACCAGCGTGGTCACTGCATCTCCCGATTCTCTTGGTGGTTGCCTACATGCTTCAAGTGCCCTCTGATTGACTCCTGGGCCGGCCAAGATAACGCCATAGCGTTGGCGCTAGATGAGTGTCCTTCAGTTCTACGGAGATGATCAGTTGATGATCCCAGCCCTTCGAAGTTCGAGGTCTACTCGCTCCGCCGCTCTCGAGTCCTTCACTTCCTTCCACCATGAAAGTTCCTTCTTCCATCGCCTTCCCGTCGCTAAACCCACTGGGGGGTGGGGAACCGTCGTCAATCGGGAGATGGTGTCCCCAAGCCCCTGAGCGAGAAACGAAACCCTGACCGTTGAGAAAGATCAGCTGCTTCGATCAAGGTTCCGGTCGGGGCATCTTCATCTTCCGTCCGCTCATGTCCATAAACCTGAATGGTGCAATACCTCTGTTAAGGCTCCTATAGTCTTGAGCCCGCGTCCCATTCCTCGTCCGGTCGCGACAAGCAAAGGTCCCTGGGTGGGGCTCGTTGAGCGCCCGTTGGCGGTCACGCCTATTACCGCTTGGGAACTCGCAACAAAGAGGGTTAGGCTACCTTCGAAGGGGGCGGGAAGAGGCGAGTGGCGGAAAGATCCGACCCAAAACATGAGACGGGGACTTCTTTACTTCATAATGTCGAGCCACTACCGCGCTAGCTTTTCCATTTCATGATTATGATCTCAAGAGGGCCTAAGGTGTCGCCTGATGAGGCTTTGGCCCTATCTCTCCAGAGGGTCGCCTCCATAAGTTCCTGCACCTTGTCATATTTGATTCCATCTAGTCGGGCTCGAGACCTTGTGCATTAGATAGTCAGTTGCGGTCGGGTGAAAAAAGTGTGTGGCTGATCATTCAAGCGGGCTCAGCCGTAGCGCCAACTAAATCAGGGCCATGCCAAAGCGTCTGAGTCACTTATGGGGCATAGGGTGGGCTTCCTCACATCCGAGTTGCCGAGCCGCGTGAGGTCGTAACGGGAGTGATCAGAGAGGAAGCAGTGGAAGCTCAAATCGATTTGAAAATACCACGCTACCAGTGTCGCAAAGCCGAGGGTAGGAAGACGGGGTCTCTGAATGCCTGAGGGCTACCAAGCAGCCTGTAGGAGGCTCCGGATGATCTCGAGGCCAGCAGAACGACTTCGATGGAGGCTATGACCCGCCACGCCCCATCAAAGATGATCTTCGCATGGTTAGGACGAGCTCTCACATCCTAAGGCATAGCTTCATAGCCTAAGGAAGCGGATCTGGCGCAATCAAAGACGACCGCTGATAAGACGACGCCGCTGGACTGCGCTCGCCCGAGACCAATTCCAGGCAAATAAATTCAAGTGGAACGCCGACCGGAGCGCTGCTGTGCCGCGCGGGGACTCATCAAGAATAACTTCGTGGCTTCACGACGGTTATCGGGAAGACCGAGGGCCGCCTAATCAATGGGTTTCGCGGCTTGCCTTCGCAATAGGTTATCATGCAATGCCTATTCCTGCATGGATTTCAACTTTGACCTTCCAATGACAGGAGGACGCGTATGGTCCTTCTTTGTCGTGATTATCTCCCCTGGAACGGCACCCCGCCGAGAGGCCCACTCTCATTCTTCACCGTCCGTCTCTCTTTGATGCCCTCGATCTCCTCGTGCACTGCCTTCTCCCGCCCCGATGCGCTGGCTTTTTTTCTTTCTTTTTTTTGATGGCAGTCGGCCTGACCTGTACATATGTAGCCTTGTCCTTACTGAATACTCATTTTCACTCTTTTCTTCGACTACTACAGGCTCGCGATGTTCCTCGTATGAACCGAGTGGCTTGAATTCAAATGTCCGAAATGAGTAGTTGAGCTTTTCAACCGAGTCGCTGGGGCCTGCAATACCGCTTCGTAGCCGAGATGAGTGGTATGGCTGCGTGGTCGGAGCAGCCGAAAGCAGCTGAGCGCTCAACCAGAGCCGCGAAGCTCCATGGCTGACCGCCAGCTGAATTGATTCGTGATACGCGTGGCTCGAAAGCCGGCGGTTTTCTGAGTTTTCAACCGAATCATTGGCCCGCAATACCGCCGACACCTGATTCGTATGGTCGCGGTCCCGAAGCCGGGAAAGTATTTGAGCCCTTCCGTGACCGGGTCAAGCCGGGCTCTCAGGCAGACAGTTCTGAATAGCAATATACCCTTCAAATCGGTCATAGCTCGGTGGGTCAGATGCTTGAGCTGAAATGATTGCATGGCCCGTGTGGAAATGGCCAGAGCCGCGCACGTGAGCCGCAAGCCCGCCGGGCCGATTTGGTATGAGCTGAATCGATTCTTAGCCGTATAGCCCGGTGTGGAATGGTCGAGTTTGTTAATGTGAGTCACTGGGCTCATTTCTACCGTGATTCCATGAACTGAACTGATTCTTAGGCTGCATGGCCTGTGTGGAATGGTTGAGCTCGCACGTGAGCCAGTCGGGCTCATTTACCGACGGCATGAGCCGAATCGATTGTACGGCCTTGCAGAATGGCTGAGTTTGTGAGAGGAGCCGCCTGGCCTGGAGCCACTGCCGTGCGAGCACCCTGAAATGATCCGACTTCGGGCAGCGTGACGGTGCGCAGACTAACTCGCCAAAGAGTCGGGCCCTCGGCCGCGGGTCGAAAGTGGCGATATAGCCTCGAAAGTCGATCCACTTCAGTAGAGTGACTTGTGCAGTGGTAGACAAACTCGTCAAACTGCGGGCGAGATAGCTCGAGTTGATTCGACTCAGGTTGGATTTCAGGTAGGTGTATTTAACTTGCTGGGGCGAAATGGCTCGGGCACGGTGGCTGAGTATGAGGAGAAGGCGAGCTGATCTTAATTTTCGTAGCCGCGGGACTCGTGCAGAGTGTATTTAACCTTACGGGCGAGCCGTTGGCTCGGCACAGTCAGTGGCGTATATAGCCTGAGCTGGTCCAATTCCTCAGTAATGTGACTGCGCGCAGTGTACGCAACTCGCAAAGTGAGCTTTCGCCAGTTCGGCAGGCGCTCGACTTCGATTTTCTTAGAAAGGTGCGAGCATCTTTAATGCTGATTTATGAAGAATTTGAACGTTAAGGCGACTCTTGAAAGCCAAGTTCTCTTATAAAATGGCGGCTTCATTGCTATGGAGTTTATACTTGAATATTCTCGCTTCTTTCGTGCGTGAATCGAATTACATGAGATGAAGCGTCGGTCCGGTCGTCTTCACTGGGATCCATCAAGATCTTGGTTCGGGCCGTTTGGACTTCCGTCATGAGTTGTGTTTTCCTTAGTCTCCCTTCATGGTAGTCATGTTATTCCCTAGCTTCGTGCAGTGGAGTCAGTCCTATAGCTTAATGCATTTCTGTGTCGCCTTCTCCATTTTTCTCTGCTCTTCTTTCTTCCTCTTTTTCTTCTCCTTCTCCTTCTTTTTCATCTTTTTTTCCACATCTCATTCTCCCCTTTTTGTTTTTCCTCTTCTTCCACATCTGTTTCTCCCTCTTCCGCACAAACTCCTTCCATCCCTTTTTTCTTCTTCTCCTCTTTTCCACTTTTCTGGTCTTCTTCTATTTATTTCATCTCGCTTTCTTCCTTTCTTCCCAAGTTTTTTTTCGAGGAACCGCTTGTATCGGTGTTTCAAGATGTAACGACACTCATTGATCAGAAATGAATGTAATCGCTTCGGGAATAAAGAGAGACTTTTCCTTATGTCTCGTGAGTTTTCATTCTATTGCATGTAATTTTTCTGAGCATTATATGTTTGAGTTGCTTAGACGTCTTAACAAATAAATCTCAAGAAATGGTCGACCGTTAATCGAAAATTGATAAATCTCCATTTAAGACATAAACCGCGCTTCATCGATAGCGTTTAAGACGTTTCAGATTCCAAGCATGTCAGTGAAATTTTCCCTCCTTGTTTGGAGCTCAGAATTGCCTGGTCCGACGACCTGAGATACATGGTAGGGGCCTTCCCAATTGGGGCCCAGTTTCCCATGTGCTGGATTCTTCCGTCGCGTGCTTTTTTAAGACCAAATCACCCCAAGACGTAGCCCCGGGTTTGACTTTTCGTCGTAGCACCGCCGTCTTCCTTTGCAGTCTCTGTGACGCCTTAGACCTCCTCACGTTTTTCATCTAAGAGATCCAAATTTAGACGAAGAGCCCCGCCATTATGCTCCACTCGTTGCTAATCTGATCCTGTGGGATTTTTTAATCCGACTTCATAAGGGTCAGTTTCACGCCACATGAATTCGGGTTTCTCGAAAGGTTGACTTTCGTGTCCCCAGAGCCCATAGCACCTCGGGAGTATTCTACCCACTTTCCTTTAAGATCTTCCGCTTGGTCTTCATGCGACTTAAGAGTTCGACAGGATCAAATTTGACCTCAAGTAGGGATCATGACATGTGCCGAGACGAGTGGTAATTTTAATTTCGAGCTCTGGCATTAAATCTCTGAATTTGGCGTTAGTCGTCTGTTTTCCTGTCCGACATCGTGGCTCTTGGGATACCAAAACTGCATATGATGGCTCGCCACACAAAATTGCGTATCTTCGCTTTCAGGATCGTGGCAAGGCCAGCCTCAACCCATTTGGTGAAGTAACTATCATAATGATGATGAACTTACATCGCCCTTCCTAAGGGGCAAGAGGGTCCCAAAGATGTCCAAACCCTATTGTTGGAAGGGCTGTGGGCTTCAGGATTGACGCCATGGGCCTGGCGGGAGGCGTGAGATCTCGCGTGCCCCCGCATATCTCGTATTTCTCGACAGGCTTCACAGATCTTGAGCATCAGAAAGCCGCAGCATCCTCGTCCCAAGACCTTCTCGCCAATGCTCGAGTCTATATGATTTCCGCATATACCCGTGTACTTCCTCTTAGCACGATTCAATGTTTTTCCGCGATGCACTGAGATCGGTGCAGAAGAACTGCCGTATGCATCTCCCTTTATGATTAAGAACCGCGCACTTTTCGCCCTATTTTAGCCGCTTCTTTCTGGCCGTCAGTAGACTTCGTCTATTATATAATCCCAAATGGTGTCCATCCAGTCGATTCTGACCCGACCGGGCAAACCCATGTCGCAGTAGATCGACAGAGGGCTCGCTGCATTCACGTCGACCGGCCAGGTCTTCCCCGTAAGGTCAGTTGCGAACTTTGCCAAGGCGCTACCGAGTTCTCACTCTAGGACATGTCTCCACCTGAACTAGCACGAATTTTTTTAATAAATCTCGTACCTTTTGGAGATATAGGATCATCCTTCCACTTTTAGCCTCGTAGGTGTCTTCTATTCGTCTTACCACTCTGTGAGTCACCACTTAGCCGGGTCAACCTCCCAAAGGAAACGGGCGAGGTCGAGGTTCGCTGCGACTCGCCTCATACCGGCCTCGTTGTTGGAGGCTCGAATCGAATCCGAATCGGAAAAGGTACTCAATGTCTATTCCTTCCGAGGTTTCAAGATTAGACTCGCTCCGCCCTCGTGCATTTCCGGGAGGCTCCATCTACAGAGTTTTATCGGAAGGTCATTCATTGCTTCGAGCGTTTCGAAAGCAGTTCCACCGAGGTGAATTTCCATGACGAAGTCGGCTAAGATTCACTTTTATTGCAGTTTCTGGGCTTGTATTCGATGTCGAACTCGCCAAATTTCTATGTTTCACTTCACACTTCCGGAGTAATTTCATTATGTAACACTCGCTTCACCCGCATTCCGTTGAAACTTCTATGGTGTGAGCCCGAAGCGGGCTGAGTTTCCAGCCGCGTTACCAAGGCCTAAATTAATTTCTCCACCTCGGGTACCTCTCTCCACTCCTCTCAGCTCGGCCGCACAGTAAACCTGGTGTCGTGACCTGCTCTTGTCTCCGATTTGCGACAATGGGTTGAGAAGTCTCGATACTCTGCTTAAGCATGAGTAAGGAGTTCCCTTCAACAGACTTACTAGAATGAGAACAAATACGTCAAAGCTATCGCTTCCTCGCACCGCATCCCGATTGAGCGTTTTCTTCAGACTCTGGAAGAAAGGTCGGTATTCTATCACTCGCTCGACACGACCCGCTTTAAGGCAAAGAATCCTTCCCACGCGCCAACTTCTCACTTATTACGGCGTATATCGAAAGCACCACCTTTATCTTGTCCGATTTGCTTCACCTCTGGTTGACTATGAAACCTAGGAATTTTCCTACTGACATCCGAAGGCAATACTCAATGGATTCAATTTCATGTCAGAAGCCAAGATCTGGAACGCCTCGGATAGATGAGCTATGTGGAGCTCAACTGTTGTGGATTTTACCAGCATGTCATCTATGTATACTTCCATAGTTGTGCCTATCTGCTTTTGGAACATCCGATTCACCAACCTCTGATACATAGCTCCCAAGGCTCTGAGCCTGAATGGCATCACACGATAACAAGTAGGGTTCCTCACAACAAGGATCGAACGAGGTTTTTTCTTAGTCGCCTGGGTCCATACCGGACCGCGCCTGAGAAGGCATCCATAAACCGAGGGGAGGGCCCGCAAAGTGGCATCTACAATGAGGTCGATTCGGCAAAGGGAAACTCCGTCCTTCGGGGCACTCTTGTTGATGCTCTGTGAATGATGCGCCCGCCACTGCCGCTCGACGAGTACCACGCTAGCCATTCCGATATTCTACCCCGATCGCCCCGGTCAAGGAGTTTGTCGACCTCTCGTTGATGGCTTTTTCTCCTTCGCAGCGGCCCTCCTTGTTTGATTGGTTGCTGATAGCCGACGCTCGTACCATGAGGATTACCGTGAGGATCACTCTCCCATGTCCGCCTCTCGCTTCCATAAGACGCTTTGCTTCATTTTAAAAATGGATAAGGAGGTTTTTGAGGTCTTCCGCTAACTTGGAGTCGAGAGAAGTAGATGTTCAGGTCGCTGGCCCAACAATACCGGCTCCAGCTGAGGGCTCAGTTTAAGGAAAGCACCTCATCACTTTACTGCCGAGCCTATCCAGTATATGTTGTCGACCGCTTTTCTGTTTCATGGATGATGAGTAAAGATTCCCTAGCCACTGCCGATTCCTCGAACCATTCCTACCCCATTTAATAGAGGGAATTTGATCATCATGTGATACGCTAAGGGATGGCTTTATCGTATCGAGAGGGTCCGCCTAACAACATGTTATAAGTAGACTAGGGCGCCTACGACGAGGAATCTCGCTGCAGCTGCCGTCGCATGGGGGATCTCCAAGGTGAGTACCAATTGTATCGAGCTTAGAGGTAATACCTTTTCCCCGCAGAACCCCAAGCAGATGAGTGTCGATTTCGCTCTAGTTTCTCCCTTCCGCCCATTTTATCAAAGGCCGACTCGAAGATGATATCACTAACCCTGCTATCAATTGGTGACCCGATGAACTGCTTTGTCGGCCACAATCGAACTACTGTTGGTCGTCATGAGGATGTCGCATCCGACCGATCCGAATCTGAGAATGTGATGGATGTGTTGAGTCGCAGAGTTTAGACACCGCTGTACTTCCGCTATCTCTCGCTGACTGATGTTTGGCAGACAGCCTTCCGAAATGAAGCCGATTCCACCCGCGAACCCCGGAGGATTACCCGGATTTCACCTAGGGATTGCCGGCGCGAGCCGCCACCTCCGCCGAGGTGGTGGTCACTGAAGCCTGCCTGCTCCCGAGCTTGATCCGAGCCTCGATTCGGGATACGGCGCCTGAGGTACCCGCGCCGATAAGTAATTTATTTTTCTTGAGTTGGGTATGGGTCGTCCGTAAGTGTGTCCGTGAGTCCCTGCAGTGGAACTCGCAAAGATTGAGTTGTCTCTGTCATGGTCTCCACTTCGCCTGGAAGCCGCCACCTAGAATCGCTTCGCTTGCACTTCACTTGCAGACCCGTGACATCGGCCGCAAGGGAGTGAGATGAGGCTTAATAGCATCGCCGTCTTTCTGATTGCGCGGGACTCAGACGATCTCCGAGGTTCCCACGCTTTTGGGGATCGCTTCATTTTTCTTCGAGATCCTTCCTCGTTTCGCTTGCCTTTTTGTGTAGCTTCATTCCTCGCTGCTTGTCATTCCGTTTTTCTTATGAGTGGAAGAGCTCTTTCTCGATACGAGGGCTTCACCGTTAATATACTTCGCTTTATAGCACCTCACCCATGCTTGTTTGGGGATTTGGAGATGGAAAACATCAAGTCTTTTGATCTAATCCCTAAGCTTAAAGAATGGACCAGTGATCGCTAACTTCTCGTCTACATTCTACCTTTAGAGACTACTGAATCAAGTGACATAAGACCTTAGGGCTTTCATGTAGCCCCGTCGATGGTCGTAAGAGATGATACTGGCTTTCTATATGTCCCCGCCCCAATGAAGTGAGACGAATGCAATGGATATCAATGAGGAGATCGACGACAGGAAGTCTATCAACCATGCCAAGGGCCTTAGGTGATAGCGAAAGCCTCGCGATCGACCGATCTTGATACCCATGCAAACTACTTGGTTTTGTAAGTGTTGAGATGATCACTGATCTTTGGTGCCATCGAACGTGCTTTCCACCTATGGCATCTAACTGGCCGAAGGGAAAGTGGAGTACCTCACTGCGGTAGGTGACTGGGCCATTGCACTGCTGCATCCATAGTGTCAGATGCATCCTCACACCCCTTCACAAGGCCTGTTTCATGGAGGCTCTGAACCTCCGCTCCATGATTGTTCTCCCCGCTCTCCAGCTGGCGGGGCGGGCGCGGTAGCTTCTTCTGCTCCTCGACGTGCTTCCAAGCGCTGCTTCGCGCTTTCCTCCGCGGCTAGACGCGTCCGTGCCCCGCCCTACCGGATTCTACTTTCGCTCACCAGAGTGCCAATGTCAGGTTGTTCTTCGCGAGGGGAATGTCACGGCCTTCGAAATCGTCGCACCTCCCGTGGTCGCCGCTGGGCCCGTCCGTGAGCTGCTCTAACTCTTCTATTAAACGCTGATCGCGAGGCGAGTGTCCACCCGCCCTGTCATCGCATCGCTTCTCGGAACGACCGAGGCCCGCCATTCGCTGTCGGTCGGCTCCCAGATCCTCGGAGGATTGTTCCCGCCGTTCGAAGTCGATATCATCGCGAATCGAAATCAAGATACTTGTAAAGGAACTGTTGTTCCCATGTATTTACGCCAACCGATGATGCCTTTTCTAACCTAACTAAATGGAGCGTGTCGGTCGCTGGGCTGGAAATAGATTGTCACGGCCGGGGGTCAGGATCGCTGCATTACCGGGTCTCGCAGTGCTTGATGGCACTCTCCAAAAACAAAGAAGAAAGTGGGAGCCTGGGCGAGGGCTTCGCCCGTGGTCGTCCGATGCCTGCCGGCCAGAGAAAAGATGCATCAAGCAGAGGCTAATGTTTTGGCGTGTGAGAATGCGACGTGATTGGGCCACTCTCTAACATGGGGTGGCCTGGTATTTATAGAGATGTTCAACCTGGATGATGACTAGGATTCGCTCCTATCAGACGGGATATTTTTTGCTATTATCTAGATCGGATTTCTGCAGCGATAGCAGAAAGAGCAGCTTTATTCTATAACTTTCCTTCCTTATTGGGGATCCGACATTCAAGTGATGATCTATTATTGTTTCCAACAAGTCGATGATGACTAGATCTTCCTATCGATGATATTTTTGTTATTATCAGATTGATTTGGTAAAAATATATATAAATATTCGGGATAATCTTTCTCCTTATTGGGGATCCGATTCGATGATGATCTATTATTGTCTTTCTTTCCTATTGGTGAGGTTTTGTTGATTTATAATAATATATTATTAGGATTATTATATTTCAGACTATAGTAGACTTCCCATAATCGGTCTTTGGGCCAAGGTGTCTGACTCCTCATTCCGGGCTTAGCAATTAAAGGCTTGAATGGTTTACAAGAAAAAGGGCCTAATGCTTTAGTACGGGTATGTCTCTATTCTTGTGCGCTTAGCGAAGAGTACTGGAAATCATTTTTGCCAGGGCTTTCTGGTCTTTTCATCTCAAAGGGCCTGTGTTTTGTTTTTCGAACCCTATCAAATATTAATGTTTGAAACCTTTATAAATATTAAATTTCATTAATTAAGAAATAATATTTTCAAGGAATGAAGAAAACTATCCAAATATATCTCTCTTTTTTTTTTTTGAATAAATAGGAAGGCTCCTTACTATAGGAGGACATACACAAATACTTGAAAGATAAAAAAAATGTGGAGAGATTTCTTGCTAATTTTAGCTAATGGTGCCAACTTGAAGGAACACGATGTGAATTGTGCATTCAGCTTGATTTAAAATGCTCTCGACTTACTTGGAAGATTTTATGAGGAAAAAAAGAACAAATATTAAAACATTCTTCCACTTAGCCAACATGCTGGCCTAGGTAATCATAATGCAAAGAGATCAATAGATCAGGTGTACAAATTACACTTCTTATTTCATAAAGGTTCAAAAAATTCTGAAGCTTAAGGAGGGGTATCTAGAATGAACAAGAGAACATGTCAGTTGTAAAACTTACAACAAATCAAACAACCTAGCTTTTGACATGGTAGTTTATCCAACCCTATCAAGGAGGCCCATGTCAGCATGAAAAGAAACCAATGTAGATCATCTAACGAAAATGTTAAGAAATTTGGAATTAGAAACTTCTAGAATGAGCTTGAAATACAAATGTTAAGAAGCAAGATAATCATATTTAACTCAAATCTTATAAGCTTGAGTTTTTAGGAGATCTAGTTGTTTAACACAAATATAGCCTCGGTTTGACAGATCCTGGATTTAAGTCACCGTAATTTGAATCCTCATTTGTATTTGAAAGTCCATGAAAGACACTTTTTGATTTGTCTGTATTGAAGGCAAAGTAATTTTAAAAGCAAAAAAAAAATGGTCGCATGAGAGATTTTTGGAATTGAAATCAGTGCTATGTCTATCTCTATTTGATTGAATCGGGATAATAAAATTTATACAAGATATTAGAACTGATATGGCCTAAAAACAAGCAGCAAATCAAGCAATCTATTGAACAAATTTTTACCTCCTACATAATAGCCCTAAAATTTTGATTAAAAAAAAACATAAAGCAGAAAATAGTAGACTCCTTCAACAATCTCGCACTCCTATTGCCCATGATTGACTGAGATATCTTACCTTTATTTTAACATAAACTAAGACATTATTCTCAACACTCCTTGACTTAGGAGCTGCAAACTCCAAGTCTCTCTTGTGAAACCTCAAATCTAGTTTTAGGAAGAGCTTTAGTCAAAATATATGCATTCTGACTTTCTGTATTGCAGTAGACAAGCAGTATATCTCCTCTTTTTAACTTCCTTAGAAAATCTAATTTAATCCTGAATTACTTTGTTTTTCCATGAAAAACTGGATCATTTGCTATGGATATGGTGGCTTGGTTGTCTACAAACACTTGTGTACAATTCTTACTTCACATATAATCTGTTAGCAACTTTTTAAGTCATAAGGCTTGATTTACAACAACAGTAGGATTGAGCCACAACTTCTTGCTTCTTAGAACTCCATGAAAAAAATACCATAACCAAAGGAAAAGCAATTACCTCAAGTACTTCTCATATCATCAACACAACCGGCCTAATCACTATAAGAAAATCCATGAAAATTAAAACTTTGAACTTGACTGAACTTAATGCCATAATCTATGGTGCTTTTAACATATCTTATCACACACTTTGCTGCTTGGAGATGAATTTCACTGGCACAATGCATGTATTTTGAAAGTAAACTTACATCATACATTATATTGGGTCTAGTTGTCGTCAAGTACATTAAGCAATCAATCATGCTTCGATAGAGTCCTTTATCTACCTTTTTAGCACCATCCTCCTTACAAAACTTCTCTTTCTGGTTCATAAGGGTTGACATAGGCTTGCTTCCTCCATTCTAAATTTCTTTAGAATTTCTTTGGCATATTTTGGCTTGCAAATGAAAATCTCATTTTTTTTTTTGGTGTACTTCCATTCCTAGGAAGTAAGACATCTCGCCTAAGTCTGTCATTTCAAAGATATGCTTCATTTCAACCTTGAATTTGTTCACAAATTGATATTACTCATGTTACAAGCAAACCATCAACATATAAAGAAACAATTAATATCTCTTCTTTAATCTTCTTAATATAGAGTGTAAATTCGCTCAAACTCTTGTGGAAGCCAGAGGTTATCAGGTGAGTATCAATTCTGCTTTACCATGCTCTTGGGGCTTTCTTAGCCCATATAAGGCCTTCTTCAAGAGGTACACTTTCTCTTCTTTTCCTTTGATAGAAAATCCTTCTAGTTGCTCAACAAAAAGTTTCTTCCCAGGGCAATCATTTAGAAATGATGGCCTACATCCAGCTTAGATAGATTCCATTTTCTTGAGTTGCAAGAGCCAACAACATCCAGATTGTATCAAATGAGCTTACAGGTGCAAGGGTTTTCGAAAATCTACACTCAAATTATTTGTGCATACCACTTAACAGCCAGCCTTGCTTTATGCTCGTTTACAAAATCATTAGGGTTGAGTTTCGTTCTATAGACCCACTTAACCCCAATAGTTTTCCTGTGTGAGGGTCTGCCCACAAATTCCTAAGTTTTGTTCTTGTAAATCATATTGAGCTCCTCCTGCATTGTAGCCCTCCATTTTTCATGTTCAACGGCCTCATCAAACCCTATAAGTTCAAAAATTAGCTATATTTCAATTCTCTGATAAATATCAAAAATGTTTTGGTGCTTCGACTAGAAGTTCATCAACATCTTCATCAATATACTACTAATTCTGCTCATTCCAATTCTTCTTTTCTTTCCGTTTCAAAAACTTAATGACTCTGCTTACACACAATTCTTAGCTTTGTTTGTGGTAAGTAGATCCGATAAGCTTTTGAGGTGTTGCTATATCCAATGAAAACTCCTGGTTCATTTTTTTTAATTTTGATCTAGCTTGTCTATTTTCACCCAAGGAACATAAGAGAAATATAAACAACCAAAGATTTTTAAATTCACTAGCAAATGGTTTATAACCAACCAAGTATCAAAATGTCTTTTTCTATAGTGCTTTTTGTTGGAAGTCGATTTAGCAAAAAATAATAGTGTGTGCTTGCAGTTGTAGCCAAAACTTTTTGGTAGCCCTTTCTCATGCAGAAGACATCTTGTCTTCTCCATTATTGTTCTATTTTTTTTCCACTACTTCATTTTGTTATGGGGTGTATGGTGCAATGAGTTGATGATTTATGCTTGAAACTTCACAGAATTTGTTGAATTTTTCTTACATATATATTTTGTACCATTATCTATTATTACAACCTTGATCCTGCATTCACTTTGATTTTCAACCATGACTTTATATCTCCAAAACACATCAACAACCTCGTATTTGTAAGTGAGAAAATAAGTCTAGCAAAATCTTGTGAAGTCATGCATCAATAAATAAAATATAGTACTTAGGTGTCTTCAAGGGCCCACCAACATCTGTGTGAACCAATTGTAGTTGTATGTGTTGCTTTCCAGTCTAATTTTTTTATGAAAAGTCGTTTGCTTTCTATATTGATAGACTACACACATATAGGAAGCTCTTCTTCTAAATCAGGGAGTCCTTTTGCAATTTGATTCTTTTTAATGTAGAGGACAACATCATGATGAAAATGCCCTAATATTTTATGCTAAAACATTGTATTATCTTCATGTTGTATAGTGGCAACTTGCTCATCTTCCAACATATTCAAGGTAAAGCTCTTGCCTTTTACTTTTATGTTGAACACCTCTTTGCCTTTACCATCCTTGATTATGCAATTTTATTTTCAAATGAACTTTAAATCCTTTATCAACAAGTTGTCCAACACTTAGCAGATTTTGGTCAATGTCAAGCACAAATAAAACATCATAAACTAGCTTTAAACATGTTGGGCTTTCAATAGCTATTGTTCCTTTACCTATTACAAGAATATACTCACAATTTCCATTTTGAAAGGTTTCAAATTCAGGTTTTATTTTTTGGTTTTGATAGATGGTGTTTAGGCTTCCTCATGTCACTGGTCCCTCAAGACAAACAACTATGATACCAAACTATTGGTGATAGGGTAATTTTAAGAGCAAAAAAAGATGGTTGCAGGAGAGATTTTTGGAATTGAAAGCAAGGTTGTTGTTAGCTAATTGGTGTAGCACCCCAAATTATACCCTAGTAGTTTATTACATGTTTAGGGTATAATATAAGTAAAATTTGCATTTTTCGGAAATTTGAGTTCTAAGGGTAAATTGGTAATTGCCAATTAAGGACCTAAGTGACATAAGATGAAAAGATTATATGTTAAAGTGGAAATTTGATAAGTTGATGTGCAAATAGAATGAAGAAGAAGGACTTAATAGCAAAAAGAAGAACTTAAGCCAAAAATAGGATAAGACCAAACATGGTCTTATGAGAAGAGATTTTTCTCATTGTTTTTAATTTGGGGAGACCTAGGGTTTATGGTTGAGAGAGAGAAGAGCCAAGTTGATTTGATTCTCTCAATTTCTTGGTTCTACTTGCTCAAGCAAAGAGAAAGAAGAAGAAAAGGTTTAAGCTTCAAGAAATCAAGGTATGGAACTTTGGTATGGAACTAATATGTATGGATTTGTTGGTTAGGAATAGGGATGGCATCGGATCGGATTTGGATCGGATTTTTCAAAATCCATATCCGATCCTAAATAAAAATAATATATCCATATCCATATCCATATACTACGGATAAAAAAAATCTAAATCCATATCCTATCCATCGGATTTAGGATATTCTCCACGGATATTAGATTTATCCACGCGACACAAGACATATTTCATAACTCTTAGCTATTATCCAGCTGCACTCAGATTCATAAATTATAATATAAACTAAAGTTTCCAAAAGCTTTAATAAAACATCACAAATCAACTACTTTTGTCGTATTCAGAAAGAAATGAGAATTTTCTAGAACTAGTATGCTGGTTCATACAAAATATAGGTAAAATTGGAAAAATGAGGCAATTGAATTTTAAAATTGAAAACTTGGAAAAGAATGAGAAAATAAAATAAAATAAAATAAAACAAAATAAAGAAATAATGTAAGAAATCAGCTCATAGATCCGTAATCCATCCACTCCGCAATGGGTGTAACTCGTAAAATCATACCTCTGGCGCTAAAAAAGAATATATCTCAACATTTTATGTCAAAAGTTAATTTCATGATGTCTAGAATCACGGAAAAATCAATGAGATACTTAAAGTCGTTTAATAATTATTTTCAACAAACATATACAAGGCAAAGGATCGGGTAAAACAGGATATCTCCAAAACTTTGATTTGTTTTTCACATCTACAATTTACTTTACAAAAACCAATAATTAAAAAAAAATCTAGAATGGTATAAAATTATTGGAAATTAAAAAAAAAAGTATTACAAACAGGTCAAATCAAATTTTTAGTCTAGAAATACAAAAAATGGACAAGTTGAAAATAAAAGAATTCTCAAAATCATTTACTTTACATGACTCCGACACGTATCACAACTACAATTTACTTTACAAAACTCGGCCTCTTTCCTTTTCTTTATTTTTTTTTATTTGGTTTAATTCAAACCATCATTACACCATTTTACAAAATAAAAAATTATTAATATGGCTGTAGCAAATATTTCATACACCAATCGTAGTTTCAATATTCTTATTCTACAAACAACCAAGCTACAACTTACATTCTCCACCGGCTGCACTTGCATAATTATTATTATTATTATTATTTTAATTCCACTCATGGAACCAACACTAGACTTAATATTTCTGACACACAAGCATGATGAATCTCAACATTTAAAGCACAAGCATGATGAATCTCAACATTTAAGCACAAGCATGATGAATCGATCTCAATATTAGAACATGATATATGTATTTTAGATTGGTAATGTTCGACAATGCAAAGACAATATTATATTACAATGGTCCGTAATTGCTTACTCCCGATCTAAAATAAAAGAAAACCGAGAATACCAAATCACTAAATCTATTTAATGTTATGAAGGAATAGATCTAAGAGTTGCTTTAATTTTTGACGTGATGCGAACTACAAGCTGTTGAGATTTCACAACGTTGCATCGAATGAGTGTTTTTCTTTATAAATCCAAATCGGTTTTTTTTTTTTCCGATGTGCAAATTGGTGCCTTTATACTTATGCTCGATTAATCTAAAGTATAGACTCATTTTCATCAAAAACGCAGTTCATTCCTTCCATAAACCACTCTCCGCTTCCTTCCTCTCTTCTTTCTTCCTCCTTCCTCCTTTATATTAGATTAAGATTTATACTGACAGACAGAAAGTTGGGTTAGTGATGTTTGATTAGACTTTAAGTGTTAAAATTAAAATTTACAATATTAGGAATTAAAATTGTGGTGTTACATTATGCAGGATTTAGGGACTAAAAATCCAAGGTGCCCTGTAAGATCGCGTCGCCTCTTAATTTCTCTCCAAGAGGAAATTAATCTACTTAAATGCCACCGCTGCAATGCATAGAGCCCTGGCCATTAAAGAGTTTAAAGAGTCACAAGTTTTAATTTCATACAACGGAGGGCTTCTTCATATCGTTTAACATCAAGTCTACTCGGGTGATTCCAAGAATGGCCAAAGCTCAAACATCTGAAGAGATATGTCCAAATTCACGCCGAAGGATAATGAAGACGGGATCAAGATGACTCGTATGAGGCTTATCAACAAATTGTGGTTTGTGGTGTTAAGTAAGTTTAGAATTCCTATCGGTTAAGAAGTTAGGTTACAATGTTAGCATGTTACGTTAGATTTTACAAATTACAATTAGACTAGATTTATAATTTATAATGTTATTGTTAGGTTCGGGGTTTCACATTATTATATTTTAGTATTCATTTCTAACTTACTAATTGTGATTTTTAAAAATGTAAATTAAATATTTGAATTAGTAATGTGAGATCATATCATATTATATGTTGTTATTACAAATTACAATTAGTTCAAATATTGTATCTGATATTATAAATATCTAAATATTAATTCAAATATTACACACGTTTGGGGTCGGATATGACAGCGGGTTTCCCGATCTGATATGCCTAAATCCATATCCAATCCATATTCATTCAAAATCGATTTTATCCATATCCATATCCATTATCCAACTAACGGATTTTTCTACTGCTTAACGGACGGACGGCCTAAATCCACGGATACGGACACATTTTCCATCTCTAGTTAGGAAACCCTCATAACTCTCTCTTTGCCTATGTTTGGCTTTGAAGAACCCTATATCTAAATAAAAGTAATTTTTGTTGTTGTTAGTTTAGTTTTGTGGTTGGAAATTTTGGGTGAAAAGAGGCAAACATGTAGAAATCGCAGGTGAGTATCGGTACTGAAAGTTGAGTACCGATACTCAAAGTTATTTTTGGTCTAGAGGATATTGAGTACCAGTATTGAAAGTTTAGTATCGGTACTCAAAGTTGTTTTTGGTTCAGATGATGTTAAGTACCAGTACTGAAAGTTGAGTACCGGTACTCAAAGTGGTTTAAGGTCCAAAGGATGTTAAACACCGGTACTAAAAGTCGAGTATCGGTACTCCAAGTTGTTTAAGGTCTGACTATTGATCCTGGAACCTTGTTTTTGTTCTGTTCTTCCGTTAATTCGAATGAAGTGCTAGTACATGTATAAAAGAATATGAAAATGCTTTACTCGCCGCCGAGGCAAAGTTGGCCCCGCAAACATTGTTTCTTGCCCGTATTTGCTAATGTGATTATATTTAAAATAACAAGTTTGGAAACATATATAATTGTATGCCTGTTGGAGACCGGATAGTGAATGAATAGGCACGTCTGTTCAATGCGATGACATCGCACGCGCATGGCAAACCCAGCTTATACGGGCAGCACGCTCTCGCTCAAAGGTTTCACCCGCGAAGTACGCTACTTCGCTACGGGTATTACATCTCTAATCAATGCTACGACGCTCCCGCTTAGTGCGTTATGACACTACATGCAAGTACACGTATCGTGTTTCACACTCCGTTCAAGATCGCATAAGACCTTCGGGTACTCTATCAGCCGCTATTTCTCTCATTCATTGTTACTGGTCTATAAAAGCAAACATTTATATGATAAGAATATGAATGATGAACACAAGAAGCATAAGTAATCAGCTCGTCAGTCAGACAGACTTACGTACCTTCTATACAAATCTCTGCTCGAACTCCTATGGAGATATGAAAACTCGCGAGAATTTAAGTATAATGTGAACTCCGAAGCATATGCATTATGTTATATGTATCCTCAGAATCGGACCACTTCATGGTCATATTATCTATCTCGTTTCCTACTAAGCTATAAACTTAGCATGAGTGTTTCATCCATGGTACCGATCAGACATTCGAGGCATTCTGCATACAATGGTGTATTACCACCGCAATAGGAATCTACTCCGATGTAGATTTTGATTTTTTGGTTTTGGAATGTAAATGTAAAATTTTTTTGGTAATAGTGGAATTTGTTTATGTATAAGTAAATGAGACTCATGAATATGTATAAGATAGTTTAAACACCACTACGGTGGTAGTACTAGAAGTTTTATTTCCTTATGGATATATTTATGAAATGAGCCCACCAATGCCCAAAAAGCAAGTTAAGTAGTCCCAGCCCGCCTCGTGTCCCTCTCTTTGCCCAAAGTGGGTAGGGCGTGATTAATTAGCGTGAGCTACCAAGACTCTACAAAGTCATCGACAACGGCGCCAAAAACTTGTTCAGTAATTGGCGTAGCTACCAAAGACTATGTTATTAAGTCTCCGGCAGCAACACCAAAAACTCAATAGCGATTATCCGCAAGTGCACGGGTCGCACAAGTAATATAGTTTACTAACAAGTCCAGATACCAATCCCACAGGAAAAGTGTGATTTTAGCTAGGATTGAGTACTGACGAAAAATGGTCATTATTGAGCAATTATAGGGTAGGTGGAAAAAGGGTTTTAAAAATAAAATAAAAGAAAACAAAGTAGGGTATAATAAATGTCCACTCACAAGGAATGGAGTAATATTGGGGATAAAACTCAAGGAAATATTCTAGGGTTGATTGTCTCCATTGATGAATTTATGGTTTATATTCATTAAGCGTTGATTAAGTGAACGTACACTTATGTATGTCCAAGGAATCCGATATGAGGTTTACACTTTCGTGTTTCCCTATTCTCCTTTCGATCCATATAGGTCATTAAATACGATACTTTTCTAAGCCAGTACTTTCCTCGGGAATCTTATTGGTCACCTCTCAGTCCATACAATAGACTACCCGAACTATGTTCAGGTCGATCACCTCTCGGTCCATATGATCCTCACATAATGCTGAGGTGGCACTACTCCTAATGAAATTCATCTAGTACTAGGCATTCATAATTTCCTAGACTTCTTTGATTAGGTTAATTAGTATTTTTTTAATTAATCCATCTTATATACAAGACTCAGACTAAATTTTAGGTATAATCCAAGGCCACTAAGGATGCCCCTATTGGGATCAAGACCCGACTCAATATGGATTAATTAGTTAAACCGCCAGAATCGTAAGAACTACACTAACTAACATCCACACAAGCATGAGTTCACAAAACCATCATAAAATATATATAAACCAAGCATCAACTTCAAGCAATCAACCCTAGAGAATGTTTAGCTACTCATTGCAACCAAGTAATCCAAAAAAATCATATTTAAGATAAATATAATAATTAAAGATTTACAAATAGATTAGAGTTTAGAGATACAAAACAAATGGAAGGGTGAAATTGCCTCAAACTCTACACCACAGTCGTAAGAGTTCTCTAATGAGCTAGATCTTTACTGTCACCTCTAAAATAAAGTGAAATGAACAAAAACTAAAACCCAAAAAAATGGCTCAAGAAGAATGAGGAAGGAGAAGCCCTAAGAGAATGTTCCCTCTCTAAAAACCTGAATACTCAAAATTTCTTCAATACATACATATATAGAAATGGAAAATGGGCTCCAAAATGGGCCAAAAACATGACGTTTCTGCTCAAGCAAGACATTCTTTTTCGCTTTAGCCATGAACGCGACGCCGCTTAAAGCCTCGATGTTCTTTACCGGTTAGCGGTCCTTCGCTCTAGGCAGCGGCTGTGTCTTCAATTTGAATGATCTTCCTTCGCCTAGGCAAAGTCATGCTTCTCCTAGGCAAACCCCAAGCTTGTCTTCTAATCAATGCCTCCTTTGCCTTAGCATAGATAGGCCTTCGCCTCAACAAAGGGCTGCTTTGCCTTGGCGAACCTGAGGCCTCATGAATTCTTGTCTTTAGCTTCATTTCTACGAACCAAAGGCTTATGGGTAGACTTTTTGCTTTCTTACTCTTGCTCCTCTTCTTTGTTTGCTTTTACTTTCCATCCTTCAGAAACATAAGCAAATGGGGGATTAGTGTAATCTTTAGGAATTGGGTGTGCATTCTGGCATTTGGGTTACATAAATACATGAAACTCATACTACAAATGTTAACAAGATTCACACCTATCAAATACCCCTAAACTTAACATTTTGTTTCTCCTAAAGCAAAGAAACATCACATTTTCCTTATTTGAAACTAACAAAAATGTTGAGCATAACAATGGGATAATATATGATAAATTGCTTCAAGGGTCTAGCCTTCATACAGTACAAAGAAAACTTTGAGATAGCCTTTTTTCAAAAATAATAGATTGACCATTAGTTGAACAACCTAAACCAAAGTTCTCTAGTGTGTGTGTGTGTGTAGTTTTCCCCTCTCTGGTCAATTACAGTTCGGATGGAATTATGCAAGCAAGAGTGTACGAAGGATCTCTTAATAAATGAAAGACTGCATATGCTTGTTTTTCATATCACTCTCCACTAATGTAGACTACCCACAACACTAGGATCAAAAGGGCTTAAATAAGCTTGTAATGTAAGGCTTAGGTCAAAGACATGAAAAAAGTAATTTTTTTGGCTCAAATTTACCTGAAGACATACATTTCTTTTTTACTTTTGTCCATCTCCTCAAACACATTAGCTTTCACCAACATTTTTTCATACTTCACTTTGCTCCCCAAAACTCCTTTTTATTCGTATAACAACAAACAAGGTGTATGAGTGGTGCAATGTTCGGTTCCCTTAAGCTTTCTACCTATCCCATTTAGCTAGCTTTGGGTTAGTAGCTCCTAGACTAATTGGCCTTAGGGTACTAGGTGTAGAACACACCTAACAACTTACTTACTCAAGGTAGGAAAGCTACGAAACCAAACTTACCCAACATTTTATTCTTTCTTTTTGTTTTATTTTCTTTCTTTGTTATTTTTATTTTTTTATCAACCTCAAATAATCACCAAATCCCACACAATTTCAACATAATGCATCAGCAATCACACATGCCATGGGTACATAAAGTTTTCAATTGAAGGAATACATAAAAGGGTAAGGAGCATACTTGGTTCACAAAGAAAAGGGCTTCTTTAGGCTCCAAAAAGGGTGACTATAGATATGTTCATATAAAGGTTGGCTAAAGGCACACTGGTCCAAGGATGACTCCGACCGCCTCCTAAATGTTTGTGGTGTCTGTGGATTTACCAAGCTTCGATAATCAAACAAGTTATAGAGTTGTTTAGAGATCAAGACAATTATGTTCGCATAATTCTTCTCTAAACCAAGCGAAATTGACCATCAAAGGGAATGACTTATGCTAAAATGATAATTCTTTCTTCATCCGTTATAGGTGTTCTTTGATGGAGTTCAAGCTTCATTTTCTCCTCACCAACAAGGAGTGTCATTTCCCCATGTTGAGCATCAATCCACACTTGACTTTTGGCAATGTAAGGTCTTTTTATAAATGAAACTTGTTGTTCCCCTTCCATGCCAAAAGTCAAAGATTCTATGGGGAAATAGAAGTGTTCAACTCCAACTAAGACATTTTCCATTATAAGCTCGGGATGTTGCTTTTCCACTTGCTTCTCTTTCAATGACGGCTCTTCATCAATAGCAAGTTGACGAGCCGAAAGTGAGTGTGCAAAATTAGGTGGGAAACGCAAACCCGTGTGCACAAGTATACGCGTCGAGTTGACGTAGTGTAGTGGTTAGTCAAGTGTCGTTCCCTCGAAGAGAAGCATGTTGACTACTGATTTAATGACTTCGACAATATTTGGATCTAATCCTAAAGTGAATTACAACTAAATTACTAGAATTAACAAAAACTTAAAATTGGGATTATTGAATTATATCGATGATGAGAAACCTAGGGTTTTACCGTCTCCTACCACACTTGATAGATGTCAATCCACCATGACTTATCAAGTATTCATATGAGTTATGTTGGAGGGTCGATCTTTCCTACAAGATATTCTCTCTCGAGATATATTTGCCTATATCGCCAGTGGGATGTATTGCATCTTTGCCTCAACCCCTCGACTCCAAAACGCCTAAATGTGCAAACCCTAGTGCCACACTTGCAGTCTGGAATATCTCTATTCTTTGACTACCCAAGTGTTGCTTTAACCATGTCCATAGAAGTCATCTTCTCTCGATCTCAAACTCCTAGCTTTAGCATGTCACGATTGGCCAGACAATAACATGTAATTAAACCCAAAATTAAAGCAAATGTATGAACTCATATTAATATTCAAATAAGCCAAAACTGAAAATCAATCCATCAAACTATGGTTAGGGTTGGCAAAACCCTAGAGAAAAGAATTAGTTCATCATATTATTCATTACAAATTGAAGAATTCGAATCATAAAGTAGATTGAAGAAAGAACTACAAAAAACTCCGTCTTCATGATCTTTCCCGAATCCGTCTCTATTGATCTATCTCTGCCTGTCTATCCTTCTTCTTCTCAATCCAATCCCCCCTTTTTGCTTCGAAAAATCTTCCCTTTTATACCTCGAGACGCGGGCCCATCAATGGCCAAGAAAATTACGCTCTACGAAGTTCCCGCTTTTGAAAAAGGACTCGCACGTGAGGCTTAAGGTTGCTTCACGCTGCATAGCCGGAGGCCCTTCAAACTCTTATCTATCGTTCGCCTGGCGGTCTTCGTAGCGTTAAGCGCTTTTACCTCGACGTATAGTCTCTTCGCAGAAGAAACCAAAGAGGCACTTCACGTCCGCCTTTGCCATTTTCTCGCTTCGTTATGTTTTTCTATCTTTTATCCGCCTTTTGATTCTTGAAGACGCTATATTCTATAAAACAATATAATATGATGGATTAGCGTGATATTAATGAAAAAGACTGTGAATCATGCATTTTAGCTATAAAGAACACTGAGAATTCAACTGAAATGCACGCATGATTCATCCCAATCACAAGCTCATTCTTCTTAACCAATGTTAGTTCTTGCAATTCTCCCTCTAGGACCAAAGGCATGTTATCACATTCCATTATGTTCTTGTCCTCATCTAATGCTGGATTCAAAAATTCATCTTTAAGGCTTAAAGGTATGCTTTCAATCTCCCGTATGTCATCATTCTTTGTGTCGCTCGGGAGTTGCCTTAAAGATTGTTCCTTTATAACTTTTTCCAATTCTTCGGCTTGTCTTGCCATTCTTTCCATGATAGCATACATTTCTCTATTGAGATCTTTCGAATTGGTGCCCATGTCTACTATCATGGTGGCATCCATCTTGCTCGCATTTGGAAACCTCTTGTAGCCTCATTATCCCTATTAATTTCATCCTTCAATGCAATTTTAATAGCCTTTCATCGGCCGGTCGGTTGAATTTCTTGATAATAGGAACTCGAACCTTCATGTGGTCAACACTGATGTCCATAGAGATATTGCCATGTGTCCCCTAACCCGCATGATTGTGGCTTTCTGACATATAGCTGTGGGGTCGAGATGTAACTCTGCATTGTTGAAAGTATTCACCCTCCAAAATTATGCTTGTTGACTCGGTGGAGGCCTTGGTTTGCCTCAGGATGATTTCTTCTCATGTTGGTTATTTCAGCTACCGAGAAGCAAAATCTTGTTGGAGGGAGTAGAAGAGTTCATTAATCTCCTCATTCGACATTATTTTCAGCACCTTGTAAAAAAATGTACAAAATAAAAGAAAATTGAAGTATACAAAATTTAAATAAAAACAAGAAAATAAAATAAATTTTTTGCTCAAATTAGAAAACTTCTCTTTTGCCAAAATATCAACCCAAACCAAAACCGCACCTTCCTTAGCGAATCCACACCCAAAACTTAGTTAAATCGCTTAGCTACCAAAGACTCTACTGCTTTTCCCAGTGAATCTGCCGCTTAAAAACTTGTTCGAGCAATTGGCTTTAGCTTACCAAAAACCTGTATATTAAGTCCTCGACAGTGAATAATTCAAAAACTCGATAGCGAGTATCCGCAAGCGCACGGGTCACACAAGTAATACAGTGGACTAACAAGTCCAAGTATCGATCCCACAGAGAAGCTATGGTTTTAGCTAGGATTGAGTACCTCGGCTACTAAAGTCGTTCACTATTTGAGCGACTAGAGGGTAAGTGGAAAAAGGGTTTTACAAACAAAATAAAAGAAAACAAAGTAAGGTATAATAAATGTCCACTCACAAGGAATTGAGTAATATTGGGGATAAAACTCAAAGAAATATTCTCGGGTTGATTATCTCCATTGATGCACTTATAGTTTATATTCATTAAACACTAATTAAGTGAACATACACTTATGTATGTCCAAGGAATCCGATATGAGGTTTACACTTTCGTGTCTCCCCTCAATTTCTCACATCAACTCTATTCTCTTTTCAGTCCATATAGGTCATTAAATATGATACTTTTCTAAGGCAGTTCTTTCCTTGGGAATCCTATTGGTCACCTCTCGATCAATACAATAAGACTACCCAGACTATGTTCGGGTCGATCACCTCCCAATCCATACCATCCTCACATAATGCTGAGATGACGCTACTCCTAATGAAACCCATCTAGTACTAGGCATTCCTAATTTATTAGACTTCTTTGATTAGGTTAATTAGTATTTCAATTAACCAATTCATATCTTAAGAGACCCGGGACCGTATTTGGCATGAATCCAAGCTTCACCAAGGATGCCCTATTGTAGGGATCGACGACCCAACTCTCAGTATGGATTAATTAGTTAAAATCGTAGTGATCCTAAGAACTACACCAACTAACATCCATACAAGCATGAGTTCACAAAACCATCATAAAATATATATAAACCAAGAATCAACTTAAAGCAATCAACCCTAGAGGATGTTTAGCTACTCATTGAAACCAAATAATCCAACAAAATCATATTTAAGATAAATATAATAAAGAAATATTTACAAATAAAGTAGAGTTTAGAGATACAAAACAAATGGAAGGTGAAATTCGTCCCCAACTCTACACCATTACCAAGAGCTCCTCTAATGAGCTAGATCTCTAATATTAGCTCTAAAACAAAGTGGAAATGAACAAAAACTAAAACCCTAAAAAATTGCTCAAGAAGAAGGAGGAAGAAGAAGCCCTAAGAGGGTGTTCCCTCTCCAAAAACCGGAACACTCAAAATGTCTTCAATACATACATATATAGAAATGGAAAATGGGCTCCAAAATGGGCCAAAACTACGTTTCGCTCTTGCCTACGTTTTACCGAGGCTAATGGTCCTTCTAATTTTAGGCGAAGGGCATGTGCTGATGTTCCTTCCTAGGTTACATGCATGTCGCCAGGCTGCATCCCAAGCCCATCTTTTGATCAATGTCTCCTTCGCTGCGGGAACTAATTCACCCGTTGAACCAATGTCATGCATTTTAAGCTTTACTCTTTTGCCTCTTATTTGCTTGCTTTTACTTTCCATTCCCCAAGAAACATACTGTAAATAAGTGATTAATGCACCCAGGAATTTGTAATTCAGTACTAAGCTACATAAATACATGAAACTCATAATACAAATGCTAAAAAGATTCACACCTATCAGTTGTGTTTGTCTCTATTTTATTAGACTAGGAGAATAAAATTTATACAAGATATTAGAACTGCTATGGCCTAAAAACAAGCAGCAAACCAAGTAATCTGTTGAACTAACTTTTACCTCCTATAGAATAGCACCAAAATTTTGAAAAAAAATACAAAAAGTATAAAAATAGCAGGACTCTTTCAGCAATTCGGTAACTCCTATTACCCATGATTGATTGAGATATCTTGCCTTTATTTTAGCATAAACTAAGACATTATTCTCAATAGTCTGATTGTCCACGTGGCAATATGAGGCCATTTATGAAGAAGGATGTTAAAAAACATGATGCTCATATTGAACTCAAATCTTACAACTCTAAGCTTTTAGGAAATTTGTTGTATAACAACAAAAACTAAAAGCATCCTTTTGTATTACTTGTCAAGGAAACCATCATCACAACACAAGAAAGAAAAGAATATCAACCTTTTATTAATGGCTTCTTCACTTGAGATCTCTTGTTGAAGACCTAACTATAGGGGCGGAGCTAATGCATTAATTGCCGCCCCTAATTTTTATTTTAAAGGGTTTCAATGGGAGATTGGAACCTTTTGCTTGTGTTATATCTTAAGTTTTCTCACTAGGCTACAATGTTTTTGCCCCCATCAAACCATTTCCTGGCTCCACCATTAGACCTAACCCATAAATATTGGAGCTTGGCCTACATAACAAAATGAAATTAGTGAGTGGATTAAATAATGAAGGAATTCAAATTATAAATTTTTGGTTCAATATATAGCCTAAAATTCGAAATGACTCAGAGAATAAAAGAAGCACAAAAAATACAGAGAAAATGAACTACTTTGCTGCATGCTTCGTCTTATGCCATCCCTTCATAAGTTTTTTTATTTTTATTTTTTATTTTTAAAAAGCTCAAACTAGTAAGGTTATCGTCAACAACTTGAACAGCAGAGCTTAGAATTTCAACGTATCAATGTTGTCAGCCACTAAGCAAAATTAGTCAATTCTAAGGAAAGGAATAACAGATAGATGTCCACAGCAGCCTGTCAGAATCCTCGTATTTGATATGGAAATTTGCCATGAATTTTGCAGCAGGTGGCTGCAGAAGGATCACCAACAATAAAACCACCCTTCATTTAACAAGTAAGTACCATGAACAACATCAATAAGACCAAGGGTAAAAAATATAAGAATAATATAGATAAAATATTCAAAAGAAAAACATGGCATAAAGTATTTTTAGAGATTTACATCACCTTATACGATATAAATACGCAAACAGTTCATACAGAATTAAAGAGTGTACCAATCGAAGCAAAATAAAAAACTATCCTCCTGTGTTTTCACTAGTATAAACCAATAAAATATAATGTTATTGAAGACAATTACTATACAAAAAGAAAAGGAAACAAAATAAAAATTGATTGTGGATTAAAGTATTATAACTTTTTTAGTGTAAATTAAACATACTTGTATTTTTTTTTTCTTTTTTCCTCTTTGCATTATGAAGATAATAATAAAGGACATGCATTGTATTTCTCACAACTCCACACCTGTATGTGAAGAGTCAAACATACAAGAGGAAATCCTATACAAATGCACAAATAATGAATAGATATTCAAATTGTAGAGAGAGGTTTTGAACCCACGACCTCCTATTAGACCAAATTCTGCTATCATGTTAAACAGTCAACTCTCTTAAAGATTCAAACTTATAAGATTTTGGTTTAATTTAAATATCATGCTTTATATCTCATTCTCAACTAACACATTCTAAAATGAAAGACATAGCTACCATAAATCATAATATCCCATAGTAGGAAAATATTTCCAAGCATGAAAAATGAAAGGGATTTTCCGTTTATTTTACTTTCTCCATCTTAGTGTTTCTTTGTCACATTCCCAACCAAGTCCCTTCTAAAACACCCAAACACTAAGTCAAATCTTCATTAATTCGTTGCCAAGAACGAATAGATAAATAAAAGCCTGCATTATAACCAGCATGTTTAAAGTTTTGATGACAAAATAGATTGCTGAGAAGCTATAACATCCTCAAAGATTTTAACACCTGAAACTTGAAAAGGAGAACTCGGCTCATTCCAATATGGAAGATGTTACAAAAGAGTATACTACCACGAATACTAAAGGCAAAATCTAACACAATTGGAGATAAGGAAATTATATAGATATCTTGGACAATCATCCATAAAATTGGATTATACTTAATAATTCTACTAATTGAAAACATCAAATCTAAAATCCTTGGCAATTCAAACTCTTCTAAGTAATAGTCTAACTTAGACCTCATATCATATTCTCCAATTATACTGTGAATATATAAATCAAACTTAGAATGAGGATCTTGTTCATCATAGTTAATTTCCAAAAGAATTGAACCTCATAAGATGCAGTTTGTTTACCCATATTAGACATTTATTAGAACTCCAAAAGTAAATCATAACATATTTAACCAATATTCTCAATCTCCCTCAAAGCTTCAATTAAACCTATACATTATTAGAAAATAAAACTTTAAACTTTTCGTTTGATATCTTACATCTAATACAACTACAACCATCATTACAATATGAAATTCACTTCAACACTGACAAATTTTCCTAACATATTTGATAGCATTGTAGTTACAACTTTATTTGAACAAATCAATCAATCATATAATGTTTCTTATATCTCATGCATTTTGATAAAAGATCTTTGGGTGTGGTATAATTCTTACTCCTAATAAAACTTTATTATATGAATATAATTTCAATCTACACATTGCTTAGCTAGATACACTACATTCTTCCCTTTGACGGTATGAGATAACTGTAACACCATATTACAAAAACTCACACTATTAATCAATATATAATGCATAATGATACTAAATAACTGAGTATGACCTTTGTTTTGATGTCACATCAATGTGATAGCAATTTACTAAGCTTTGAAAGTGGGATTTTTAAGATCACATATTTTCATTTTAAAATAAACAATAAAAAGATAACCAAAGATGTGGTTAAGTTCAACACCATGTTAAAGATATATGCTCCTATATTTCCTGAAATCTCTTCTAAATTACAAAGCTTAATTCATTTTTCTGCAAGATTCTTAAACTAAATAAATAAGTTATATGTCATAGAAAAAAAATCAGTTTTGGTGTTTAAAGTGTCAAAATATTTAAGGCGCTGATGTGACGGTATTTTTACTCATTAATTTTGAATGGTAGATTTATGCTGTATCAAATAATATCAACTTTTAAGTCTCTGACAATATTATTTAAAATATTAATTCAATTATAAATTATTTGTATTATTTAGTTTTCTTACGATTATTTATTTTTTAAAATAAAAAGTATAATGATATTTAAATAATAATACTAATTCTGTTGATCTAAATTATTAATACATACATAAACATATATACAACCTAGTAAAACTAAACACCCAAGTATTAACATAATAAATCTACAGAAGTTTTATGAATTTGATAATATTATAAATGACCAGAATATTAACTCTACCGAACATATCGACTACTATATATATAATCCTGATTTTACCGTCGCTTCGATCGGGAACATTTATAATGCTTAAACTCATCCATACATGTTAAAAAACCATATAAACCAAATACTATAATAAATATTTATAAAATCGTTAAAAATAAGACAAAATCTAAATTTATATGAAATAACCATTTTTTAAGAACAATTTATTAAAAATGTGTGTATTTAAATGATTCTTATTGTAAAGTCGACTAAAAAGCATGATAAAAAAATATCACAAGATTTATCACTTTTTGAGATATATTTCAATTTTTGTTATAAGATAATAATGCATATTAATTTGGAAAAGTAGGCTTTCAGTAATCAATTTGAAAATAATTGTACATATATCATCAAAAATTAGATTTACATGGTTCACGTTACCCTCCAAAAAAATAACTATGGTTCCATATATAAAGTATATATTTAGAAAAGAGAAACTAAAAAATGCTTCTCATTAATCCAGTTGGAATTTTTAAAAATAAATAAAGAAAACAATTTTGGTTCCCTTCCTAATCCTTCCCCTTCCCGCTGCTGGAGGTTCTTGAATACCCAAATGACTAAACCCTTCCCTCTTCCCCGTCGAACACTTGTCTTCCCATTTTCCCAAACTCTCATTGAGAATCCATCTTCTTGACGTCTTCCCTGCTGAGAAACCATCTTCCCAACTTCTCTCCGCACAATATCGTGGTTCCTCTCATCTATCTCTTTGTCGGCAGCCCAGGCAGTTTCTAAATAGTAGGAGATAAAAGCTGATTTTTTCTTTCTAATGGTTGCTGGTTCATTTATTCAGGTGTTATTTTTGGGAATGAAGATATATGTTTTTCAAAATTGTTTTTGGTCCAAATGTACTTTTCTCTGCTTGTTTGTTTTGATGATCAAGTGCTGGAATGAATCAAGTTAGCTGTTAGAAAATAATTTTTTTTAGTCCAAATGTTAGTTTTTTTATGTACTTAAAAGAGCTATGAAGATATATGCTATAAAACTGGGTATATTGTTCGTAAATGTTGTTTGCAATAAACATCATAATAATGAATATACAATAATAACTAGTGAATGTACTATCTTGACTAGTGAAGACACCACCATAACACCTCTATAAAAAACTCACTATTTAAGCCCACTGTACAGTTATGAATTGATGTTTAGTTGCTAAATACATAATAGGATTGAAATAACCCAATATACATTTAAGCCCACTACCATAACAGTTGTGAATTACGAACTATGCAATGAAATTATGTTAATGGCTATTCGGAATATATGATGTCAATTGTTGGGTTACATGTGTTGGTATTATATTGATAAAAATGTTGTTTACAAATAATGCAACCAAAGTATCAATAAGACTGTTGTTTACAACCAAAGTAAGAGACAACCATGAACATAGAACAAATAAGGTAAAAGAAGGTTTGAAGAAAGTTTAAGTAAGATGGAAATTAGTCTCAAATTCAACACAGAGCATTGGTCTTAATTTCTATGACATTGGTGTGATGTAATCGAATGTATTATCATAACTACTCAATATACTACTATAATTAGTAAATGTACTACCATAACAATTTTTGCATAATTAGTAGATCGTCCACAAAGTTCGAGTGGTCGTTAGGATAGAGTTTTCGGATGTGGGAATCGTCCTAGTGCTCGTCCGTTGCGACGTATCGGCATGGGTCATTCACGCTACATCGTCCGATCATTTACATATTTTCTAATACAGAATACATCACTCAATTATAGTAGTACATATCCCTCAAACTGATAAAAATTAATTTTGATGGTTGAATTATGAGCTATTTCAATCATATTATGCATTTACCAAGCAAACATCAATTAATAACTAGATTGTGAGCTTAAATTGTGATGTTTTTCAATAGGGTTATATACACATTCATTAGTTACAATTTAAAGACATATGTACAAATTGTTTCAAGTTGACTTTGATAATATAATTCTGATTTGCTAAATATATTAAGCAACATCTATACACTATAAACAACAATTAATAAAATATTGCATAGGGTTAAACAACATAGACATTTTGTTTATACAATTTACATAGAATCATCCACATAATGTTTATATTGGGATAATATTACTCAATGTACAACACAATTGTCCACTCATTGTTTATACATAATGCTCGAATGCAATTCTACTTTCTATTGGCCTCGTGCATGGTGAGGGTACAAACTATCTTCAACCAGTAGCAGTTCATCCTGTCCTCTATAATAGTGTTTCTCATAGTCGTACTGTTCCAAATTAAAGTTTCATATATTTAATGACAAGATGCCAATCATATCTATATTATTAAATTGGCAATCACTTGTTAGCATAAATATATTCAGAATAAGTGAACATATGCAACTATAATTACTTTGAATAAGGACATATGAGAGTAATAAATTTTACTTATTATCTTTTGGTGGAATATAAGTAAAACATAAGTTCTATAGTTAATATAGCACATTCACCAATTAGTTATGATTAATATATTCACTAATTATGGTAGTACATTTACTATTTATGGTAATACATTCACAACTTATTGTAGCACATTCATTGGTATGGTAATCATATATCTTAAATACTCATTTATCTCATGTTTCATAGGTTTTATAGGTTTTTATGATATAAATAAGTGTCATACTCTATTTTCCCCAATTTGATTAGGCCAACTTATTGAGTGGAACGAGTGAAATCAAGAAAACAGGGTAAAGTCAATGCACTGCCATGACAAATATGTGGATCATTTTCCCAAGTGCTGATGTCCTTCTATGGCTCCCCCATTGGGTGAGCAGATTCTACACTCGCGGTCGATGTATACTCAAGATCGTTGATTTGGAAAAATTCAACGGTTAGTTATGAAATAAGAGCAAAAATACGCCAAAACAAGCAATTTTCAAGTAAAAGCACAAGAATCACGCCTGAAGTGTGAGCCACTGCGCTTTAGCGTGAGTACCTTTCACACTCTCTTAGTGTGAGTGCCTCACACTTTAACTTGAGCTTCCTAATGCCTTTCAGCATGGTTTGGTCTTCTCACCTCCTGGCAAATCCATCAAGCTATATATTGATGCCGAGGCCCATATTTTTGCCGGCCCATTTCTTTCGCCTCTGGCTCGCATGTTTCTGAGCAAAATTGTGCGTGAATCGTGTGAGAGCTTTGGTGGGCTCAACTGGGGAGAGCTCTAGAGGAGCCTCCGATTGATTTTGGGAGCTCAAAGGGTGGAAACAATTCTAGGGCATAAATCTTATAGAATAATAAGATAAATTTAGTTAAAGAAGAAGACTAAGGAGAAGAAGAAGAGAGCTTCAATGTTTATTTGATTCTTTTCCTATTTGTTTTTTCTTTACTTGTTGTATTTTATCTTCCATTTATGTTTTTTTAATTAGTTTCCTTTCTTCTTAGGTTTAGATAGTCAAAGACAAGTTTGTATGAATTCTACTTCTATTTATTTATGTTTTATTTTATATTTATGTTGAGTATTTTTACTGATCTTAATGCTAGGTATTTAGCAATATTTACATGAATTGTGGTTTGATTCAAGATCCGAGATGTGAGAGTCAAATTTAGATCATGGATGATTTACCATCTAATTATTATGAAATAGAAATATAATGAGACAGGTGTGGTACTAAAATTTCTATGTTTAATGCGCTCCTTAGAAATCTGTGGTCAGAAAGGTATGTAAAAAATACATGATCCTAAGGGCACTGTATGGATGTTTAAGAGCATTTGCATATATGGCTTCAATGAAATTCTATCTTCAATGAAATAAACATTGGTTGGATTGGGTCAGAGGTTCATATATACACAAGAGCGAAATCTATACCTGCCTTTACCTTATTTGAGCTATTTTACATCCTTAGTTAGTTTAATCTAGATATTTTACTAATTTCAACAATCCAAATAGAGCTTAGATTAGATTAGAAGCTCATAGTTAAGAACCCAATTTTTCATGGAACAATACTCATACTTACTTATTATATTATTTAAAGGACGTACGTGACTTTAACACATGTGGTATACGCTAATTTGCACATAAGACAACCGGCTTATCAATAATACATCACAAACAAAATTACATTTGGAGCAATAAACAAAAGTTTTACACCATATCTCTTCATAAAAAGCATGCCAACACAAAAAAAAAAGATAAAAAACATATTTTCATTGTTATGGTAATACATACGTTAAAACTTCACCAAATAAGATCAATAGTGTAAATCAAAATCAATCCGCAACTAATAAAAACACAAATAAACATCATTCATCTTACCTTTGATTCGCAAATACATGAAGAACAATCCAAATAGATCAGCTTTCGTAATTTAAGGATTTTCAAGATGTTTTTCCTCCGTATTAGGAGTTTTGATGGCGCATATTACGAAAGAATATTTTCATGACTCCATGCCTACTTCCTTGTCTAATCGATGACAGAGGGAAGAAGATGCTCGTTGGAAACACATGCAACGGGGATCCTCCAATAGTGAGAAGGAGAAGAGAAGGGAAGGGAAGGAAAGGGAACTAAAAATGTTTTTTCTATATTTTTTTCAAAGCTACTTGAATTAACGAGGGATATTTTTAGATTTTAATATGTACTTTTTATAGGGAACCATATTTATTTTTTTGGAAGGTAGATCGAACCATGCAAATCTAATTCTTGATGATATATTAAACCTAATTATTAATGATATATGTATAATTATTTTTATATTAGTTAACGGAAGCCTACTTTTCTCTATTAATTGGAATATTCCACGCCAAGTGCCGACAAAAGGCTCTCCTCCCTACTGAGGGAGATGCCCTAAAAATGAAGGGAAAGTAGGATTCATGATGCCCTCCTCTAGGTAGGATTTAGGAATGCATGATGCCCTCCGCTGGCCAAGAGGAAAGTATATTCCTTGTTACAAACTCATCCTTCAATCTTGACTATTATTACAAGCCATGCCATTGAATTGAATATCAATAAAGATGTAGTACCTTTTATGTCTCCAAAGAGGAGAACCATCATCAAAGCCACAACAGTCAACACAACCCTCTTTCTTTTAAATCACAAAATAAATGAAAAATGAGATCGTATGTATTGCGCGCACCAATTGGTGACGTGGCCGAAAGCATTGAATGAGATTTGACCCTCCAATTTCCGACGTCAGGAACACAATTGAATGCTGTGGTTTGCGTCGTTGTATTCCCATTGAATGAGATCATTACATTTTTTCTCAATAAATACATAAGGAGACAAGGACGGAAATATCGTTTTGCATGGATGTATCCGTGTGTGTATATATATATATATATATATTGAATATTTTTATATAAATATAGATATAATATAAATTAATAAAAATATATTTTAAAATTCATAAAAATATTTTTTTAAAAATATAAAATAATATATATATATATATATATATATATATATATATATATATATATATTTTTTTGAAATTATATTATAATAAATTCTTAAAATTAAAAGACATCGATACGACTTCATTATAAATTGATAAAAGCTGATTGGCCTTTATAAATACAATATCTATATTAAGATACAAAGGCTTATAATATCGATTTAAGACGAACACGCTACGTATAAACGCCTGACTCAGATCCACAACTCTCTACTGGGATAAGCTCAGTACCAAATTGTTATTAATATATTAATTAACATTTATTAATATATTATTAATAAATATTAATTTATTAATATATTTTTACTAAATTAAATTTAATTTAAAATATGAAAGTATAATATAAACTATTACAAAGAAAAAATTTGTTTAAACAAGACGGAGCATGCAGAGAGAATAAGCGATCAAATTCGAATGATTTTAGATATATTTATAGTTTTTTTGTGTCAAAATAGCCTTTGGATGGTAAAAAAATCTTTGTAATTTAATTATAGCAGTTTGATTTAATTTTTATGTAAATCTGACCGTTAAATCTTTTTTAAACTGTTGTGATTAATTCATAATCATAACCGCTCGTGATTTCAATCGATCATTCGATATATCTTCGATATATTCCTAATATTTTATCGAAAATTAAAATTACGACGCAGATTTATGATCTAATATTTATAATGAGATTTAAGCCCAAAATCGATATATCAACGATTAATATTGATTTTTTATCGATTTTTGTTTTAAACGATTATCAATTGCTGATATCATATCGAATATTATTGATATTCGATATATCGATGATATATAAGATATTTTTAACTCTCAAGGAGACATCATGTTTATAGTATAAACAGGGTAAACAAAGGATCCATTTCGTGCCAATTAGGCTTGAACCACTGACCACTGGATTGGACTAGACATAAAAAAGGTTCCGAGACTAAGTTTCTATGTTCCGTGAAAACATAATAATACAAGAAGAAAAGAATAATACAACCTAATACAACATTATAATGTATAATGAATGGATAGTAATATAAAATGAATAGAATTAAAAACATACTACAACGTTGTAATATAGAATGTTTTTGTTAAACCATTTCACGCGAATGAGACCCAGTTGTAATATAGAATGTTTTTGTTAAACCATTTCGTGCCAATGAGGCCCTGAACCACTAGACTGGGTGAGACATTAAAAAGGAACAAAAAAGGAATATGAGTCTATGAATTCATGAAAACAAAATATTACAAAAATTGTAATATAAAGTGAATACAGTGTTCGCGAAAATTACATTATTATAATATAAAGTGAATAGAAGCCTGGTGAGAAGAGAATACTAAAACAGAATAACGTCAAGTGACTAGCTTTTTTTTTTTTTTTTTAACAAAGGAACCGTTTCGTGAAGCAAACAAGAAACTAAAATATGGAAGGAAAGGGCAAATAATAAATAGAGATGGAAGTACAAAAGGTACAGTGGTCCCACTTGAAGTTAGTGGAATGAATTTCATATCTACTATCCCATACAAGAAAAGAAAGAAAGAAAGAAAGAAAGAAAAATACATAACCGAATTTCAAAAAAGAAAACGTCACAAATATTAAATATTAAATATTAAATATCCATCGGTTCCTCCATCAAAACGGTGTCAAAATACACTATCTCAAAAGAGAGAGTGCTGCAAATGCAAGAGTGAGGGAGGAGAGACCCAACAGAAATGGAGACCATAGAAGAACTCGAGCTCCTGCCGGCGCCGGAGCTATCTCATTGGCGGACAAGGCCTCGGCTGCTGTGACTTCTGTCGATGATGGGGATGTTTCCGGAGGTTGAACTTCCACTGCTAACAAAACCATAATTTTGAGTTAATATTACTGAATTTTCTTTATATTGGGAGAGCCTAAGAGAGGGAATCCCCCAAATAATTGATACATCTAATACCAAACCGACAACATAATAAGCATTAAAAGGCTTTTATTAACCCAATTTTGAAATTTTAATCCTTTGTCACTTTTTTTGGCCCACTCTTAATAAATACATTTTTGTTTTCTTACAAAAACAAACCTTATGTTAATAGAAATGTAAACATACAAAATAGAGAGACATTTTTGCTGTTTTTTTCCAAAATAGTTTATTTTTCAAGAAAAAAAAGATGAGAAATGTTAAATTCACGAATTTAAGTTTATTTCACGTCTTTGGACCAAATATTTTGTATAGTCATCGGCTAACAACATCACGTGCAAAGCGAACATGAACTGATTTTATTTCCTAAGAGTTCAAAACAGAGGAAAATAATACGTACCAGGAGAACCAGCAGGAGCGATTGAAACTGCCAAAAGAATGCAAGAAGATCATTGTTAGGAAAACACAAAAGGACCATCAATAACAACAACAAAAATTTCTTGCTGAAATTCCAAAAGAAATAATTTTCCTAGCAACCAAACAGGACGAAATTTTCCAAGAAGCAAAAAAAAAGAAAAAAAAAAGGGGGATGACTGACGTCCACAGTTAGAAACGGAAGGAGCAGAGACGTGGCAAGCAGTAGGGAGAGCGACGGCCTTAGTGATGTTCAAAACAACCCCGAACTGAGCACTGCTCTTGAAGGCCTCACACAGACAATCCACGTCAGCCTTCAGCACCGTCTTCAGCCCCGAACAGCACGTCCCCTCCGGCTTCGTCTCCGTACTCCCGTTCGTCACATACGACAGGCAGTCCGCCATGTTCATCACCAGACTCGTGGTCAGTCCACCCCCGGCGACGGCGACGCCTGCGGCGACCCACTGGCACGAAGGCAACCCTACTAAAAACAACGCTAATACGGGTTTTCAACAAACGTCTCCATTCCATTCATCACCACCGGAATCGGATTTTCTGGAGGCGGTGATCGTCTGCAGGGTTTCTGTTTGAGGCGATTTATAAATGGGAGTGAGGCTTTTAAGAAGAGGAGGAGGAGGGGTTATGGCGTGGGAGACTAAAGGGAATACGAGAGGAGATGCGTCCATCTTTATCTGAAATTGCATTAGGTGGAGACGAGATTTTGGGACTGCATCTAATGCGTGATTTAACATTGAGGAGATTTGGTCACTTTTCTATTTGCATCTAAAAATAGAATACCATTTTCAAAAGAATTAATACTTTTCTCTTTCCTTAAAAGAAGACTAATTATCTCCGCAATTTATGATATAGTTATGTTATCGTTTGTTCGTTTCCTGTAAAAGGTAGGAATATGAGCCTCTTAGTGCTGAGAGGCGGTGCATTGAACTCAAATTCTATTCTATATCTGATTCTCTAAAGTTAATTAAATTTTTTTTATATTTAAAAATATTCATTCCCTTTTCTTTTTTTATCATTTTCTCCACCGTTTACCTTTCTCCATCTTTACATAAAGACCGTTCACCTTTACTCATATTTTATATTTATATGTGTAAATTAACCTTCTAATTATGAGGATTTTAAACGAGACAAGCTATTCATGAATTACCTGAGTTTGATTTTTAAAAAACTCAAATTTGATGTAAAGTTAGTTGAGCTTGAACTCGAATAATTTATCAAGTCTAGTCTAAGTATCATAATACTTGACTTATTAATTCGAGTTTTATCGAGTCCGATTCGAGTAACTCTATTATTTTTTGAGTTGAATGACGAATATATGAAGAAAAGCTCAATCGAGTTCGAGCTTCGAGTTTTTTAATCGAGTTTAACTCTATATCGACTTGACTCAACTCGATTACATTCTTATTTCTAATCAAACACTTTATCAAATAGTAATTTATAATCATCTATCACCTATAAGCTATTAATTGAACTAAACAATCACTTCATACATTTTCTCCCTATTTATGTGGTCTCCTTATTTCTAATGTCCCTTACTTTGAGTAAATTATATTTAATTTTAAGAAAATGGAAAGGGAAAATATAAGAGAAAAATATTGTGTTGAAACAAAATACCTCAAATAATAATTATTTTTATATATTTACATTATTCACACACATTTTCTCAATTAAATAAGAATTATATTTAAAAGGTTAAAAAATTATTTTTTAAAAATTAATAGAATCAAAATTAAGGGTATTTTATTTTAGTTTTTCACTTTTTTCACAATGAACCAAATATGAAAATTTATTTCCCTCCACATTTTAGTTTTCGAATCAAACATAATCTAAACTTTTAAAAATATTTAGTATGCTTATAACATAAACTGAATTCTCAGCCGAAGCAGGAAATCAAAATTAAAATGTATATATGCAAGTAGGTGAGAGACCAGGAGTGTTCTCGACGGCTTTGCCATTTTTAAGAAAACAAGTAAATAATGAAAAAAGAATGACTGCATGGATTATTAGGAATTGCCAAATTGCATACTTGCTACTTAAGTTAAGGGAACAGATATTATAACCAACTTCTCTACATATGGAAATATCTCCAACTTCAATTAGTTATTAAATATCTCCAACTCCAGATGAGATATTTTCTTTTTCTTTTTGTAATAAAATTTTGAATCATGTTAATAATAGTGATTAGTACAAAATTTTGAATTGGGTGGGGGGGGGGGGCCATATTGTCATTCTTTAGCATAGGAATAGTAACAGGATGGGTTCGAGACAAGTTTCCTTTACCTTAATTAGGTTCATTTATTTAAATTACTTCTCATTTTCCTCCCATTTTAAACATTAAACGTGACAAATACGAGATTTTTTAATTTTTAAATTTTGTTTATAATTTTTCTAGTTACATGAAAGTTAATATATTTTATAAATAATAAAATATTTTTAATGTTTGTATAACTTATTTTCTTAAAATGTGGGTTCTTGAATTAAGGACAAACATTTTTCAAATAAATTTAGTGACAATTCAGTTCATTAAAACATTGATGTCTATGGTACCCTCACTAAAGGCCTTTCTCTTTTATTTTTAAAATATCTGCAAAATATAAATTGTATACACTTAAAAATGTTAACTTTACAATAGCAGTATAGCACCTATATGGGAAATTTTAATATTTATTTTACAAGTGACCAATCTAAATTCTAATGGGCATAAAAGCTCATTTTAAAAGTAAAGAAAACACATGAACAATTGAGTTGTGTAGTTTGTTTTTTTTTTACATCCATTTGCATTACATAGTTTTAGTATTTTGTTCTTGTAGGTAGGACTTGAATTTGTTAGTACTCCCATTCACCATTTGAAACAAACCTTAAACAATTAAGTAGTGTAATTAGTTAAAAGAATAAGAAAAAAGATAAATGTTTGAAAATCTCATGAGCAAAAGGTTGAGAAGTGGAGATTTGATTTGAGATAGGAGAAGGGAGCAGGGAGCAGGAGAATGAGAGTAGAGGCTAGGACCACTTATTTCATTACTCTCTAAGAAGAAGAACTTTATGCCAAAATTTGCGGGCATGATGAAGCATGCATGGGTGTATAAACAGGTGGAGGAGCTCTCCAAAACCGAAAGTACAACATTCTTTGAGATATTGTAGAGACAGTCCACCATCACAAATGATTGAATCAACAACATCAAAGTGATCTGCAGCTCTCTTAGATTACACCCTGTCCATTAAAGCCTTCACAAATCACTCTTCTCTCTCTCTCTCTCTCTCTCTCTCTCTCTTTCTCTGTCTCTCTCTCTCTCTCTCTCATGTGGTTTCCCCTTGGGTTCTTTGATCAACTTTACAGCATGCATGCCTCTCTCTGTCTGTCTCTCATGTGGTTTCCCCTTGGGTTATTTGATCAACTTTACAGCATGCATGCCTCTCTTTCTTCCACCTCAATGAAATGGTAAACCATTAATGTTGGTGGAACCAGTTACAATTTTGAAAATCAAATGCACATTGATATTATCAAAGCATTTTTTCAACTTTAGCATTTTAATTATTGTTTTAACTTTATCTTATTTAAAATAATTTAGATAATTTTTCTTTTTACAAAATCAGATAATTTATCTAATAACAACTTTAAATGGATATAGAGAAGGGATAGCCTTTAGAAATTACAATTTCAAATTTTATTTGCAAAACTAATTTCTTTCTATAAAATTAAAAAAAAAAAGTATGAAAACACACCTTTTAAGCAAAACATGCCCCTGATATTATAATTTGGGGACTGAGGTAAAATACCGTTAGATTAGTTTATCGCTAGGGGTTTATCACCGCACATTTTTCTCCAATAAAATGATAGTTTAAATATTAATTTTGCAAAGGGTTATTTTTGTAAATATTTTTTAGATTTGTCACTTTAATCCAATTCTATCTATAGAGAATGTTTTTCTTTAAAAAAATTATGATAATTTAATTAAAATAAGTTAGCATAAAAAATAATATTAATACCCAAATTTCTAGAAGAAAAAAGATAAATAGTTAAGTTTTTTTAATAATATTACCGAATTTTTTAGAAGAACAAAATAGATGATTATTGTTTTTTCTATTTCAGAAAAAATGAAAAGTATAACACCTAAAAAAAAAAATTTGCTCAATTTTTCTTTGTAAAACTTAAGAAGCAAGAAGTTTATTGACTTCTTTTCTTAAAATGTTCATTATCTCACTTATAGGAACTTACATTATATTTTTTATTTATATAATATATTTCATTTATCAAATGATAATATAAAAATAGATTTAAATAATCTTTCTATTTAAAAAATGACTATAGTTTGATTAAAATAACTTAATATGAAACATCAAATATTATTATTGTAAGAAATTAACGACCTAACCCGCTCTGCTACAGATCAAATCGACATGCGTGGGCGGTCCGTGATCTCCAATCCCAATACAAACATATTTGTGAAAGACGAATTATTATATTATAATGCAAAATAAAAAATATAAAAAAATAAAATAAAATACTTGCATTAAGAAGAAATAATAGATGATTAATTTTTTAAATGCTATCAGCAAAATTATTTGGAAGAAAAAATAGAAAAATAATTCTTTTTCTTTTTCTAAAAACAAAAAATGCATAAGAAATTAAGATTTAGATTTTTTTTGACTTCCCCTGATATGTCCAATTTCCTTATCATCTCATTTCTTTGTGACGTATCACTGTTTTATCTCTTTATCTTATTTAATTAATTCAAATAATACTTTTTTCAATGGCAACCTAAACTCGATTTGAAAGCTATAAATGCGTGTTCTTTTAACACAATTCCTTGTGTTGGGACTCTATGAGAGTTTAGAATTTAGTGTGGTGCATCTCATTTCTCCCTTAGGGACTGAGTGTGTGTAAAACAGATATAAAGTATAAGCATAAAAACATAACTATGAAGAACAACATGAACTTTCCTTCGATCTCAAAACAACATTATATCGAGTCACAAGATGAACTTTCCTTCGATCTCAAATCATGTGTTAATAAAAAATTTGTTTAAATTTTTTTCTCAACATTTACTCTTTTATTATACATACCATAACTATTGATACATTCCTATTATACTATACTGATTAGTGCTAAAAAAGTGTTATTTTGAGCCCTATTTATTACAAGTTTTGAGCACTTTTTGTATACTAATCAATCGAATTAACCCGATTTAATACATTACGTCTTGCTATTCTACTCGACGTATTTTTGGGTTAATTTTATAGTTTTGCAAGCTTATTAATGCTAAGATTGTCGAGTCGGTCCAAGTACGGAGAATTCGAGTCAAACTTAACATTGCATATCGTGAATCAAGGAAAGAAAGAGTTAGTATGTAGAAAGAAGAGAAGCAGAGAATTTAGCACCAAAGTGCGAAATTGCCTTCCTGTGCACTGTTCATGTTTATGTTGACTTTTTGACTTCTCAGCATTATCTTTTCGCTTTCTTCCTAATTTGGCCCCATTGTAATAGTATTTTCTTTTGGTTCTTTTGGTATTTTGTGTATGAGGGGTTGGCTATAAAAAGCCCTGTGCCAAGCAATGTAAGGCATCTCCTTCCATTAATAAAATTTCTTTGACTCGAAGCTTTCAAATTTCCTCCACTGCCTCTTCTTCTTTCCTTCATTTTCTTTCTTTTTCTTGCACTTTCCTGGCTGCCAAACAACCCTTAAGGATGACAACTCAAGGGATGTACGGCTAGAAACCTTTCCTCCTTGAAGTAGAGGGACACTGGGTGAGGGATCCTGAGGCAAGTTGAGGGTTCCACGTTTTTCACGCAGTACTGGGTTGTCATTTGTGTTCTCCTTTAACTCTGTGTTTGTGATCCTCTGATTCATGTTGAATGTCTCAAGGTTTAAAATCTTTTAGTGCTCACTTGATGCTTATTACTAGATCTTGTGATGTCTACGGTTTTCATTTATTAGCCATTGTAATGTGAGTCAAGGAGACTTCTGTTTAATCGACGAGAAATCATTAATGGCCAGTGAATGCCATTTTTAGAGAGATTTAATAAGGGTTAGTTTTTATAGCTAAATGAAGATCCGGTTCGGGAGATGACTATAGATCATCCTCCTCAACGCGAGAAAAGGACCTTGGAAACCCTCAGTTGCCCTAGGAATCCAAACTCAGTGACTTAATACTTTAAGGAGTTCTATTTTATATTTTTACTGCTTTACTTTCGCTTCCACCACAAAACTCCATCAAGTTTATGAAACCCAAAATCCAAATTGAAATTCACCATTTTGAGCCAACTGCAAATCATTTACACGAAGAAAACTCATTCCTGTGTTCGACCCTAGAGCCATTATACTGCAGTAGCTTTGCTATGACAGTAGGATGAATTTAGGTTTATAAATATTGTTGATTCTGGCACCCCTACCACTCACGAATCAAATGGCGCCGTTGCCGGGGATGGTGCCTAAGTGCAAATGATGACCTGATGAACACTTGTGATCCTCATCACAAGTCTTGGTTAATTTCTCTCTGTATATATTTTACTGTTAATCTTAGTTTCAGTTCACAATTTTTTTTTATATTTTTTTTAGGTAAACCTAACCTTGAGGTAGGATTGTTTGGTCGTTGTCAAGTGTTTGCCCCGTTTTTTGCCGGCAGAATCCATGTTCCAATGGGAAGGAATTTCGAGGGGCGTGTTGACCAAACAATCTAGCAGAATTCGGGATTGAATTTGAACATGACCAAATGGGAAGAGGGAGAGCAATACGTGAGTGTCAATGGAGAGAAACCGATGGTGCATATATGTAATAGGATTGCAGCCACCTTCCATGGCGTAATCAAGAACCCGTGGGAGAGAAAATCCAAACCCATCTAGGTCCAATGAGGAATTATAGAAACCCCTCCATGGATGAGTGCACCCTCCTACATGTCTCCTAAGAAGTGCAATCATACAGAAAATGCTTACAACCCTAGTCAGAGAACCACACAAATTCCTAAATGGAATCATAATCACGCATACACCTCCCGCTCCTCCATACATGCTTCAACTCTCAACCACCACAACCAATTGCATTTAATCCTCTCATTGAGCAAGCAAATTCAGGATACTTTTATGCCGAGTTTGAAAGGCAAATGTCCAGTCAATTCAAAAATTCGACACAATTGAGAGCAACACTGATGACAAAGGAGAGCTCTCAAACGGAGAATTGATGATCAAAGTTTAAATTGACTAGAAATTTGACATCCTACAGAAATCAATTTCAAAGCTTGCCAGTCAGCAACATGTTCATCAAGAGGAAGGAAATCCAGAGGGGGAGTGCTTGATTGACACTATGTTGGGTAAATAGGCTCAACTGCAGCTTCAGGAAGAATTGAAAGAGGAACTAGTAGAGGCTCCCCGAGACCGCAGGATGCCCCACACCATGTGGTGGTCTACGGGCCATGGAGAAAACAAGAAGAAAGCCTTCCTTTTGCAAGGAAGGCATGGAAAGGTGCTGTGTGGAAGAGCCCTTAAAAGACCACTGCCCAAGCCACCAATAGTCCACTGCCTTGTCCTTCACCAATGTATATCCTGCCTTCACCTGCAGCACATTCAACGCCTGAAACACCTACCGCAAAGGCCATCCTATCTACATTGCCTGCCCTGCAAAACCTCAAGAAGCTAGTGGCCATTATTCAAACCTTCGCCACTACATCACAAACATTGGAAGCTGCTCATATTGCATGGCATGGGCTGGATGGTTCTGCAAGAAGTTCGCATTTGGAGCACCGTAACTTCAAAGATTTCTACAAGCTCCACCGCCAAGAAATTTCTCCGTAAAGGCTTGAGAAACTCGGTTTTGGGGTCTCGCTTCCACTTTTGTTTTGATTTTTCCGTTTTATTTTATTTTACTGATTTGTTTAGTTTTTTCTGATTTTCTCTAATTTTAAGTTAATCTTTGTTTCTAGTTTATTTTTCATTTTTTTGTATTTTTTTTAATTTTTCCTGTGTTATTTTTACAGTTTTTGTCAAAATTTTGAAGGAGAGGTTGCAGGATACAAGAACAGAAAAAAGTTAGAAAATCGCTTTAGGAGGGTGCACTTTGCACCCACAAAGTAGTTCTTCTCACCAACAAGAAATCTCATTTTGTTTCGCCCATAACTTTCTCATCCGAACTCCGTTTTAGGTAATTTTGGTATCGTTGGAAAGCTTAGAGAGTGTAGAATCCAAATATATCCAGAAATAATACTTTTGAAATTATTATGAAGGTGTAATTTTCAAAATTCTCCAATTGGTCACTTTTTTCCTCTTTTTTCTTCTCCTAACTTGTTCATTTGAAGCCCAAACGAAGTGAATAAGGTGTCGGTGGAAAACTTGCAAAGTCTCCTATCTAAAAACGGGTACATCTCATAAAGGAGGTATCACTTCCTTCTCTAACTTTTCAATCTGAGCCCCATTGAGGACCATGTGACATTTGGTTGGGGGGAGAGTTAGCGAAGGAAGTGGTTTTTACATTTATGCTTTTGTTACTATTTTGAGCAAGCCCATTTTGTGTTGTTCAATGACTTGTTGTTTGTCTTGTTTGTGAATCTGTTAGTTGTTTTTGAAAAGCTGAAAATATAGCTATTTATTTTTATATACATATTATATAGCTCACACTTACAGTTTCAAAATTACACCCATTTTTTTTTTTTTTTTTTTTGTGTTTTCATTGTCATAAGCTTAAATTGAAACTTTGTCCAATGCTATTGATGTTGGGATTGTCTCATGCTTAATTAAGTGGATGACTAGTTAATTCCTTAGTGCTTTCTGTAACCTATACTTCCACCCTAGCTAATCACACATTGTACACACATAAGGTTTCAACAAGATTACCGAAAAACCACCTAGCCTCCAACTTTGCAAAAACTCATCCTAGTTTCGTTGACTACCCCACAGGTTAAGGACCCCAAGAAAAGAAGGCCAATGAGTCTTCCAAAATAAAAAGAAGAGAAAAACAAAAACAAAAAGAAAAAGAAAAGAAAAAGAAAAAGAAGAAAATTGCAACGCTTTGCCTTGAAACCCGAGCACTGTCCGAGGGGTATATGGCGAAAGTCTTTAAAGCCCGGTGCCCTAAGCCAACTCGGGGTCGGGTTTCACTCATCAGTGCTCGCTACATAGGTGGATGGGCGAGGCTGAGCTTGTTGTAGGTGCCGGGAGTCTCAAAATCGTTCAAAGTCCCAAGTAAAACCCAGAGTTTCAGGTCGAAGATCCCATGGCTTGATGCCCTAAGCTTAATCAAGGTAGAGTAATTCCAGGATCCTCAGCGAATGACTTTGGGCGGTCGATTCCTCAGCATTGCACCCCTACAACACAAAAAGAATTATGAATAAGAGTGAATTCTGATCTATTTAGGTCAGTTTGTGTCCTAGGTTGGGGCAATAGCTTGGGGAGAGGCAATTTAAGGGGCTTTATCATGGAAAACTACTCATATAAACACTATAGATTTCGTGGAAATTCTAGGTTGATTCGGTATGAAACTCTTTGATACCGACTTTGTATGACATCCATCTCTCTCGTGATGGCATCATAAGGCTCTTGATTCTCATTGAGGGTTAGGCATTACCATCCACATACTTTTTGAAATACCATTTTTATGAAACACAAATTTTGTTATTATTTTGTTCGGGTTTTTCTCTTTCTTCATCATTTAAGGGACTAGCACATGTCGGTCGGGGGAGTGATTAGCGCCAAAAAAGTGCTATTTTGAGCCCTATTTAATGTAGGTTTTGAGCGCTTTTTGTATACTAATCAACCGAATTAACCCGATTTACACATTAAGGTTCCGGTTATTCTATTGATCGCATTTTGTGGATAATTTTGTAGTTTTTGCAAGCTATTAATACAAAGATTATCGAGTCGGTCCTAATTAAGAATTCAGTCGAACTCAACATTGCATATCGAACTAAGGAAAGAAGGAGTGTATAAGAGAAAGAAGCAGAAGTGCACTTTAATGACAATGTGAAATTTCTCGCACTGCGTAAAATTTTGCATTAGAAATTGTCTTTTACTGTATGGGCCACCATGTTTCAAGTGACTTTTTTTGATCTGTTGGTCATCTTTTTGGCTTCTTCCTAATTGTCTTAATAATAGTATTTTCTTGTTTTTGGTATTTTGTATGAGGGGTTGGCTATAAAAGCCCCCAGGCCAAGCACTGTAAGGCATCTCTTTCATTTATAAAATTTTCGACGTAGCTTCACCCTCTCCCGCCGTTTCTTTCTTTCTCTTCATTTTCTTTTCTTTTTCGCACTTTTCCCTAGCTTACCAAACAACCCTTAAGGATGACAACTTAAGGGATGTACGGTGCTAGAAACCTTCTCCTTAATGAGAGTACACTGGGTGAGGGATCCCGAGGCAAGGCCGAGGGTTCCACGCTTTTCACGCAGTACCAAGTGTCATTTGTGTTTCCTTTTTTAACCTAGGTTAGATCCTCTCGATTCTTGTTGAATGTTTAGTACTTGCAATCTTTTTAGTGTTCACTTGATGCTTATTACTAGATCTGGGTGTCTAGTTAGTTACCATTTATTAGTCATTGTAATGAGTCAAGGAGACTTTGTTTCAGACCGATTGAGAACACATGGCCATATGAACAAAGCATTTTCGTGAGATTTAACATGGTTAGTTTTAGGCAATGAAGATCCCATTGGGAGATGACTATAGGTCATCCTCCCACCAGGAAAGGACCCTAGAAACTCCTCAATTGTCTTAGGAATCCAACCAGCTGACTCAACACTTCAAGGAGTTCTATTTTATATTTTTACTTGTTTTACTTTCAGTTTCCACCAACAAAACCCACTGTTTTTATGAAAACCCAAAATACAAATTGAAATTCACCATTTTGAGCCAACTGCAAATCATTTACACGAAGAAAACTCATCCCTGTATTCAATCTAGACACTATACTCAGGCAGCTTTATGCATTTCTAAAGAATGAATTTAGGTTTATAAATATTGTTGATTCCGACACCCCTACCGCACACGAATCATATACCACTCATATATGGGAAAACTTTCTTCCAAGAATGTGATATCTCATTATTTTAATTCTATTATTGTTCAAACTTCATGCTCACTTGTGACATACTCTATAAAGTATTGAGTACCGTATCTTATAATCTATGTATCCTTCGGCCTAGGACTTAATTTCTATAGGAAAGATTAATTGTGAATATAAGATTAGGCTTTTGATCATTCCATAACTCATATGAAGTAATTTCAATTTACAAAAGACCTTGATGATACTTCATTAAGTACATGAATAGCAATTAACAATACATCGTAAAAATGAAAGATTTATTTGAGTTATCATTAACCTAACCATATCTAACAACATTCTATTTCTTCTCTCAAAACATTGTTTTATCATAGATCACTAGAATAGTCACTGTCTATTAATACATCTTTAAATTATTCTAAATAAATTCTTTCTTTGTTCTTAATGTTTAGTTCTTCTGTTAAACAATTATAAACTAAATGAATCAACATCTGAACAATCCAACACCTTTTACTTTTGATAAATTAGATAAACATGATTATAGAAAGTAAAATCATAACAAGTAAAGTCATATGTAACGAAATATAAGGTGTCATATCTTGCTTTTACACTCATAGGACAACATATATGAGCATGAATAATTTATAATAGTATTTATCTTTAGCTCCTTTTTTGAATGGCATTTTTAGCGTTTTACTATAGGTAGAAAATATTTATAGATTAGCAATTTAATGTGAAGGATTGACTTAAAATATTTTCTCTTAACTAGTTTACTCATTCTTTTTTGTCTAATATGACTAAGTCTGGCATGTTTATATGGTGATACCATCACATGCATTTCTAGAAGTAATCATTAATCGAATAATAACTATTATTAGTATTAGATAGCACATAGTTATTAATGTTAAAAATCATAAAATCATTAAAAAAAATTTAAATCAAAGTATGTTGTTCCCAAATACAAATCCATTAATGAATTATGAAAATTCAAATTAAAACCTAAACAAAAAAGGACTGACACAACGACCGAGTTGTGTTGAATATTTAGAGAATAGAAAAATTTTACTATGTAGAGTAGGGGCACATCCCTCTAAGTACTACAATTTGTTTATTCCAAAATTGTCTCTAACTCAACTTTGGAGTCGTTTCATGTTTAGATCCATTTTATACCTAAATTAATTCCTTAGAACTGTATATGTTCTTGCATCTCTAGTTGTATGACTCTATCATGACTAAGTTCCCCCAATTCCAATAATAGAATATGACTCACTTCCACCAATAATTAGGGAAACATAAACACATGAGTTATTTGAGTAGGACCCGTAGATCGAATTTTAAAATAAATTGACAAGGGCAAAAACACTAGGTTATATTTAGTTTCCAAGGCAAAGGAAATAAAAAGTCATCGAAAAATTATTTTCTCACATTTAGTTGTCTTAATAAAAAATTTTAATGTGTTTGACTTGAAAATATTTGGCAAAGAAAAATAATGCTAGTAACTACTATGTTTGGTTGTTCAATAAAAAAATTAAAGAAAAATAAAATTACTTAGAAATTTAAGTATTTTAAAATTATTTAATTTGTATATTGATGAATTTAAATAAATAAAATTGATATCCATCATACCTAGTTCATATGGTAGAACTTTTAAAAAGGCAGGGCATAGGGAGGAGAGAGGTCCCGGGTTTGAGTCCACAGTTTATTGTAATGTAACTAAAGTGTTTAGTTGTCAAAATAAATAAATAAAATTGATTTAAGATAGCAAATAAAAATATTATATGAAATTTAATTATATTTTTATTTTCCTTCATTTTTTTTCCTTCCTATTGTTCTTCATTTGATTTTCCTCAAATTGTCTGGGAACCAAACATAGCCCTAAAAATCAATATAAAAAAAATTACTTAAAAACTTACAAAATATACATAAAATTACTTAAACTACAAATATAAATAAATTATCTAAAACTACAAATTTCAAATTATTTAATATTTATATTAATGAGTTAAAATAAAATTTTGTTTGAAGGACAAGTAAAACTAACATATGAGATTTTAACTCTATTTTTATTTTTCTTCATTTTTTTCTTTCCTCCCACTTTTCCTCCATATTTTCTCTTTTCTAGTATTTTTCTTCAGATTTGCAGGAAATCCCAACATAGTGTAGATTAATTTCAGTGGGGCAAATATTTCCAAAAAAAAATTAAGGTTGCAAGCAAAGCATTTTAAACCATTTAAATGATTTAATTTATAATTAGAATTTACTTTGAATTTAAAGCTTATTATGATTCCAACCTATTATAAATATTTTTTACCTGTGTTCTTGGGGGGTTTGCCTCCCTGAGCCTAGCTATTCTCGGTCTGCCCCTGAGTAGGACTATACTTGCTCCGACTCAATGCAATAACAAGTGAAGTGACTCTTATTGCCATAGTTGTAGCATTTCAACCTGTTTTTATCCTTATTAACTTTCTTGGACTTATTGCATACCCTTTAGCCAATTTTCTTCTTGAAGCATCATTGTGTTTTCTTTTTGTTAAATATTTTAATGCTTAAGGTTGAAAGTTCTATGCGAATTAGATTCAGCCACACAAGCTATTTATCAGGTTTAATAACCATGTTACCAGCTGCGCGCCAATATAAAATGGAAAACGACATCAAATATCATCAAAAGTCTTGACACTCTTTAATAATTATTATCGGTCCACCCCATGTGTTTCTAACTCTTAATTGGTAGAAATTTGATGATCACATCAACTTATTACTCTAAGAACAACATATTATTTTCATCACCTTTAAGATGTTTTTTGTATTGTATTAGGACATTGCGTCTTTTGTATGTTGACAATTTTCTAATTTACTTTTTAAGATAAAATTCTTTCAAATAGTGACTTTCTCATAGAAATAACCCTAAAATTCAATTCTTATGCTATGCACGATCAGATCATTTTGGCTAAAGTTGCACCAAAAGCTTCTGCTCAAGTATTAATAAATTATGAATGACTTTTGTGTCAAAGGTCTAGTCAACTAGGTGACTATGCCACCATTCAAATCTCCTTAATAATATTCAAGGGGCTATGAAGAATATCGAGAAGCGTTAAATATTCCGTTATCTAGTGGTATTCGCAAGATCTTGGTTTATCTAATACCCTGTTAGTAGTTAAAAGGAGCACTGTAACACCCTGAATTAAACCCTAATAGTTATTTCAGTTTTTTATTATAAGAAAAGTAAAATTTGTATTTTCCAGAATTTAAATGCTAAGTAAGAAAAATGATAAAAACCCGATATTTATCCAAGAGTTAAGGATAAATTAATAATTTGTCAATTTAAGGACCCAAGAGACATAAGATGAAAAGATGATATGATATTATAAGAATTTGAATAAGTTAATTTGCAAATAGGAGAAAATAAAAGGACATAAATGCAAAAAGGACAAATTAAACCCAAAAATAGGATAAGGCCAAACATGGCCTTAGAAAAATCCCATTTTGGCTTGAGAGTTAAGGCAATTAGGTGGGAGGAGAAGGAGAAAAAGAAGAAGAGAAGAAGAAGGAAGAAAGAAGAAGAGAAGAGAAGAATCCAGCTTTGGGTTCATCTCCTTTGTTTGGAAATTGATATTGGTTGGTTTCAAGAATACTTGTTTGGATATTTGTAAGGAAAACTATAGTAAGGATGTGTTAGTTTCGAATTAATTGAACTTTGAATTGGAAATACTGTTTAAGCTAGGAAACCCTAACTTTTCAATACATGTGTTTTTGTTTGGTTTAAGTTAGTTTTATGGTTTTGTTGTGTTTTGGTTGAAAGAGTTCCGACGAAAATGGCCAAAACTGGTTATTTCTATTTCTGCTCAACACCCCTATGCCTAGGCGTAGAGCTTTCTGGTCCGCTGAGGTCAAGTTTTCTGAACTTTCTGGTTTGCCTAGGAGTGGCATGCTCCGCCTAGGCGTACTCATAGTCTCCATTTTAGTTCATTCTTCCAAGCACTCGACAATTATCCATTGGATTAACAGGGAGAATCCTAATAAGCAACGAAAAGGGTTCGCATAAGTATAAAAGTTATATGAAAAATATTATGTACCTTGCCGCCGACGATCCGATCGTTGGACAAACATTATTTTTTGTCTCTTTTGATAATGGGATTAAGAATGATAAAACGAGTTCTGAAATACATATAATTGTATTGTTGGGAAAATGTGTCTGAAAGATAATAAATTAGTTTATTTCAGCTAAAAATTAAAATGGGTCCCACAAACTCTTCAGAGTGGGTCCACATAGAATTGTAAGTCTCCTCCATGAGGAGATGAAGATTATATATTGAGCTGCTCAAAACCATTAATAAAGAGTGAATTTGGGAAATTGCTCTCCCAAACATTACCACTTGAAAATGGTAACAAAAGCTTTGCTCAAACCCACATGTGGATGGGAATCAAGATTTAAAGAGTATATACACCTACTCTAGTTGGTTTCTCGGCCCTAAGGGGCAACTCAGCTTTGGTGGAAGGGAGGACCTAGCACATGCTTGGTCTCACCACACATCGCAGCACACAGATCCGAACCTGCCCGGCCCTGCCCGGTGTATCGGGCCGTGCAGAGCAGTATATCCTTAAATTTTTTTGGCCCAAAACATTGTCATTTTGCGACAAGCATGGGTTACCACTGGGAGTTCAAAATGCTGACGTTTTGAAAGCGTTGTTTGATTGAATGGGCGTCTTCTCCACAAACATGAATGTGTCTGTTTGCCATGAAAGAACAAACACGACCCATGCCCAAGTTTCATGCCCGTACCGAACAATCATGAGCCATTCTATAAATAGGACACACCATCAAGCATTTTAGAGACACAGAAAATTTCTCATATCATCTTCATTTTTTTAAGAGATCAATTTCTGCACAAGTTCTGGTTCGACAACCAACCTTTGGAAGTGCTTTCTTTTATGTTAGGAGATAATTTTATCTTGGGAGACAAATTGCCAAGAACTCGAAGCACCACTGCGAGGGCAATATATCGGTTTTGCTGAACAGGTCCAACACAAGATACTTGATCTAAGCCACTTCCTCGCAAATGTGCTCCATTTATCAGATACAATTCTATTTGTTAATTTTAGGTATGTTCTCATAGCCATACTAATATCGCTACCACATGTATGCCCGCTTAAGATCGACAGTGAATGAATATTATTATTTGGATCGGTTGTTTCTGACACTCCCTTCAGTTGCCACGACACTCTCACATAGGCAGACACGTCTCAAGACTCTTGCTAGTGCTACTACACTCGCTTACATGGGCGTACACGCCTCCCGATCAATGCTCCCAAGACTCGCTAATGCTACTGACACTTTTGGAATACGTGGGCAGCACATTCCCCTGCTTCAAGACTGCATCATACCTTCGAGTACTTATTGTACTGTGTTCTTCTCATTCAAGATGTGGTGTCTACGTTGTGTGCAAATATTTATATGTTATATACCCAAATAATAAGATACATGAAATTAAAATGATAGCACTCAATGATGAATAAGAAGTAAGCATAAGAAAATCAATCGTTTTGTTCTCAGACACCTCGTGTACTCCCTTTATATGATATATGTTCGATCTCCTACTTCGAGATATGAATGTTAGTGATAAGAATTATATACATGAAAACCTCCATATAGAATTTGAGCATGTAAACTCTTAAACATATGATTTATGATATGTATTCTCAGAATGGACCACTTCAAGTGGTTATATCTATTTCCCACTAAGCTATAAGCTTAGCATGGGTGTTTCATCCGTGTAGGTACCGAAGAGAACATCCGTGGCATTCCGCATCAGCCAGGGCTAACACATATGTAGGAGTCCACCTGATATAGGTTTTAAAATGTAAATGTAAAAGTTTTTGTAATAGTGAAAGTTATTTACGCATAAGAATGACTCATGAATATGTATAAGATTAAACAACCACCAATTATGGTGGTGGTATTAGAACTTTTATTTTCCTCATGGATTTTCTATTGCAATGGGCCCACCCATGCTCCAAAAGTAGGTGAATGAGTCCCGCCTCCCGTGCCGCACCTCATCTTCTCTGGGGGAGGGGGTAGGGCATGACAAAGCATGTTTTCCGAGGTGGTTCTAAGTCCCAAAATAAGTTACAAAGGTGGAAAGTTTGACCCTCCCGAGAGTCGGCTAAATAACTCAATAAAGGCCAACTTAGCTAGTTCCTCACATGTGACAACTGTTTTAAACCCACCGAAAGAAATAATGAAGACTCTAGATAATCAATAATAGAAATTTATTATGACAATCAAATATAAATAATGGAACCAAAGTTTTCCTTAAGATGATACAAGTTTTTCTTGTAGACCCAAATTTTGAAGGAGGCCTAGGAATTAGGAAGAATTCAAGCATTGTAGCTTCAATAGCTAAACTGAGCCGGAGAATTTTGACAGATAATGATAGTTTTTGGGCGAGGATCATGCGAGATAAATATTTTAAGAACAACTTTTTCATAATTCCAAAAAAGAACGGAGATTCCAATGTGTGGAAAGAAATTATTAATCATAGAAAAGTATGTTGAATCTGGCCTAAAGTGGTGCATAGGAGATGATAGAAAATTTTGCTTTTGGATGGATAATTGGGTTTATATGATACATATGGTTTCTTTTGTGGAGGCTAATAATTTACACTTTGTTAATTTGAATGCTAAAGTTCATGATTTTATAAATCATGAAACTAAGGAATGGAATATTCATTCAATTTCAACTATTCTTCCTCTAAATGTGATATCATATATTATAACAATTCCTATTCGTAGATGATAGAATTTTGTGGGGTTTCTCTGAAGGTGGAAAGTTTTCTTCTGTTGGAAATTGGCAATGAGAAAACTCAGGTGCATCCGCACATAAAATTATGCAAATTGATCGAAATTAAGCTGCTTGAAAAATAAAGGTTTTCCTTCTGGTTAACTATTAGAGAAGCTCTCCCCACATGTGATTTTATAATTGATAGAAGGTTAGAAATTACAAATACTTGCCATCTTTGTAATCAAAATAGCAAGAATATTGATCAAAATTTTAAATTGGGGCCTTTCCCCCAAGGAATATGGGATCGTATTAAATTGAATTGTTCTACTCCTCTTTTTTATGAGGGTAATTTCCTTTCCTGACTTGAATCGATTTACAGAAGCTATAAAACCCATTGTAAAGTTTTCAAACAACCAATGGAAAAAATTGCAATTATCCTTTAGAGTATATGAACCCATAGGAATAAGGTGATTTATAGGAAAATCAAGTCCAACCCTTCTTGTTATCGAGAAAATGAAATTTTAACATTTCAAAATCTTCATGAGTTTATGAGTAACACTTATCTTAGCAACGAAGGGCATATTCTCCCTCGTAAAGTTGAAAATTTGATTCGATGGATTCCTCCAATTAATCGAAGATTCAAATTAAATTTTGATGGTTCAAAATTAATAATATAAGTGCTTCAGGTTTGGTCATTAGATACTCCAATGGAATTATTAAAATAGCAAAAAATGGACATTTAGGCAATACATCGATTATTATTGCGGAGTGTACATTTGAGAGTTGGCGTTCTTGCTGCAATTTGAAATAGTTTTACAAATTTGGAAATTGAAAGAGATTCTCAAGTAATTATAAATTGTTATAATAGAAAAAGTAATTCACCTGATTTAATTATTCTACTAAGGAGGATATTTGAAGATTTTCTCAAAATCTAAATATTTACAATTTTTGTCATATTTATAGGGAATAAAAATAGAACAACGGATTATTTAGCTAAAAGTATTGAATAATTAACCATAATATTTGGTGCTCATACTTTTCTAAGGATGTTATCAAATTGGTTTTAAAGATTATCAAGACTTATCTTTTAATTGTTTATGTAAGTTTCCTTATTCGTAGTCCTTTTTCACTAAAAACAAAAACAAAAAAGTAGTGACTTACTCTCCATTGAAGATCAGAAGTTGTTTTTCCAACTGAAACGTTAAGAATAGATCCTCTTGGAGACTAGGACTTATTAACAGACTATTGAATGAAAACAAAAACTACTTCAAACATAAATATAACAAATTATATCTAACAATATAGGCTCGAGTTTTTAGCCATTGGATCGAAATATTATGACATTTTTTATGGATCTCACTCCAAAAAATGATAAGAATCCACATCTAGCAGAAAAAAAATTCGAGCTTATATAAGCCCGAGCTCATTGTAGCTCTTCCCAAAATTATATTCCTACTTCGATAAGAAATACATGACCACTTGAGTTTATGAGCCAAGCACCAGCAAAGGCATTTGAGCCATCTGAACAGCTTGAGCGGTTAATGCTTGAACATTGTACTATTTAAGTATCCCCAGTTTTTAGAATTCAAATTTTATAACATGTAGGTATAAAAATTGATACCACTTCTCTTTAGTACCTTAAAGAGCCTTAGATATATAGGATCTATTCTTTGTTTTGTTTCAAATTTTAATCACCATATATAAGCTCAAGTTCTTTTCAGTCAAACCCTATAATTTTTAAGATTTTAATACACTTTGAGTTTGGAAACTATTAGATGCTAACCCTCTTTCAGTTACTAGCCTATAAATTCCTCGTATAGATTAATTTATTTGGTGTTCTCCAGCAAGAACTCCTTATCTGATAAAGAACCTTAAGTACCACATTGTTCTAATCCCTTATCTATTGAAAATTTCATCAAAGTGCTGGTTGAAGACTTGATCCCTTCGATAAGAGTAAGGTGTATTAACTGGAGTAATAAGAGGGTAATTTAAATCATATAGAGGGTAATATGTGAATCAAGTTGTAACTATAGAGGGTAATTTTTAGGGTAATGGTTAGATAAATCTATGTGACTTGATTTCATATACTGGATTTAAATTAATAATATTAGAACTCATGATTTTGTATCTCAATAGCTAGTTGAGGGTTTTTCACATAAAAATGTTGTACCTCATTGTATATTTTTGTTCATTTATGCTTCTCTCTCTCTCATATATATATATATATATATATATAAAAGAACTAATCAGTTAATTGTGCCAACAAAGAAAGTACTACCGGTATATCAATTTGTCTATGTAGTCAATTGTAGTGTATAAGTAGCAAGAATAAGAATAATCTCGATCTCTACCACTTTCATTAGAGAATTAAAAAGAAGTCATTAAATCAGACACAAGTCTTTGAATAGATCATCTCTTGGCTACTGATTAAGTCTTGAACAGAGCTTATCAAAATTTTCTTTAACCTAAAAATGTATTCACAACTAATGATATGCATGCTTTAAATTATAACGATAACAACATGAGAATTATAGGGTGACTAAAAATATTAAATGGACTACAACTCGAAGTCTAATAGTACTTACTTATTGATATGTTATATTTTAAGTCATTTGATTAACCGGTCACGTGCTCTCGATAATAATCACACTTGAATATAAGGGATACCTTTTAAAATTTATATTGTTTAAATCAAATTAAATTTATATGATATATTGATTCAACATTCACAATATTCATGTCAATTTTAATTTTCACCTTTAAGTAAACACAAATTATAGTAGAATGTGGTTGATCAATCAGTGAGTTCGTAGGTTTTATATAGAATTAATATGTAATTGTATGTTTCTGTAATAAATGATCTCTCATTACTTGATACCAAGGCTGAACACTTTTTTTAATTTTCTTTAGTAATTTAGGCTTATAATACATATAATACACTCCTTAACAAAATACCTTGTTAGCTTGGAAGAGCAATATTGAGTTCATACTGAAAGGACATGGGACAATGTGTCCCTTTGGTTTGACACTCTGAAAAATTCAAATTTTGAAAAATCATTTGACAGCACTACTAGTTTCTTAGCTGCATGGATGGGTCCATGGATTGCAGGCTAGAGGCTTGAAATTTCAAAAGTTGTGTGCAGATAGCAGACCCACCAGGCTTTTAAATGATCCAAGCCTTCACACATGATAATTATAAGTGGGCAGTCTGAAAATGGCATTAAATACTCGAAGTTTCCCTCTGAAATCATATTCATCTTTCTACATTAATGACACCTTTCATTTCATGGCCGCAGCTGATTTTTTTTCTTCTCTTTTTTCCCCTCCTTTTTCAAGGCATGTTGTGCATCGTTATTATTGCCATTGATTGAGCTTGTGAGTTGTGACGCACATGAACAGTTGCTGGTGGGTGGGAGGGAGGGAGGGAGGGCCCATGTTTAAGCTTTTATCATGGAAAATGTCACAAAATGGCGGAAAGTCCCTCCATTTTGGACCCATTGAATCCAAGAAGCACGTCGGCTTTATGATATCAAACTTAAAGAATGAGTAGATGTAAATGCCTTTTTCTTTCTGCGGGCTTCATCACAGATAGTGTGTGTGTGATTGATGGGGTATAATACAGCGTGCTCCTAAAGACATCCCCAGCAATCTTAAAGGACACTGCTTTTTCCCCCTTTTGAAGAGACCTAAACTACATGGGATTCTTCTTCATGAGATCTGTCTATAAATATCCCCATATTTTGAAACGGAAGGTGTGTTTCAACAAGGGTCCTATTCATTTCCATGCCAACAATGATGGCTCTACTAGATACATGGTTGTGTTTTTTATTTTAAATGAATATTTCCTTTGCCCTTGAGGTCTGTTGTTAAGGGTTAAGATGGATACCGGAGTTTCCAAACTCAGATTTCTTGTAAGATGGTAATACTACAACACAATATTCAAAGAGAATAGATGTCAAATAATAATAATAATAATACTTATCCATTTAATTAAATAATAATATGAACATAGCATGTCAATGACCTAGCTTGTGCAAATCAAATATGGTAATTAAATCTTTTTTTATTGAATTAATTCTTTGGAAATAACATAATTACTTTTATTTCTAAAAATTTTGAATACAAAATTCAATAACATTGTTTTTTTATAGCTAAACACTTTAAATAAAATGTAGTAAACTGTCTTTATTGGGATTCAAACCCGGGATCTCTCCCCTCCCTATACCCTATCTTTTTAAAATGTTGAACATTCTACCACATGAGTTAAGCATGATGGACATTAAATAACATTGTATTTTCTATTATTAAATACTGGTATCCAGTATTTTTTATTTGTAGTTCTTTAACTTTGACTATAATTGAAGCTATTAGTAAAACAGTGGAAGACATTTGCAGTATTAATAGCCTTCAAAACGTGGTGTTGGTGGGCCAATTGGGAATCCTTGTGTTAGAGTAAGAGAGATGTTTTGGGCCATCCTTGTTGATGAATGATGAAACAAATGAAGGACAAGGGATGAGACACCCAGGGTTTCTTTGGTCAAGTCAATTAGATGTCTTGAGTGATCTTGTATACATATAGAAGACGTCTTTAAGTCATACTATATTTAAATTAATCCTCATATTTGCTGGGAGGGATCATAAATGCTATAAAACTCTACCACATAACACAACTATATCCTCAAGGCTCAAGTTTGAAACCAATGGTTAAAATAGGAGAAACTTCAACCATCTCATCTATATATTTGATATATGCCCAAGGTTTCTAGCAACCAATTTTACAAAGTTTGGAATTTTAAATTTCTTTACGCATGCAAACCTTTCCAAATTGATCTCAGCAATTAAAAGTAAGGAAGGAAACACCCTAAGTATCAATTCCACCCAAGAATGAATTGACTAAACCAACTTAAAATTTGACAAAGCACATACATATTTGATCATCTTTATCCTAATTTTACGTAAGAAACTAGTTGATGTTAGAGAGTTGAAACACTCATGACCTTTTTCTTTTTCCTCCACATTGGTATGATATTGTCCATTTTAGATTTAAGGTTAAAACTCTCATAATATTATTTTTGGGCTTCTCCCGAAAAAAAGTCTCATATCAATTGGATGTTATCCATACTTATAAACTTATAAGTTTTTTAATTCTTAATCAATACGAGACTTTGAGCACACACCCAAAAATATTTTTGAGTGAGGAGAAATTATTTTGTAACATATTCATTGCCTTAGACCGGCTAAAAATATTTTGACAAAAACTTATTTCACAATTCTTTTGAATTTTTTTTTTTCGAGGAAATGAAAATGTGTGGTTACAAAGTTTTTTCTCAACCAAATTTTTTGCGCCACCCAAAATAAGAAATTATTTTGTTGTTTATTATTTTCTTATAATAAATTAATTTTATCTCCACGTACTTATCATTCCCAAATAAAGTTCATGTTATAAATACAAGTTTTTATTTATTTTATTTTTTCTTTTAATATCCGCAACGCCTTTATATATCTATATAATATTTAATAGTGGTCCTATCAATTTTTCAAAAAAAAAAAAAATAGTCATCCTATCAAATAATTACAAACAGATTAGGTTGAGTGTGTGGAAAACACCGGTGGGATCTGGTCCCTCCAAAATATCATTCAACCACTCAGCATGAGACTCCATTTTCAGAGTTTTGTACGGATGTAAGTCAATGCAAATAAATAATCCGCATTATAAATCGACTTTCAAAAATTTTACCAAAGTAGTCTGTGATTGATGGCAGTTTTATCTCATTGCCGCTTTCATGATTGATAAACGTTGAAGCCAGATTCCCAACGCCGGCTTCTTTAATTTTTTAAAAAACCAGAAACCGACACTCACAACTACGGCTTCTTCAAATTTTTAAATGAGAAACCGCATTCCAACGCCGCTTCGATGTTCTAAAAACATGGTCACTTTCCCCTTCTCTCCCTTCCCTGCATTTCTTTTTCCCGTGTGTTTCTTTCTCCTCCCCCGATTATCTCTCCTGTACTGGGCTTCGATTCTCCACCACAAATTTCACCTCACGACTGCAAGGGTCAATCGGTGACAACCATTGAGCAGCCCTACCGACCGCGGCTCAGATCGTGCCATGTCTCCCGCGTTTAGAGTGCCTCATTTATCGTGCCATGTTCCAAAGATTACATTCCATCGCTTTCTATTTGTCGACTCCATTAATGCATTGTGGGTTTCATTTATATTGGTTCATTTTATTTGTCGAATTCGGGCGCTGTTTTATGTGCCCCTATCTCCCATCTAGGAAATTCTGGAAGTTGAGTATTAGAGGTGTGTGTTCTTGAAGTGGTTATAATTTTTATGTCTCGGGATGTGAAGCAAATTTTATTCTTAGTTAAAATTCAACAAGATATGATTTTTAGACCACCGTTTTGTTTGAAGCGATTACTCGTTTAAATGCACTTGAACATTTTAAATTATTTGGAAGGTTCTATCTATATGTTATTTTACTTCATGGCCATCCTTGTTTAATCGTCTGATGAAATAATATCTTGATCAGCTATCCTTCCAACATCGGTTTTATCATTGCTTTTAAAAATTCTGACGGGTGATCAATCGCCTTGTTCATTGTTAGAGTGCCTGAATTGATTGTAGAAACCAATTAAATCAAATCGGTTGGACCCCTATAGGTCTGGTTTGGTTATTTAAACATTTTTGTTCTATCTTGAATGTGATGTCATTCTGCAGTGTTCTTTGGTATAGCGAATTTAAGTGTAATAACATGTATATGGTCTCGACTGGGGTTTAAGGGACTTTCATGATTTTAACTTGTGTTTACTATATTTAAGATATCTTCCCATCAAAAATAGGAGTTATATGAGCACCATTAATATCCCCATATACACCATTATCCCCATATGTTCGATTTCCAGGTTTACTATATTTAAGATATCTTCATACTATTTAATTTTGTTTACTTCATTTCAACAGTTGATATGCCTGCTTTCCTCTATTCCCGTAATGCGTTACTACAATGGGACATAGTGAGACCGATAATGATGTGAAATATGATGGCAACAAAGCTCATTGTGCCTTGGAAAGATCACTGACCGCACGCTTCAACAATCAAGTGATATCATTTTGCAAGCACACCTATTGACAAACGGAAGTTCAACTTAGTTCTCGTGTGTAAGTATCCTCTAAAATGTGGAAATAGGTTCCAACCTTTCACAATATGGAATGACAGATCCGTGCACCCACGTTGAATATGGTTAACACAATCACATCAGGAAATCTCAAATTGTTTGTCGAGGTCGTTAGGAATACACCGGTCAAGAGAATCGATCTATCGGGCGCTATGCAACTGGAATTCGCAATCGACCATGTCAGGTTGCGAGCGGTCCAAAGACAAGATACAGGACCATATGGAGATGATGATGGTTGCGCTTATGAAGAAGGTAATGATGAATCTGCTGAAGATGATGATGAATATGATGATGACTTACATGCCCAAGCCGGTGGACATGTATCATCTTTCCAGACTACAAATCAGGTTTTGGAGAATGAGCGAGGGTTATTTGTCTCTACGCATGCATTACATTGTGATGTATCGGTCATTGCAATCGAAGGATGAGGGACCACCGAAGTCAGTCTCATTCTCGTATCACCTACCACCATCAATTGCTTTTGAACATGTTGAAAACATGATACTGCTACTTCAAGGTCGACTCCATGGGTGCAAGAGACAACCGCTATGCGAGCGTGAATTTAATAAAGGGCAAGTTTTTAATTCTAACCGACTGTAAGAGGTCAAGAAAGATTTACTCAATTAGAGCACACCAGGAGTTTGTTGTAGTCGCCTCCTCTAAAAAATTGCTCGTCTTAAGATGTAAGAAGGTCGAAGAATGTCAATGTCAATGGAAGCTGTGTGCCATGGTTGTCAAAGAAACTAGCTTATTTGTGATCAAATATGGGCGGTCGCGATACTTGTGTAAATCCGTGTCTTAACCCAGACCATCATCAACTTGACTCAAAGTTAGCTGCTGCTACTCACATACAGCAATAATTATGCAATAATTTATTTATCCCCCCGTCATATTCAAGCAAGCTGCTAGTGGAGAAACGTGGGATATGAAATTTCATATAAGAAAGCCTGACGGGAAGCATAAGCATTTAGACACTACTCGGGTGATTTTACCTACCATATACAAATCTCCACGTTGTTCTCGCCATCGAACAAGCCAATCTCGATGTGTTGTCGCAGGAAACCACCTATCATAAGCAGGTGCCAAACAATGACATTCCACGCTGTTGTTCTGCGCGCTCAAGCCATCTATTGAAGGGTTCGCAATCGACGCCTCAGACTTAGTATTGATGGTACACATTTGTATGGGAAGTATAAAGGGACACTGTTGATTGCAATGGGATGTGATGGAAATAATCAATTGTCTCTATCGCATTTGCTATCACTAAGGCCAGAATATTGATAGTCAGATGGCTTCGCATGCATCGTAAATGTGAAAACACAAACTGGGACGGACTATGTGTTATATCCGATAGACATCCGTGTATTATGGCGCTCTATGAGCGATCCTCATCTTCGTTGGGACGCACCATACGCCTATCACAGGATCTGCATGCGTCATCTTGCAAGCAATTTTATGACCCGCTCAAAGATACAAACCGTTGAAGAATTTGTATGCAAGAGTACCACAGAACAACATTCACTAAGATGAATAGCATATGGCTACAATCGGGAGAATTAATCCTCAAGAAGACGGCAATGGTTAGAGGCGATCCCTCTTCCGTTATGGGCACTTTCACATGATGGAGGGCTTAAGATATGGGATACTGACAACCAATATGTCGAGGTTTTAACAAATGTTTTTAGCGCCACAGCCTACCATAATCAAGCAGATACTAGCTTGACATTTTCTCCCGCCTTAACAAATTACTTTGTTGGAAGAAGGGAACAAGGTGCGCCAGAATGACATCCATGAGTGTCAAATCTATGTTGATGCTCAAATTCGTGGTCGAAATATTAAGGCCGGGTCAATGGAAATTGTCTTCACGATCACTTACAGGCGCATTTCACGTGAAAGTCAAGGAGTGACGATTCATCACTAACTTACATGAGAAGAAATGCACATGTGGTAAGTGACACTAACATATGGTTTTCTTGTAGCCATATCACTGCAAAGATGTCAAAGACGATGTGTTGATTTCGCTCATTTGTTCAAGGCTACTACACTACGCAGCCTTATTGTGACATTCTTAATAAAAGCCATGATCCTATATTCAATGAAGATGAGTGGCCTCTTTATGAGGGTCCAACGATCGTAGCTCCTGAGTCAATGAAACGGCAAGTCAGTGGTCGTCCTAAATCAACCCGTTTGCACAATGAAATGGACATAAGGGAGGGCAAAACCAGGCTAAAATGTGGGTTGTGCAAACAACAGGGTCACAATCGGCGGTCTTGTAAGAGTAGAAATCAACTTTAGTTATGGATGAGAAGTAAGGCAACTAGTTGTGTGTTCCTAAATGAGACCTCCCTTTTTCTTTTTTGTTCTGTATAAGACTTATGTACGTGTTTGATTGTGAACGGCAGGTGACTAATATTTTGTAGTTGTCTTACATCATATTTATTCTATTCAATGAAACATCTCGTGATTGACGTTTATTGTAAATTGTCGCTGCACTTAATGTTGACAACCATTTTTTGACAATTATGCTGGATTTGTTATATCTTATAGACATGGCATTCAGTGGGATTCATGATGTGGATCCGTCCGATACACTGCCTTATTCGCAAGACAGATAATCGATCAAGACTTAGTAGATACAGAAAGTGTGCAATAAGTATCTCGTTAATAAGGCATACGGCTATTAGTAGTTTTAACATGTGAGCTTCGGGTAGTATGGTAATTTATACATAACCACTTAAAAATTTATTTTTCTGCTGGTTGCGCTTTCAGAGATCCCTCCGCCGAGCAGACATGAGAAGCTTTCATGTCCATGTGGAGGATGGATATTCGGATCCAGCCATACGTGATTAGGTCTGGATTTTACGGTATATTCCGTTTGGGCCACATCGCGATTGATTGTCCACTTATCACCTCACTGGTCGAGAGATGGCGACCCGAGACACACATCGCCCATGTGCCGCGAGGGGAGATGACGACACCTTACATGTGACGCCGCCATCCTTCTCGGCCACGATACGGCCCAAGGTGGGCCACCGGGCATGTGGGTCTGATGTGGCGGCGCCAGGCGCTGAGTCGTCGCGCCATTCCACCCGCCGATGCTATTGGGGAGGAGTCACTATCTCCTTACGGCGGGTTATGCGTTTGCAGCTATCCACCACCACCATGCGTATGATACATTAGAGCGCCAGGCGCGCGGGGTTCATCTTGCGGCCATTTATCGGATCCTTCTTGTTTGCCGACAAGAAAGGGTGTGATGGTTCCCATTTGCTATCTACCTCATCGCTGAGATTCACGCCATCGCGACATATAGCGTTTGGGTGGTGCAAGATTAGCACATACATACCATGAGTTACGCCGAGCCACTTGGATCGTAGTCGTGGTATTACTTTCTAATAGATACACCCACATGTATGTAATAACGGAATGTGTTGTCAGGTATGTGAATCGATGCTTTCAGACATCATAATTCACCCTAGTGAGGTCAATGAGACTCGTTGGTCAAATATTTGCACATGTTGTATTTTCGTCCAACCTCCTGTGACAAAGGAGACTATGCCCGACATTTTCACAAATTACGGGTCACGTGAAAGGAAATGATTTATAAAAACTTCATTATTTTTACCCACTTTCATTGTCTCAGATTGTTCTCAGATTCAATATGGTCGCGGAGAGACCGCACGTCTGGGCGACCCGATTTCGCCAACCCCATCACCGATCTGAAGACCACCACCCGCTCGGTGCCTTGCATGATGCGAGGTCGATTGGCTCGGGTGATGGTGACTCATCGGACATCCTCCCTACTGAGCCAGAGGTACACGCAGCACTTCCACCTCTGGGTGTAGGTGGAGAGCACCTTCGAAGACCCGTGCATAACCCATCTGGGTGTCCTACTCTATACCGAGATCACTAGATGCATGCACTGACGTAAATGTTAATGTGGAACTTATGGTTCAAATGAATTATATTCATATTCTTGCAAAACTATCGACGCAAAGGCGTTCACATGTAGGTTTCATGGCGTTCGATAACATGTGAGAGTTACTCGACCGCCCCCGATATCCGCTTAGCCGATCGTGAGATCTGGCGACGATGTCACCGCTGATATGTTTCAGATTGTCGAAAGTGGCATCGCCCGCAGAGAGTCCGCGGCAGCTGGGGACGCATCAGAGATGTTCTCCAAATTTTTGCTCTTACGAGCGCCAGCTTGCATGCAACATGCACGTGACGACACCGCGCGATCGGGCGACTCTTTTCATGCACCATACATATCATTATGGAGACGCTGAAAGGATAGATCGCTACTTCACCCCCTATGCCGGGCTTGACGGGTTTTCATAGATCCCTACATGCAAGTGGTATCGTCATATCACACTCCGCAAGCATTTGACACCACGATCGCATAGGATGACATGAGGTTCCATACTACGCCGTAGTATGGACCTTTGGTGTTACTAGCCATGTGTTTCAAGTGCTCTACCTAATTTTTTTATTAATAGATTATGTAATTCTAATTCTTTCTATGGTTCACCAAACATCTACGCCATGGTCGACATAGCCATTCGCTCCCGCTCGATACCCGGTGTGCTTTATGCGACATACATCATATATTGCCCGACGGTTACACTTATCGTACACCATCGTGATCTGCATGCAAGTATGTTCTCAGAGGCTTCCACATCACATGAGCCATTTATTAGACCTCCGGTGTCGTCCACACCATCACGTATGCAAATTGCTCGAGGTAGAGGGGAGGGAGAGGCAGGGAGAGAGGGGGTTGATCATCATCAAAGCCTCGAGATGGTGGCGCGCAGTCATCATTCAGAGAGTGAGAGTGGTCTAGGTACACCTGAGCCGACTATGCCTACTTCGATACCCACCTATACTTACCACTCACCCGAGCCGTTTATACCCCCACACACCTACACATCACCTTCCATACCCAATTTTCACATTGACATCACCTTCCTACCCCTCACATTACACATCACCTTCCATACTCCCACGCACTTACATGTCCGTGACTCATCCTGTCGACAGAGCCAGCCTCCATAGCATTAGATATCCCACTGTCGTCACAGCATTTACCATCTCATACATTGCATCCCACACATGATACCATCGTTGACCTATTACCTGAGTGGGGTAGACTTCCAGGTAGGCGGCCTCGTACTCGACGTGTACATCGAGTACTCGATCCATCGGGACATTCAGCCCATCAAGACCCTCTAAGACCTTCGCCTCCCTACCCATCAGCCCCTTAGCTTCCACCAGCTCCTCCGCTCCTTCTCGCACTCCACTGCGACCCTATCGGGTCAGCGGTGTCGCTTATTCCAGGGCGCCGCCTGAGAATATAAGGCGCTGCCTGTGGGACACATCAATCTATAAGAATTTATATATATGATATTCTCGCAGATTTTACATGTTTTCGTGTATGCATGATAACTTGGCTTAATTTTAGCTCATTCGATTTTCATGGCGCCTGTAACATGTTCTTCCCCCATTACTATCACTGGTAGCCCAACAATTTCCACCTGTTTCTCTCATCATATATGTAAGTATTAATTATTAGAATTAATCATTTTTCCCTATGGTTAAAAGACATCAAATACTCTTTAATTTATGAATATAACATCAAATATCATTTTCTATTTCGTTAATTTACATTATGTTTTTAAAGAATTGTTATTTTGGAACGTTTTTATTAAAATTATGCCAAAAATTGAAGAACAATCAGATTTTAGAAATTGTGTTTTCAAAAGTTTGTTTAATCAAATAACCCTTTTTTTAACCAAATTCACCCAATTGACAATTCTTTGGTTAGAGTTTAGTGACTTTGATCAACTCGAGATTGGAAAAATGAAATATAAATATTTGGTTATAAATCTGAGTCTCTATGTGCTTCCAAATAAAGCACACCCTCTTTATGTTTTTTTTAAAAATAATTTACAAAAACTTTTTCATTATATGGATTTACATGTAACTTTAAAATGTTGTTTTTATTTTTTATAATAAACAATGAGGGAATTTTATTAAAATGACACCCTTTATGTTTTTATTTTTTTATTAAATTAAGGGTTAAATCTTAAAATTCTCATTCTAAAATTTATTTTTATTGAATCATCCCAATTAAAAAAGTGCTCTGGTATGGAAGAAGAAGCCGGCGTTGGTAGTGCCGGTTTCTAATTTTTTAAAAATTTGAAGAAGCCGTAGTTGTGAGTGCCGATTTCTGGTTTTTTAAAAAATTAAAGAAGCCGGCGTTGGGAATGCCGGTTTCTCATTTTTAAAAAATTTGAAGAAGTCAGGCTAGAGTGCTCTAAGCCGGTTTTAAAGGCCCAAAGAAGCCATGGGAATGCCTCTGGGCCAACATTTATCAATCACTGAAACCGGCAATGGGAATGCCGGCTTTGCCATCTGTCCAAAGACGCACTACTTTGGTAAAATTTTTGAAAGTCGATTTATAATGCGGATTATTTATTTGCATTGACTTACATCCGTACAAAAGTCCCATTTTCAGCTCCTTCTTAACGGCCATGCTAGAGCCCTCAGGTAATTTTTAGGTCACTAGGTAGCAAAAAGGGTTGATTTGGGACATATTTAGGATATTAAAAAAAAATACTAAAATAGATTGGAAATGAAAATAATACCAAATTAATACATTTATCGTTTGACAATATTTTTAAATTAATACTACAATGTCAGTTAATACTACAATGACTACAATATTAACATAAAAATTTTCAAAACATTTTCAATGTCAGTTAATAAATGCGCATTAACTTGAAAAGAAATTTCAATACTGATGTTTCAGTTATCAGAAGACAAGGAAACTGCATTAGTTTAAAGATTATTTTGGTTTTTAACCTATATTAGTAATTTTAAAATAACATACGAATATCCAAATACATGTGCGGTTAGCCTGCCACTATTCGACGTCCATGCTGACACCATATAATATATATACACCAGCACCTATCAATTGATGTAGTTTTAGTACCATTGTTTCCAATATTAACAATAATCGGACATCCACTTCATGTTCTCCCAAGATTTGTATGTTAAATAACACTTCCCTCTACCCAGAGCTCATTGGTTTACTTCTTCCCGTAAGAACTAGTGATTTCCTACGTGAGAGACTCAAATCCTTAATAAGGTTTGTTCATATAAATGTTAAGGTAACTCGTGTTTCCGCACATTGATTTGTGAATATTTGTATTGATGATATAAAAAATGTAAAATACATTATTCAATAAGTTTCTCATAAAATAAGTGCTATTTGGGTATGATAATATTTAGGTACTATTTTAGTAAATATAAGTATTATATGACATTATTCATTAATATGATAGCACTCACAACTATTAAGATAGTATCTACAGTCTATTATGACTGTAGCTAAGTACTACCTTATATGAAACACAGCTATTTTCTATAAAACCATAGTTAATCATGTATTTTACATTTTTTATGTCATCTTTATAATTCCCAAATCAATATGGGAAAACACAAGTTTCCCTAAATATTATCCTGCAATACTCGGACAGTGGCATCTACAATTTACCTCACAGAAAGCGAATGCATAGCTAGTCTCCAAAGTTGTTCTGCAAGGATCAAATCAGTAGGCCATAGTCTTATATTGAGTAAAGAATAAGAAATGGATATGGGGTTTGTTTGAGGAGTAACTAACTTATTTCAGATAACTCTAAGCCAAATGCACAACCACAAAACACTTCCCGTGGTCAAAAAAGACAAAAGGTTTTGGAATTTACACAGGGAGAAAGATCATGTCCCCTTTTCTACCAATGAAACAATAACAGTCACATCGCTTGCCACCTGTATATCCTCCATACCCAGCTGCTCTGGCAGCATCTGCAAATGGACTCCTGGAAGTTGATCCCCCACCTCTTGTGCTCCATAACAGCTCTGCTATTTTCGAAAAATTAAAAAAAAAACTTACGAACATCCCAAATTTTCCATGTTTGATATGCATTGCAAGTGAACATAGCAAGAGCCTGTGTTTACAATTCAAAGGTGTATGATGGCCACTTATGCAACTTTGCATGAACACAAAAGAGACCACACCTAAGAGATCACTTATCCGTGTTGCAAGTTACAGCCACCATAGAAACTATTGCCATTTTTCTTTTTTCTTTTTTGGTGTATGCCACATTGCATTATCCATTACAGACTACTGAAGTTTACAGTTATCAGATTCTTTTTTTCAAAGAATTACCATCTCGGAGAAACTTAGGGAAATTTGAGCAAGATCTAGGCACCTTAGGTTTTAGATTGGCTTGCAAGGACTTGGAGACGATTGCAACAGATTTCTGCCTATATATATTGTCGAAAGGCCATCTGTTGCAGTGATTATCACATCACTTCATCCAAATCAATTTTGTATTCCTGAAACAAAATATACAAAGTTCATACCTTTTCAAATAAAAACAGAAAGCTAATAAGGTTATAAGAAGAGTTAGTAAAAACATAATGAAATTATTTTTCTCTTATTGCCTTTGTCAGGGGATAGTGGCAACACAAATATTCTACACCCTCTGATAAAATGTTCATAAATTTAGTAATAGCTACTGAGAAATTCTCAAAGGTCCAGCTAACATGGCTGGCTTGAAAATAATGTACCTCTATGAGTTCAGAGGGATCATCGCCTTTTTCAATCCGTAATGGAAAATTGAACTCATATACCATTGGAGAGGACCTTTGGAAGACAGAATTATGTCTTACTATGAGAAATCCCGAGTCTCCTAAATTGGCCACATGCAGAACCTGTTAAGTCAAATTGTTAAAGTACAGAAAAGATGAATTTTAGCTCCACAACTATGCATCTATATATATAGCATATAGCATATGAGTTTCAAGCATAAGAAGAGAAAAGCTCTGACCAATTTTATAAAATAAGATTACTTTCTTATCGACCAGCATGGTTGTCCTACTCCTAAGTAGGGATGACAATAAGGTTGATATTTTGGGGGATTTACATAACTTCACCGCTAACAGGATGAGAATTTTTACAATAATATTATTCCTTAGAAAATATACATTTTTAAGGTAGTCTATTTCATAAAATGTTTATACAATTATAACACTTTGAAATCCTTTAAAAAAAGATGCATAAATCATATTCTCAAAATGTGATTTTAGTATGAATATAGTTTATAAATTTGTACTAAAATCCTCTCTTCAAAAGATGATTTTGATGTGAATACTTAGAAGGTAAAATTTGTCTTTTCAAAAAATTATAGCATAAATACAATACATAAATTTGTATTGAAATCATCTTTTCAAAGGATGATTTTGACATGAATACAAAGTGTTTTATTTTTTAGAATACATTCATAAACACCACTTTTTTAAAAGGAAAAAACATGTAACTGTTTGGGGGTGGGGGCGGCGCGCAACTACACATAAATGGATTCTTAGTGGGTTTAATATCCGAATAAATAATAAATATATTTTAAAAAAAAGTCTAGCTTTTGGTGTTATCCTGCCCACCTCAATGAAATAATTTAATTTAATGTGGATGTGTGTGTGTGTGTGTATAGCTATCTTACCATTGCCAACACATAAACAATCCTAAGGTTTCAAAAAATAGAGAATGAAAGATATTTTAAAGGGGCAAAATGGGTGTGGGAAATTCCTTGTCTCACCCTCACCTTGCCCTCATTAACATCCCTATCTCTAACCATTAACCATTGCTTGCCAACTTAATATCACATTTAGATTACAAGACCTTTAAATCTTATCTCATGCAAGATTACAATTATTAAAGCAAATACAAATATGAAAAACTATGTTTCCTTTGGATCTTGTTCAAACATAGTCAATTCACACACGCATAAATGCAAAAGTGTTTGAGTGAAAAAAAAAATGTTTTTTAGTAAAATGAGCAACTCTGTTTCTAAGGAGTGAACTGATAAAATGCCATATCAGCATACATTATTAACAAATTCTTTGTACTTTGTAGCACCATAAATTCATGCATGATCCATTGAAAGCTTATACAGAGTATCACAAGAATAGAGTTCACTGTAAACCAAGTTTGAAGCATACAACAAGATCCTAATATATTGAATCATGGAAATCATTATGAAACTTCAGCTGATATTTAAAACAAAATTGATCTAATACAGAGCCAAAGTTGATGAAGAAAGATCATGCAAACAACACAAGGTGAAAGAGTTAAAACTAGAGTTTTGACAAAATAGGTTATTTTGAAAAAAATTACAAATATGTATTAAAACCAAAATACCCAAACTAGTGCGTTTGAGCCATGTCGGTTATTATTATCAAGAATGCCGAGTCATTGGCTATATACCATTGAATTTTTTTAAGTTAATGTAGTAGTCACCGACTCGCGCATTGAAATTATTTAAGTTAGCCGCAGATTCCTCGATCACAACATTAACTAAAAGTTTCAATGTGGTAGACGCACTACTGTAGTATTGGCTCCTTTTTCAAACTATTTTGGTAATTTTAAAATTTGTATTAGTTTGGGACAAGACTCTAAAAACTACATATATTATCAATATCATAAAATAGTGATGCATTCAAACATTTAAAATTCAAGAGATTACAAATTGTTATTATTATTTTTGTCTTATCCTCATGAAATCATACCAATCATTGAATACTCATTTAACATAATCATTGGTTTTTAGTATCTCTTATCATGATAAAGATTAATTTGCAATCTTTTTGTATGATCCAAACTGAACATTTATAATCTTTCACAAGAGGGAATACTGTAATAAAGATCAGCTTACTTTCTATTACCAATAAATAAGTAACCTACAACTTCATTAGTAATAAAAACAAATGAAAACTCCTACTGTTCAACGATATGGGTCCCTGTCAAGAAATCCATTCTCTTGACTTGATCTAATTTATACATGGTGGAAGGATGTCTCATCCTTCTTGATTTTTTAATTAATAAGTCTCTGATCAAAAAATAAAATAAAATAACAAAAGCCCAAACAAGCTTTCTAAAACTTCAGTTGTGTTCGGTTGATCTCAGATATTAAAAGAGTAAACATATCAGAATACAAAGGGAGAAGTGAAAACCCAGGTAAGTCAAAGCAGAACTTTTGTAAGATATCCTTCTTCAATGTGAATCTCACCTCAATTTTGTTTACTTACTCTGTTTCTCTCTTCTTTGTTACTAAAATAATATGATGCCCAGGTATATATGCCCAGATTCTGTAGATGCAAGAGGAAAAGGTGCCTTTTAATGAGTTCCACAATCGACATCCGAAATGCAGAGTGCAGATTCTTTGACCACACCATTCCTAATGCACTTCTTCACTTCCAATTTATTGTGCAAATGGAATGTACACGTCATCCACAATCTCACATTCACATCAGAGACTGGAAAAGGCTACTTATATGCATTTTTGGCCATCACTCACTCATTCATTCATATTCCTAGTCATAGTCAAATCACTAATATGTTCTAAGGCAGCCTGACAGCCTATCACCAAATTTAGGAGTATTTTAAGAATTGTAACCTAAACATACCTCTACCCTGTCTTTGGTAAATTGAAACTGTAAAACTGATAAGCAAAGTATCCACTATGGAACATCAATATTGATTTCTATATAAACTTGTTTTAGGCAGAAAATCATTTTTTTCTCTAATTACTCTCAAGCCAGTTATCTTCAATTACTAGTTCCATATTTCTTTACCAATTATCACAAGCTCCTTCTGAATAAAAGAACCCACAATCAATGGTGTTTTTCTTGTCTCTAAATCTTTCAATTACTTTCCACTCTGTATATATTAACCTTGAGACTTTTCTATGTTCAATGACCATATGCCTTTATCTTGAGGTGTCCATTTCCAAGATCTATGGCCATGATAACTAGCTTGCCATTAGTGAAACTTCTACAGCGATGTATTTTAACTTGTTCAGGTAGCATTAGGGAGCAAAGTCATACAATTGTACACAAGGGTAGTAAATAAAAAAGACTTCACAATTATGTTTGATAAAATTTTACTCATTTCTTTTTAGCCTTGTCTAACCTCTCAAATCTTGTTCATTTCCCTCCAGCAAAATTAATTAGGAAATCTAAAGCCCTATATAAGTAAGATCAACGCCTTTGTATGATCAGTGGCTAAAGAAGAAGCTTAAAATCAATGACTAGCTATAGGTGAGAAACCAAACAAAGCCCTTAGTCCTGGCCATTGATTAACCATCTATTCTTACATTGCCCTATGACTTTAGGGCTGTGGAATTGCTCTTCTAACAAGCCAAACTCAATTGGGTCCTTCAAGGAGCACAGGCAACATGATAACTATATCCTTTAAGGGTTTGGAATGTACAACTAGACGCAAAATTTTGAGGCAAATTGCTTGCCTTGCTCTGATTTGAGTAGTATGGAAGGAAAGAATGTATTGAATTTTTAAGATAGGTGAGAAATTTCAAATCCATATGGAGCCTAATTTTTGTTCTTCCTTTAGGCTCAACTAGAACCTTTAAGGAGACTACTGCAATGTTTATTCAGCTTTTAATTGAATTTTGCATATAAATTATAAGGGTTAAAGCAGTTAAGCTTGGACCAAAGCTTCAGCATATAGAGTAGAGTAGCCTAATCCATATATTTCTTTAAAAAATATTATGCATAGATCTTGCTTTATATTAGAGGAATTTATCTACTTGCTCAGTTTGACCACAGTTTGAATCTTTGGGAAGATTTGTCATCTATTGCTGGCGCTTTCAATTCCTTTATCAATGAACTATTGTTTTACTAACAAAAATATATACGAAAAAAATGTTTGCTTTAACTTTACATTTCAATATATATATATATATATATATATATATATATATATATATATATATATATATTTGATGCAGTGTTGAACAGAAAAATAGCACTCCAACTTGACATTGGTTTACCAAAATCCCATTTTGCATTTACCACATTTCTTTCTGCCTCTCTCCTGGCTGTTTCCATGCCTAATTCAGAACAAAGCTTAAGTTGAAATAACTTTACCTGACCATTAAAGTAAGCAACCAAAACTGTAGACAATCCAGGAGACTGTGCTTCAACAACACTTCGATTAAGAATTTCTCTTGGGTTGGTTATTGGAAACCCTTTTCCTTTGAGTACTATCTCTTCAAGATTCATGACTTCCTTGAGCATAATCAGCTGATTCCTGAAAAAAGGAAGAACTTACTAAATTTTAACCCAGGCATGTTTGCATAAACATATTTAACCTTTAAGAATTTTTTTCTTTCTATTCTGGTTATGCATCAACATCAACAAGTTGGTAGAGAATGATATCTTGCAATAACTGAGAACCAAAGTGCAATTATTGTTTGCACTCAACTCGCAGTATAGTATCAGCAATATCTGAATAGGTTGATTCCAGTGACCACAGATAATAGAAAATATTCTTTTCTTTTCACTCTTTTGTTTGTGATTACAACATCCTTTTTTTTGGTATTTGTTTGGACAAAGTAAAAATTTGTCAACTAAAATCACAATCTAATGTCAAGTAAAACCAGTAAGGTTAAATATTCATGACCACTTCAAATGGTGGAAATATTAGATGTGTGATCTCTTGTATGTCACAGTCATCCAACTTGTTATAGCATATATCTACTTTGGGTATATAGAGTTGTAACCTATTAGAAAACTTGTCATATAGAGTTGTAATCTATTAGGAAGGTTAGATTAGCTTTTGTGTATATATATATTCACAATGAATCAATGCAAAACACAAGGAATTCTTTCCTCCAATTCTTTCTTCTTGCTTTCTGCATGGTATCAAAGCCTTAAGGCTTGGATTGAGAAAAGGAAGAATACCGTTTCTAGACTGTTCTCGGAGAATACTGTGGAGGCCGTGAAGGGTGTTTTTGAAACACCCATTTCGAGGGCACATGAAGCGACACCACTGGTCCAGGAAGGAGCATCGACCTCCGACGAGTTAGGCCACCAAGTCCGATGGCCGGAACCCTAGCACATGACGTGCACACGCCCATCTTGTGTTTCGATACTGTTATACATGCGCAGCACATGGGGTGCGCGTGGAGGCGCATGGAGAGTCCGATCTCCTTCCAACGAATACTGCGTGGTGCGTCTCTCTCTCAAGAGTCGATTGGTGTTGTTTTTGGTGCTAGATTCCAAGTATTTTGTGGATTTCTAAGATTTTTGTTGCGGATCCGGTTACAAGAATCCCGTCCGACAGTTTCAAAGGTATCCTTCGCCCTAATTCTTGGTATTTGACTTCAATGAGTAGTTCGGGGATCTTTAGAAGATAAGAAGCCTGTTTCGACGCTTGAAGTGGTCCCTATAATGTCTAAAATCGCGAAGGACAAACTAACTGGTCCCAATTACTCGGATTGGAGTAAAACAATCCGCCTCTACTTACAGAATATTCATATGACCAATCATCTTCGATAGCGACCCTCCCACAGACATCTGGAAAGACGGAATGCCAGATGATGCCCTGCCTCCCTACAAATTCGTAATTCCATCGAAGGTAAAGTACTCACCTCATTAATCAATGTGAGTATGTTAAGGAACTAATGGAATATTCGCTTCATGATTCTGCGAATATTTCTCGCATATTCGATGTATGTAGAGCCTTTTATTGCACCGAGAACAAGACGGCCCTCACTAACTCTCTACGGATTATTGTAAGACATTTACACTGAATACGCTACTACCATTTAAATTCGTATGTTAAGGTTCAAGAGGCTCATGGGAAAAAATGGCGTTGATTCCGGGTTTTCTAAATTTCGCACTCTTCGAGCATGATCATACGAGATTCCGCCACTCGAGGATCTCATCCTTCCAAGAAACATTAAGTTACGATACCCGCATGCAGATCTCCTCATGTACTCCTCCTTCTACCCAGATAAGCAGTGCCCTCGTTGGTCGGAACAATGTTGAGTCAGAAACGCAACAATACAGAAATAATGGTCCAGGCGGTAACTCTAGAGGGACAAGCTTTAGAGGGGTTGTTTGTTACTACTACCATAAGGTTATACATGTGATACTAGACAGTAAGAAGAGAAAAAGTCGAAACCAAAGACTTCAGTCTGCTCATGTAGCTTCCACTAATGAGGCATCGGATCAGTCAATTCAGTTCACAACAGAAGAATTAGTCAAAGTTCCACTTGTATCAGAATCACAAGTCTCCATCTACCTTAATTACTACTTATTGCCGAAGTCAGTAACCCAAATAAATGTCTTCTTGCTCTTCTTCGTCTCTTCGAATAATATCGACTGAGTCACAGATCACATGATGTGTAATTTAGCTTATTCTCTACCTTTAGTCACATCCTTCAACTTCCTCACTCTAGCCGACTAATACAATCATGCTGTTTCGGCCAGCACAATTTTCCACTACATCTCTCCCTCTGTCATTCGTCTTGAATTTACCTAATTTCTCTTTTAATCTAATCTCTGTGAGCAAATTTACTCGAGCACTTAAATGTTATACCTTATTCTCCCCTGGTTTTTGTCTATTTCAGGATCTTATGACGAAGCAGATTATTGGTAAAAGATGTGAGTCTAGGGATCTCTACATTCTTGATCATACAATACCAAGACCTATCATTGCCTCGGTTACTACACCATTCATGCATTGTCGACAATATCCCTTTCTTCCTCTTTGTCAAAAGTCACATTCACAATTTTCAAGTCTATTGTCATTAGAGTGCGAGTCTTATCAATTTGCGAAGCATCATCGTCTTCATTCTAGTCCTAGAGTCAATAAATGAGCTAGTGCTCCATTTGAATTAGTCCATTCAGATGTGTGGGGTCCGTGTCCAGTTGTGTCCCCAATTAGGTTTCGATACTGTTACTTTTGTTGATGATTACTTACTTAACCACTTGCTATATCTAATAAAATCAAGCAGGAGTTATTTTCTCATTTTCGTGTCTTTTATGCTGAGATACACACTCAATTTCATGTTAATGTTCAAAGTTTGAAAAGTGATAATGCTAAAGAATATGTCTTAGAACGCTTTAGTCTTCATGTTTAAAATGCAGATCCTTCATTGGGACTCATGCTACTGATACACTTTCTCAAACCCAAGGGGCCGAGGAAGAATAGACACCCTTGAAAAACTCCGGCTGCAGCTCTATTATTTCAAATGTAGGTGCCCAAGCATTTCTGGGCCGATGTTGTTTCCACCGCTTGTTTTTTTATTAACCGGATGCCTTCCTCAGTCTTGAATTGGGACACTCCGTATCACATCATTTTTCTAAATAAACCTTTGTTTCCTATTGAGCCTCGAATATTTTGGTGTACCTGTTTTGTTCGGGATACCTGCTCACATGCCTAAACTCGATCCTAAGTCATTGAAGTGTATCTTCCTTGGTGACTCTCGAGTTCAAAAGGGATATAGGTGTCCTAGTCTTCGGAAGTACCTAGTTTCTGTTGATGTCACATTTCTTGAGAATACTCTTTTTTCTCAAGACCCGATCCATACTAGTCAGGGGGAGAATGATGATTTGTTCGTTTATACTCTTGCCTCACCACCCGCTTGCTCCCCGTTTCAGTCAAACTCCTCCTATCACTCAGGTCTACAATCGACGCCACCCCCCAGTCTCAAGCCCTCCACTAGCTGCTTCGACATCAGATCCAGTTCTCAATGATTATCTTCCTATTGCTCTCCGTGAAGGTAAACGTCAGTGTGCTCATCCAATTTCCTCCTTTTGCTCTTATGATCGTTTGTCATTATAGTCTTGTTCTTTTATTGCATCCTTGGATTATATTTTGTTGCCTAACAAGGTTTCTGGAGCCCTCGCTATCCCCGCCGACATAAGTATGATGTGAGGAGATGGATGCTTAATCGACAATGGTACTTGGGACTTGGTTTGGTTATCTGTTAAAGAAGATCATTGGTTGTCATAAGTGTTATAGTGAAAGCACTGATGGATTCGTTTACTCTGCTGAAGGCCCGCCTTATTGCTGAAGGGTATGCCTGCACCTATGGCGTGGACTATTTCGGAGACTCTTCCCTCGTTGCAAGATGACATTTTGTCTCGCCTTATTTCTCGCTACCACTTATAATCGACTTCCACTCATCTTGATAAAAAAATGTCTTTCTCTTCATGGCGACCTTCGTGAGTGAGTACAGATATGAGCAACTCCAGGTTTGTCAGTCAGTGTGAGATAGTGGAAAGTTCGTCTGCCTTCCTAAGTCTTCAGATGGTCTAAATAGAGTCCGCATGCGTGGTTTGGTAAATTCAGCCAAATCATTGAGGAATTTGGCATGTAGAAGAGTAAATCTGACCACTCAGTTTTCTACAAGAACTCCAATTCAGGTATCATTCCTCGTCTAGAGCGCCCTGTACGATATTGTTATCACCTGGAGCGACTTGTACAGATCTCATCTCTTAAGTCCTTTATTCGCAGTCAATCTATACAAAGGACTTAGTGGATGCTAAGATATTTTCGGGTATCGCTATGCGGCAAACATGGAATCTTCTTATCTCAAAGGAAATATGTGCTTGATCTATTGTCTGATATTGGAAAGTTTGAGGTAAAACCATGCAGTTCTCCTATGGTTCCAAGCGTACACCTTACTAAAGAAGGTGAAACATTCGGCGATCTCGAGATATGCTGTAAGATTTATCGTGAAGCTAAATTACCTTTAGAATCACCTCGTCCCGAGATCCACCCACGTTTAGTGTTGTAAGTCCGTACATTCTTCCAACAATTGATCATCAAGCGCTTGTATAAATGTATTCTATGTTACTCGAAGGAGCCCTGACATGGTATTTTATACAAAGAATCACGTGGGCATAATAGACTTGAGCGTTTACCTGACGACTCAAAGGATCTAAGGAGGACAATAGGTCCACTTGCAGTACGTATGTTCATTGAGGGAATCTAGTTTCATGGAAAATAAGAAACAGAGACATCAGTTTCCCAATCTAAAAGTAGTTTGAAATATAGAACGATGCCACAATTCAGATGTGAGATCATGTGCATTTCACTAACTCGACTAGTCGACATCGGCCTACCGGGTCCCAAAGAGAAACTCCTGTGTGACAACTGTGTCAGTTCTTCATATTGTTTAATCCCAGATTCCATGAACTACTAAGCATATTGAAATGATCGTCATTTTGTTCGTGAGAAAATACAACTCGACTGATTTCTACGGGCGATACGTGGAAGACTCTGGAGAACAATTAGGAGATATCTTCACAAAGACCCTAAGTGGGAACCAGGTTAGTTATCTATGTAACAAGTTGGTCATGATTAATATCTATACTCCAACTTGAGGGGGAGTGTTATAGCATATATCAACTTTACATATAGGGTTGTAACCTATCAGAAACTCATTACATGTAGCTTAAAATCACAGAAGGTTAGAATGGCTAGGCATATATATATATTCACAATGAATTAATGCAAAACACAAGGAATTCTTTCCTCCAATTCTTTCTTCTTGCTTTCTACACAACTCAAAGGTTAGAAATAAATAATATAAAAATTAAAAAAAGTGCACTTTTCCATGTTAATCAACAGACATTTGTATGATTTTTTTTTCCTCTCGACTCTGACTCATACCTGAAACCTCCTACATAACTGCCCCAACCCCTGCCAATTGAGCCAAGACTCAAACCCATGTTTGTTTGAGCTATTGAATTGGAAGTTAAGGTCAACAAAGATATGCAAGTGAATTTGCATCAGCATGATAACACATCTAAGGTATACTCAAAATTGTAACAGATTCTGACATGTAGAACAGCTGCCCATAAGGGTTTCTATATCTTCCAAAAATGTAGAAGTATCTAACAAGCCATTACATTTCAAAGAACTTAAGACTTTGATCTCATTTTCATCAGTGAGTCAAAAGCGACGAAATGGAATTATTGGCCTGCTACCATGATATCATGAAAGGATTTACCTCTAATGACCATTGACCAACTCCATCAGCCACACCAAACCAGTTCTGAAAGCAACAAAACAAGCATCTTCTACACCACAATGCCTGGAAAGTACATTTTAATTATTACACTGAAGATTTTCAAAAATGTCAAACCACTTAGTATTTAGTTAATTTCTGAAATGGTTGGACCTTACTATTGAAATCGAGAATACCACTTTCCAACCAGTTCAAAGATTCATTACAGATTTGACACTCACTTGTGATACTAATAATTAGAGTCCTATTTTGATATCCAACTACCGACATTCGAAAGATATAATTTGAAATTGTTCATCCAAAAGAGATTAATGTAGAATATTTTGCTGCTAAAAACACATCTAGCACATGTAGCAGGACAAGAACTTGATTCACTGTCTGGAACCAGTATCAAAAAGTCCATAACTTGAGTAAGTTGGAACAATCCGAATCCTACCACTCATTTCTTAGTCAGTCTCTAAATAATTTTTCTGACAGTTGTAGATGTTAAGGTTTAGTCTCCTAATCTATTTCGAATTTTTTTCCTTCTCTCTTTAGTCTCCTAATTGAACTCTAACTTTGTTTCCTTTTTTGCCTTAACACTAGAGTATAAATATGTATGTTTCCTCCTTTGTAAATTAATGAGAATACAGAATTCCTTTTCTCTCAACATGGTATCAGAGCCATAAAAGAGTTTGGGAATATTAGGGTTAGGATTTCGCCGTGTGGTCAATTTCAACGACCCATCCAATGATCGGGTGCCTCACTCTAAATTTTATTACAACTACAAAACCTCTCAGGAGTCACAACCACCGTCAGAACAACCCGCCGCCGGAAACCTTTTCCGGCAACCCCAACTTCGGTGCTTGGACACTCCATTAGGATCGATGGAGCCTATGCTCCCCGCCGGTGGAAGACTCTCCGGAAAAAGGTGACCCACGTGCTGCCGCTGTCCCTCACTCGCCAACATGTGAGGGCACATGGCTTATTCTCCAATCGTCAGGCTTCATCACCGGAGTCGCCTACCACCGATCTTCAAGTCTATATACCTGGTTTTCTGATTCAACACCTACATCATCCTCTTTTGTCCATTTTTCTCTCCGGTGGCATATATTTTCAGCTTCTTCTTGATTTTTCTTCTAAGTCCGACACCTCTAAAGCTCCTCTCACCATATAGAGTTATTTTGTTCCTTCTGAAAGTACTGATTTCGTTGCTTCTGTGACTCTCTACTAATTTATCATCTCTATGGCTGAAAAAGACGTCTCTATGGCCAAGAAAGATGTCTCTATGGTTGCGAAAGGTCATACTTATAATTCCTTAGTATCTAGAAGTCCTATGATTACCTAGGATAAACTCACGAGAAGCGAAAATTATCAATCATTGGCAGATTCCATGGACCTATGGTTTATAGGTAATGGTTGTGAGGATCATCTTACTACAGAGGACACAAGTATCCCCGAAGATCAACGTCCTCGGTAGCGAAAATTTGATGCTTTACTATGCAATATTCTCCGGCAATCTATTGATGCCAAGACTCTATATAATATCAGGGCCTATAAAACTTGCTACACTCTATGGAATTAGGTGAAGAAACTATACACTAATGATATCTGGTGTTCTACCTGCATATCCTCCATTGCTAATTTGAAATGCCCTGCATGGATATATCTTCTTATGGTGGACGAATGTCTACCCTTAAGGATGAACTCGTATCTATCTTGCCCAAGTCTACTAATATTGAGACTTCACTATCAAAGATGGATCGAGTCTTTATGATCATTCTTCTGCTTAACCTCAGGCCAAATTTTGAGAACATCCGGGAACAGATACTCACTAGAGCTATTATTCCAAAACTGATAGGCTCTTGCTCTGCCATTTCCGCCACACCTCCACTTCCACTTAATCCATGCGATCTGAGATTACATCGAACACTGCTGTGATGGTTTCTCAGTATCATTCTCGAAATGATTCTAGAGGTGGACGCGGTAACAACCGAGGTAGAGGACAACATCCTCAATGCACATATTGTCAAAGGCTTAGACACACCTGCGGATCGACGCTTATCGGGCTATACTACCACCTCCCGCATCACTCCATTCGCCTGGCCTTCTCCGACCATTTAGCGAGTTCAAGTTCTGTCTCAGGGAGCTCATCCACACCTCGTGAGTCATTCTACGCCGGCGGAACATGAGGAGCCCCATCTCACTGGGCCCAAATCTTCCTCCATTGCTTCGTCAGCCTAAACCGATACAATGTCTCTACTAGTTTACACATTCATCCGCACTCGATCCGATTCGAGCCCAGATCATATCTCTGGTAATAAAGGCATTTTTTCTTCTCTTACCTTTCTGACTCTTTTACCCACTATTACCTTAGTTAATTTGTTCAAACCATACCAAAGGCATCGACTGGGCTTGTCCCCCTCCCTTCCCACCCCTACTTTTGTACTTTATGTTCCCGATTTTCCTTTAATCTTATTTCCATTAAGAGCGTGACTCGACCTCCATCATGCACTTACTTTTCACACACAACTCTCAGAACTCAGACCGTAAGACGGAAGACAATTAGCATAGGACATGAGCTCGAAGGCCTCACCTCAAATACCGCTTTTTGTTTCACCGAAGCAGACCTCCAATCGAAACTCCTCTCCTCCTCCACACCGCCTCTGGCCATCCCAAGCCTCTCCAAGCTCTGGGGCTCTGCCTCATTTTTCTGGGGCTTTATCTCTTCACTTGAGGTGAGTCATGTCAACTCTGGGAAACATACTTGTGTCTCGCTCCTAAAGTGTTTAGATCCTAACAAAGTCTCATTTCTGAGCTTTGATCCACACCGAGTGAGCTGGGGTCCTCAGTCTACGCTCACTTTAGGATTTTGTTACTTTGTTACTTTTATACTTTTATAGACGATTATTCTCGATGTACTTGGTTATTTTTAATGAAAACTCGAGCTAAGTTATTTTCTATCTTTCAAAAATTTCATGCTGAAATTTGCACTTAATTCAATACTTATATTCGTATTTTAAGAAGTGATAATGCAAGCAAAGGAATATTTCTCTATGTCATTCTCTTCTTTTATGTCTTCCCATAGGATTCTTCACCAATCATCTTATGCTTACACTCATCAACAGAATGGAGTGGTTGAGCGTAAGAATCGTCATTTAGTTGAGACAAACACTTCCTCCTCCCATCATAAGGTTCCCAATCGTTTTGGGGGATGCCACCTTGATTGCATAAGTATTTGATTTAATCGTATGTCGCCCTCTGCTTGCATGGATCGCATCCTCATTCTATCTTACTACCTAATCAATCTCTCTTTTGCCTCCCTCCTCGTGTCTTTGGTTGTGTCTGTTTTGTTCATATTCTCACTCCAAGGCAAGACAAACTCTCAGCCAAAGCCACGAAGTGTGTCTTCTTAGGTTATTCTCGCCTCTCGTATGTTATCATCAAGTATTCTCCCGAAGATTAATCACTACTTTAGACATTCATCGATGTCACCTTCTTTGAGGACTCCTCCTTCTCTTCTGCAGTGTGTCCTCCTGCTCCAAATGTCTTATCTATTCCTCTTGCCTACCATCGTGATTTCCTTCTCCAATTCCGCAAATGTCGCATCACCACTTCGTGTTTATACTCGCCGTCCGTCCTCCTCCAGGGCCTTTGTGGTCAAGCATCTTCTATGCTACAGTTATCACTTCCGGGTTCGCAATCGCCAATGATCTACCTATCGTATTTCTGAAAAGGTACCCGCCTACTACTAACTCACATCTTGTTCATAATTTTCGGCCTTTCATTGTTATCTTTACCCTACTTTGCTTTTGCTTCCACCTCGTTTTCAGTTCTACCAAAGATTCAATGGCGCTCTCTCATCCAGCTGAATCATGCAAATACATGAAAATGATCATCTTTACTCCATGGGTACATCATTTGTCGCCTTCCTCCCGGCAAGTCTCCCGCGTTCGTCGCCGTTTATAAAGTAGCGCGACTCATACAAAGGATCGCTTAAGGCCCGGGACAAGTTGCCAAGGGTACGCCAAAGAATATGGTTCTACTATTATGACATTTTTTTCTCCCACAAGATCATCTGTCACATTTCTTTCTATGGATGTTATGCACTCATGGCCCCGTTTTCAATTGGATATGAAAATGCCCTCCTTCATGGTGATTCACGGTATGAATATATGGAACAACCGCCTCGGTTTTCATGGTTCAAGGAGTTCGCTTCATGCAAATTACATTGTTCCTATATGGTTCAAAACGCTTCTCGAGCTTCATGAATTTCTGGCTAACCTAAATTCGCTTGGTGAGTTTGCCAGTGATTCGTGCCACAAAGTAGACCATTCCGCTTTTATCATCATATCTCTATCGATAGCGATTTACTTGATTGTTTATGTGGATAGACATTGTCATTACATGCTGACCGACGGTATTCAGAACTCAAACAACACATCTTCAAACACTTTACAAAAGACTTCAGGGAAACTTCAACATTTTTTGTGCATCGAGGTAGCCTCGGGCCACCCGAGTGGTTGTTTCTCAAAGGAAGCATACCTCGATACACTGTACAGACACTAAGATGTTTGGATTGTAAGCCCCGTAGGACACTCCTATGGATACAAATGTCAAACTCAGATCAGTCAAGGGAGCTCTACGATCCGTGGAGATATCGATCACTGTAGGGAAACCAACTATCTCACTCATCACTGCCCGACATTTCTTTCCTATGAGCCGGTTAGCTCGGCTCCTACAATCACTTCTTATAGCCATTAGGATGTCAGCAGTCAGACTTCCACTATGTCAAAAGATACCAGTCAAGGGTGTTGTATGAGAACATAGGTCATACTCGACAGAATATATTTGCCGCAAACTCAAGTGTGCTCACCCTACATATAGACGTTTCTACATCGTGGTATTGTATGTTCATCGGGCTGCAACTTAACATCCTAAGAGTAAGAAACAAAATGTAGTAGCCGTATCTAGTGTCATTTAGCATCGAGCCATGCCTTAGCAACATGTAAACTCGTATGGTCACATCTCCTCCAAGAGCTGGAGATTCGGGAAGGATGATAGATGAAGCTTATAATGCGGATAACGTTACCTGCATATTTCATCTAACCCAGTTTTCCATGAGAGGATCAAGCACATCGAAGTGGATTGTCACTTTATCAAAGAGAAAGTTGCATTGAGATGCATGACTACTAGTTTTGTCAACTCTAATGACCAACTGGCAAATATCTTCACCAAGTCTCTTAGAGGTCCTAGGATAAAGTATATATGTGACAAGCTTGGTGCTTTTGACCTATATGCTCCAGCTTGAGGGAGAGTGTTAAGGTTTAGTCTCCTAATCTATTTAGGATTCTTTTCTTCTCTCTTTAGTCTCCTAATTGGACTCTAACTTTGTTTCCTTTTTTGCCCTAACACTGGAGTATAAATATGTATATTTCCTCCTTCAGAATTAATGAGAATACAGAATTCCTTTCTCTCAACAAGAGACATAAAATAGCATTAAAATGGTTGTGACCACTATTAGATGACTCGATTCAAAGCGTAATAAAGGAAGACTAGAAGATAAAGCCAATCCTGTCATCAAGGTTTCCTCCCTGTTCAAAAAAAAGCAAACATAAGAGCAGTTCGATTGATAATCATCTCTAAGTAATTAATCTAGATATGTGATCTCTCTTATTTTCTCCCTAGATATCCAAATTTCCTTGAGTGAAAAGCTATTGCATATGAAAATATTGATAATAATAATTGTTCAAAATTCATGGAAATGGTTGAAAAACCTGTCAAAAATACAATCACTATCCTGATATCAAAAGTTATTTTGTAAGTAGTTAACATAAGCATGGTTAAAGATAGTATATATCAAATATTTTTAGAAAATTATTTTAAATTCCTTTAATATATGTGTATGCATTTCTATTCTAAAATTAAAATATGTTTTTATTACATTTCAAATTTAAAAAAATTAAATTGATTTATGCAAAATATTTTACTTGAGATTTAATTTATAAATTTTTATTACAGATTTGATGTGACAACTTTTTCCTATTAACATTATTTATTTGAATAATTAAAATTATTAAAACCTATGTTATATATTTTAGCAATTTTAATACATTTATATAATTAAAAATTTAAAATTAAAGGTGAAGTAGTAATAATTGTTTGAGTCAAGATAAATGAGATAAATATAAAAATAATTAAAAATAAAAGATAATGTAAACAAAAAGGCAATTATAAATCTTAAAACAAAATATAAATTAGAAAAAAATAATAATTAAAAAACAAAGGCAGTTTTGAAAAAAAAAAACAGATTAATATTAAAAATGGCTTTTTGGAAAAACCGTTGATTAATCCTCAATTTATCTGGATATTTTCAAAAGATTGCTTATAAACAAAATTTCCCAATATTTTCGTCCATACATAAGACCAAACCATTATTTTTACTCACCCAAACCACTCCCCTCCCCAGGCATGTTGAAAATGAATTATTGATCAACTCCACCATTACCATTAACTTCTAGCAACAACATAGGGTATGTGGTCCATCTTTTATGTACAGAAAAATGTTTGTTTAATGAATTAGATATATAAAGGTAAAAGCAACCTGCTAAAATATTAAACTCACACTTCAGAATATTTTAGCAATTTGAGAATATGAGAAACTTGATCTGAAGAGATTGTACCAATAGATATCAAGATAGTGATTTATCTCTTCACGTAACTTTGTTACCCTATCCTTAATCTCTAATCACATGCAAAATCAGTAAGAAAAATTTTTTTGATAGGTAAAAACCATTCAAAAAGCATATATTAGAAAAAAATGGACAAACCCAAAAGTGTACAGGAAATATACAAAGGCTCCAGAAAAAGATAAACGAGCCAGAGAAAAAGAAAACAAACCAGCCCAATCCCTACATAGTGACCAAAAAATTTATTACATTCATGGCCTGCACATTTGAATTGGTTGTTATCCAAGACCATAGAGCGAACATCAAAGAGTTCTTCATCCTTTGGGTTGAAGGCACCATATCCTCAAAAACAACCTCTTTTCTTTCTCTCCAAATTGTCCAAAACAAGCATAATGGGGCAGCCATCCAAAATTAGTAAAATGGTTTCATTAATGTAGAAAGCAAGAAGGAAGAATTGGAGGAAGGAATTTCTTGTGTTTTTCATTGATCCATTATGAATATTATATACAGCCAATCTAACCTTCCAAATATATTACAATTTATAAAACAAGTTTCCTAATAGTTACACCTCTATACGTAAAATAGATATATGCTATAACAATTAGTACTAAAAAGTGCTGAATCGGAGATGAGAAGAGAGAAAATAGAGTTTTAAACTTTAATTTTACTATATAACTTATACTACGGATAAGTTAGTATTAGAATTGAATGACAAGACTACCAAAAGAGAGAACTTAGGCAATTGTATTTCTTAACTAAAGAATCATATTTTTCTTTTAAAATTCATTCTATAAGCATTTTCATATCATGCCATATTCCCATCGGTCCACACTTTCTTTTTCCCATGCATACACATTCTCGATGAATTCCTCTCAAGAAAGACGATCCATAAAACAAAACTAAAACAGTTCATAAATCTAACTCAAAGTTGAAAATACCAGAATCCCCAACCATTGTCAAAAAAAAGTCCAACAACAGAGAATCAAACATATCATGCAATCATCTAAAATCTGGAGCCCCTCAAGAGTGAGCAGGTGGGTGTGTGTGAGAGAGAAAATCACTATCAAGAATCCAAAATTTTCCTGAAATCATTAATAAACTCTATATCACCAGAAAACCTCAAATATAATAAACAATCTCTACTTGACATTGCTCAAAAATACCTAAGGAAAACCATAGTCAATGTCTCCAACTTGAACCATCAAAATTTGAAGGCAGTCAACTGATTGAGGTGCTTGTGACAAAAATATTTGGAGAAACTGAAAATTACAATTAGTTGTAAGGGCGGAAAGGAGCAATTGAGCAGCATACCTATTCAAAGTAGTTCCAACCAACTTCAACTCTACTGCTTTGGTGCCTGATTCGTCTATAGCATCACCGCTTTGTAAATCTTCGTCAGTTGTTTCTCTTTCCAAATTTGAGGAAGAGTCAATGTCTTTTAACTACAAAATGAAGAACGTCGACTCAAAATCTGGAACAGTTAGTTGAATTTGAAATGACAAAGTGCAGATTGTCAATTTTAATGAGATGGGAGAAGAGCATATTAAAATATGCCAAATGCACCACTGGAGCAACTAAACTGCTCTGTCAAAATCTATATCAGTTCCTTGAATTTGAAATGACCGAATATCACATTTAGGAGTATATTTTTTTTATAGGTACTTTTGAAGAGAAAGGAATTCACTGATTTTCATTAATTAACAAAGAGAGGGAACATACATATTTAAACAAAGTTAGAGTCTAATTAGGAGACAAAAGAGATAAGGAAAGAAGGAAAAGATTCCTAAATGGATTAGGAAACTAATCCTTAACAGTACTAAAGATCACATTTAGAAGTACTTTATTAAGAATTCAAGCCAAAGTGCAGATTGTCAATTTTAATGAGATAAAGAGAAACAGATTGTATGTAAACCAAAGGCACCTCTGAAAGCAACTGAATTCTGAACAAGCATCTCTTCCATTGTTACAGATTTCAAGTTTCAAAAGGTAAAATGAACTAATTATGGAGAAGAATTCAACCAAGTTATGAGCAACAAAAACCAGGGGTCGATTTCACAGAAAGCAGAAGGATCCGATCTATACAACCCATACTCAATAAACATTGAACAACTCCAAGGACTTTAGAGTAATCTCAAAGACTACGAAAGATCAGTGCTTCAGAATATCCTTAGGACCCTTCTGGTACAGTCCTTTGAACCGTTATACTGTTCTTAATGCCCAAACTGGGATAAAAATAAAATAAAATCTAGTATCAGCTTTCTTGACTATTTTAACTTCTAAACTAAAAACATCAGTGACCCAAAAAGTTCCAAGTGGCTATATGGTAATGGAATTGAAAAGTGTTTCTTTTTTCTACAAAATACAAAAGATGCACTAACTATAGATAAAAAGTACATTAAAAGGATGAGGATGCTACCAACAAAGACAACCTTATCAAAATATGACTAAATTTCACCACTATACAAAAGGCACATAGAGGTTTATTCCACCTAAGAATATAATAGATATCATCTCCTCAAACCCAATCTAGGCTCCTCACATTATTGTCTAAACCTTTTGATCTACACACCAAATGCTAGTTGAGTTTAACATTGAGAGGAAAGCCTCTAAAAGCATCAATACAGAAGACCCAAAAAGAGGAGTAGAAACAAAGTAAATCCCCCAACATTTCTATCATCCTCAAATTATCCTCAAAGATCCCAACATTTCTCTCTCATCACACATGCCAAAGCAAAGCGAGACAAGTGATTTCTCAATGGATATTGTCTTTACTAGAGTTCCCCAAACCTTTCTATGAATGATTATCATGTCACATATATAAGATGATCCTTTTTGCCCTTTCTAACTTCCAATCAAAGCAGTAACCCTCACACCTCTCAATCACCAAAGGCACAAAGTTGAATCATGAATAGAGATAAAATAAATAAAATATAAAATATAAAATCTAGAATGCTCATCAAGCGTGAGTTAATTAGGAGTTATTCTACACCTAATGACAAAATGTTTTTTTCCCAATTGTCTAATCTCCTCACAATTCTAGCAATTGTAGGATCCCAAAACATGTTTGCCTTCAAAACCAAACCCAAACCACCACACCCCCACCCCCTTTCCCCTCTTAGACAAGCCCAAGTAAGTCAAAGGTTAATTTTAAAATTTATATTGAAATATCAAAGGCAACCTAGAAATCAAATCCTGACTATATTGTTACCAGAAAGAATGCTCTAGTCTAAATTGATCTTAAGTCTTGATATTTGCCTAAAAACTAAAAGGTTAGCAGAAGATTTTTTACTAACCCTCGGTAGAAGCTCTAGAGAAAAAAAGCTATCATTTGTGACTTATAGAAGAGACACTCTACTCCAATTCCTTCCCACTAGCAAGCCTTCTACTAAATCACTCTTCTTCGTTCTCAATGTTATTATGCTTAGGAGACTAACTCCAATAGTAAAAAAGAGTGGAGAATGAGGATTTTCTTTGTCTTAAAGCCTGGGATGTCTTGACCCATCCTTTGGTATATTCATTTACCAAGATCACAAAACTTGACGAGGACAAGCAACCTCTCATCCAAGACTTGCATCTTACACTAAACCCTTTTCTCCTTAGTACATGGTCCAGAATACCTCAATCTACAAGATTATAGGTCTTTTCAAGATCGGTTTTGAAGACTAACCCTTCCTCTTCTTAACACATCTTCTCATCAGCCACTGCATTAGGAATCAAATAGCATCCAAGATCTAATTCCTCTTCAAGAATTGCTCCCTTGATATATGTAGATGGCTATGGAGGAACTTCATATGCACTTAAATTGATCTTAATACGTGTATAGACTAGGACTAGGATTATAGGTCTAAAATTAGATTGTAGGTTGAACTCTATTTCAACACAAGAGCAATGAAAGAAGCATCAATATTTTAGTCTATTACCCTAGTATTGTGAAACTCTAAGAACACCCTTGGTAGATCCTAGCATTCTTCAAACACTATGATGGTGAATCCATAAGACCCTAGAGCCTTTTCAGTGTTTAACTAGAAAAAAACATTGCAAACCTCCTCTCTTTTTTTCTTTTTTTTTATCAGAACAAACCTCCTCTTTTGAAAAGGACAATCAAGTCATATGACACTCTCTAGTAAAATAGATGACCAATTCAATCCTTCTAACCTCCAAGAATCACTAGGGGCTTTGAGTATAGCTTCCAAAAAGAAAAAAAAATGCACTATCCCCTCATACATGTTCTTTGATTGTAAAGGTCAATCTCTAACTATGGAATGGGACTCCGCCAGTAGCTAGGTGGTGACTTGGAAAGACGCCTTTAACTCGGGCTCGGGCTAAACTAAAGGACCATCAGACCTTCAAACTTTGGAATACCAATATTAGAAACAAACATGAAGATAAAGTCATTTACCAAGGTTACAACTAGGTAACTAATGAAACCCAAATGGTTAAGAGGAAGGCAAAGACCATTCAAGATGAGCAGTGGGTGAAATATGTTTGGTATAATGTTTCCAAGAGTGATCATCAAACAAGTTCCTAAAAATGGGTCATATCATTGATTTCATGGTTATTTCATAAAGCATCAATTTTTTTTTTTTTTAATTTTCAAAGATACTAGCACTTCAGCAAGAAAAGATGATCCAAAAACTACAAATTTCTTAAAACTCTTAATGCTTAATTTTCAGAAATGGGAAAAATAAATTCAGAAATTTATTTTTGTTCCTCTGCCAATGGACCTTTGAACTTTTCCTATAAAAAGAGAAAAAAGTAGAACAATTTGAAAATCTCTATCATACAAAATAGAAGACTTACAATGAAATCACCCAAGATTTTACCTAAAAACCAAGAGCTTTCCGGAGTTCTGTCACCTAGAACACCAAAAACCTTTAAGAACTACTGTCAAAGTATCAAACAAGAGCAAGGAAAAGGATAAAAAGAAGAGCTTCAAGGGAGCTCCATAGAGGTAGACATCCAAAAACCAATTTAAGGGCAAGAATCACATAAAAATGTTTTGAAATTTGGTCTTGCTTTTGTCATTTTCTTTAACTTGTTCAATTAAGTTTTCATTTCATTCATAAGAAGAGTACAAATTCAAATAGAATATAGAAATGATTACTGCTATTGTAATGAAAAAGACTAGAGTTTGATAATGTGAAAAATGAATAGAAATTTAGAAGAGTTAGGGAGAGAGAATGAATAAATATGCTATAAATTGGCAGAAACAAGAAAAATTAGTTGAGAAAAAAAAAAAAAAAAAAAAAAAAAAAAAAAAAAAAAAAAGCAATCAGGTACGCTCAAAGTGAAAGGGATCCTACAAGTTTTACCACAGACAACAATGCTTATCAAAAGAACAACCATATTGAGACTAAAGAAAGCATAGATAATGATCCATCATTTGTCTGCAACTTTAGATTGGTGATCCATGGAGTTCGATAAATAAGAAAACTAATCTTGAGAGAGTAAAATATGGAGGTGGTGACAACTTAAAAAGGAAAAAAAAATCTAGGAAATGATATGGCACAAGTGCTTGAAGGTTCTATAATTTTCTTCCTTTATCAAAAACAAAGTGCATTCATAGAGGAGATTAGAGCTCTTGGATCTACATGCAAGAAACAAAGGATAGCAATGGAGATGCGTAAATGTCTCAAGTCAATACCAGCGAAGACCACAACTAAATGCAATTTTAATAAAGAAAAAATGAAATCAAAGAGGAGGCATGAAGATTTTTAAATAATTTTCAACTAAAACACAGGAATTTGAGAAATTTTAAGTGCAATGTTTTTCTCTTTGATTGTCCCTAAGAAAAGTTGTACACAGAGCATAGAAAGTGACCTATTACTTTGATGGGAGATTCATACAAACTAATCTTGGTCATTTTAACTCAGCAATTCAGCAGATGATAGAAAAAGCTGATTTCTAGATTATAAAATGCTTTTCTTAAAGACAGATAAATTCTTGATGTCTCAACTGAATGAGGTTTGAGGAATGAGGGAAAGGGGTGATTTTGTAGGTTGGATATCAGAAACGGATGTGAACACATAAGCTAGGTTTACTGAGTGGGATCGAACTAAAACATTCATAATGTTAAGGGTTAATGAGTCTCTAATAGAACTCTTTAACATTTTCAAAGGAATCACAAAGGGCGAGATCCTTTGCCACCCTTTAACTTAGGAACAGGAAACATTTTACTAGAAAGAAAGAGAAATTAGTATATGTCTCATATCCCATTTAGTTTTATTACCATATTAACTATTTTTCTTTTTTTACATCATTAAATATGTTTTCTCAAGAATCAAAGCAATTAACATATTTACAAAAATTTTCTCTTTTACCAAAAACAAAATTGCTTATTTGCTATTTGGGGGCTCAAACTATGATTTTTCTCACTATTTCAATGATGGAATTGCAAAACTAAAGTTGTTTGAAAACTATTACAGAAGTCCAAAAGCAGCTGTTTCAGTTCTACCCAAAAATCAGTTTTGCGCCAATGTATATGGATGGGCTTTACTCAAACTAAGCTTCCTATCGAATCAGCCAAAAAATATCACAAATCCAAGGACAGCAACGTGCTAGTCAAGAATTCATATACTTTAGCCTTAAACTTCCTTCAATCTTATCTTCTACTTCCATTCATTTAAGTTGCTGAAGCTAATTTTGCACCACAAGTTCCAATATTGGTCAACACCTATTGAGAGAAAAGGGATTACGTATTCTCATTGATTTACAAAGGAGGAAACATACATATTTATACTCTAGTGTTAGGGAAAAAAAGGAAATAAAGTTAGAGTCCAATTAGGAGAATAAAGAGAGAAGGAAAAGAATCCTAAATAGATTAGGAGACTAAACCTTAACACTCCCCCTCAAACTGAAGCATATAGGTCAAAAGCACTAAGTTTGTCACATATGTATTTTATCCTAGGACCTCTAAGAGACTTAGTGAAGATATCTGCTAGTAAGTCATTAGAGTTGACAAAACTAGTAGTCATGCATCCCGATGCAATCTTCTCTCTGATAAAGTGGTAATCCACTTCGATGTGCTTGGTCCTCTCATGAAAAACTAGGTTAAATGAAATATGCAGCGCTGATTATCGCATATAGTTTCATCCGCTCATCCTTCCCAAATCTTAGTTCTGAGGAGATGCTTCAAACCATATGAGTTCACATGTTGCTAAGGTCATAGCCTCACACTCGACTAAAGATCAAATTCAATTTACTACATCTGCTTTCTTACTCTTCCAAGCATATTAAGTTACCTCCATGAACATACACATCCTAATGTAGAATGTCTATAGCAGGAGCTCCGCCTAGCCAGATCACTATAGCCAACAATCTAGGTATAACCTTTGTTCTCATACAACACCCCATGACCTGGTGTACCTTTGGCATAATGGAGTAAACGTCTGGCAGATCCCAACGACTATCATAAGGCGCGGATCAGAACCCACTAACCACGCCACAAGAAAATAAATGTCGGGCTCGAGCTGATGAAATGCAGATACTCGCTATCTACAAGTCGCCGATATCCCTGCATCTCGTAGAGGCTCCGACCTTGTACAAGCTCTGACATTTAGATCCAGTAGAGTGTCTAAAGCTACAAACTGGAACACACACCCCAAGTATCTACCAATATATCTCAAGGTATACTTCCCTCCGAGAAATAATCCATTCCAAAATTGGGATCAGCCTACTCACCGCTGTAAAGATTTGATTTTCCTAAGTTTTTGTCTAAAAGTGGTCAAGAGGTGTTGTTTAAGTTTCATCACCATCCCGTCACTACCCGTAATGACAAACGTCATCCACATAAACAATCATGAAATATTAATCGCCCGGGTGAGCGTATGATGATAAAACTTAATGGTCTCGTTAGCTTCGAATCGCAAAACCCAATCCACCGGAGCTAAATCGACTAAACCAAGGCTCGGCGAGACTGCTTCGCATCATATAAGCGAAATCCACAATTGCATACCAAAATGTGACTTCCTCGAAAGAATAAAACCAAATGGTTGTTCCATATAAACCTCCTCTTACGAGATCAATTATGAGTAAGACATTCTTCATATCCAACTTAAAAAGGTCAAGGTGCATAGCAACCACAAAAGTTAGCGTTTAACATAGGCAATCTTACATCTGAGAAAAGTATCATAATAGTCCGAGCCATATTGCAAAGACAATTCTTGCAACCAACCGGCCTGTCACACCAACTCGCCACCGCCCACCTTCACTAAAGAAACTCCGTGCGGGATAGCCAAACTGAGACTTGTCGAGGAAGAGCGACAAGCTCCCATGCGCCATCGAGGAAAGAGCATCCATTTCTACATCGTTTATTTCCCACCCGAACGAGAGAGCCTCACTATTTAGTAGAGATGAACATACAGGAAACAAAGGCAGTAGGGTGTGATGGAACCAGAAAGTTGAGAAAATTATAAATATGATGTGGGTTAGAGTGGCAGATGGAAAATTTTTCCAAATGGCAATAGGTAGATCATCATACCTATGAACCCAGAGCAGAGATGACCAGTGGCATAGAAGATGCTTCCAACAAGAGGCCTTAGAGGATGACGTAAGCACTACGAAAGATAAACCTAAGGGCTGAAATACCAAGATCTATAGGTGGAGAAGGGAAATCTGGAGATGGTAAGATAAGAGGAATAGATAAGACATCCAGAATAAGAGGACATGCTGCAAAGGAGAAGAAGGAGGAATCCTCAAAAAAGGTGACATCAACAAAGATAAAGAATCAATTAATGTCGGGAGAATAACAACGATAACCACTCTGAAGGCAAGAATAACCTAAGAAGACACTTCGACTGGCCGAGTTCATTTCGCCTGGGAGCGACATGAACAAAGCAAACAAACCAAAGACACGAAAGGAGTGCAGCAAAAGAGAGGTTGATCAAATAGTAAGACGTATCGAGAGATCTAACTACGTGAAACAGAGGATTATGATACGATTAATCAAATAACACGTACGGTGATAGCATCCCTAAAACATTGAGGAACCTTATGATGAAGGAGGAGAGCCACAGCTGCCTCAATTCAACGTGACAGTTTACGCCACCACTCCATTATGTTGAGGAGTGTAAGCACAAAATGATTGGAGAAGAATCCAATGGGAAGACATAAAAGAAGATAATGGCATAGAGAAATATTCCTTTACTTTATCACTTCTTAGAATACGAATAAAAGTATCGAATTGAGTGCAAATTTTAGCATGACATTTTTTAAAGATAGAAAATAACTCAGCTCAAGTTTTCATTAAAAATAACCAAGTACATCGAGAATAATCGTCTATAAAAGTAACAAAGTAATGAAATCCTAAAGTAGACGCAAACCTAGAAAGACCCCTAAACATTGCAGAACAAGCTCAAACTAGGAGACTTCATCCAAGATCTAAACGCGCTTTGAAACGACATGAGTATGTTCTGCCAACATGACTCACACTCAAGTAAAGGCATAAACTAAAATGAGGAACCAACCCGAAACTCGAGGCTTGGATGACCCGTATGTGACCGTGGAGTGAGGAGAGAGCCGTCGGGTATGCAAGCAATGGAACAAAGAGGGAAACTGAGGTGAAAGAGGCCTTGTGACACATGTCCTATGCCAATCGTCTTCCCCATACTCCAATCCTGCAAGGTTACAGAGTTGTGTAAAAAAGTAAGTACACAATGAAGGTCACGAGTCAACTTACTAATGTAAATAAGATTAAAAGGAAAATCATGAACATAAAGTACAAAGGTAAGGAGCATGGAAGGGAGGGGACAAGCCAAGCCAATGACTTTAGCTATGGTTTCAAAACCATTAGCTAAGGTAATAGTGGATAAAGGAGACGGAAAGGTAAGAGAAGAAAAAAGGTCTTTATTACCAGAGATATGATTAAAGGCTCTAGTATCAAGGATCCAAGGTGCAGATGAATATGTAAGGTAAGTAGAGGCATTACCATTCTAGGCAATATAAGCAATGGAGGAAGATTCGTAGCTTGAGCTGAGACGGTATAGTGTTCTCATTCAATCGAGCATAAGAATGACCTCCAGGTGTGGATGAGCTCCCCGAGACGTAACTCGACTCCGCCAGCCCATAAGACATCTTTCACCTATATAGAGATCATAAATCGTAGGAGAACATAGGGCTAATCGAATCAATGCTTTCATGGTCAAAAACTTCTCGATGGTGAGAGAGGGGTCAGTGGTGTCGACTCGACGAAAATTAAAAAAAAATCTAAAAGTATATGCCATAGAGAGAAATGACAAAATAAAGGTGATGTGTTTGGATCGTAAACCAGGACATACGCTTGTAGATCGACAAAGAGCGACTGTGGTGAAGTTTGGTGATCTGAGATAATCCATTATCGCCTCATGCACCGGCTGACAGGCACAACGACGGCAGTGGTACTACGCGTGGAGGCGCGTGAGGGACCTTCTGCCGGAGATTTCTTTTACCGGTGAGGAGCTCAGGCTCCAGAGATCCTGGTGGAGTGTCCCATCGACTATGGCATATACTTTATTAAAGTCCGATGGCATATAATTTGTTAAAGTCCAATGGCATATACTTTTAGATAAATCAAATAAAACTAGTGGAGCTCCCCGCCGGTATCTACAATCAAGTTGATTGTGGCGCCTTCATCCCATCGACTTATCAATCAATCATTCCATAATCGATTATGCATTGCCTTCATTTTTTCCTCCTTCGAACTGATCAGAACGATCCTAGATAGTATCTACAAAACTAGCGACGGTTCACCTAAATCTCTCGTAGGACCTAGAATTAAAAGACATTTGTAACAAACTCACGCATTCGACCTATATGCTCCAAATACAGGGTAAGTAGCAGAATCAAAAAGCACATTCCCTGGGATATTCTTGGCTTATCTCCTACTCAGACATTATCCTCCTTCTCTCTATACTTTATTTGCTTTCCTTTTTTTGCTCCATTATTTTATATATATATATATATATAGGTGTCTCTATACAATGTAAGTCACTCATTCAATAAAGAAATTTATTCTTTTCTTCTCTCATTTCACATGGTATCTAAGATCGTCAGATATGGTTATTGAAAACTGCCTGAAAATTTTTCCTAGCGACGGTTGTCTGACCTGGTCAGGCTCCCGAGAGGTTGTGCGATGACTAATGTGACCGGAGGAGGGGCATAGTCGCTGATGACCTCCTAATTGACAACAAGGCAAAACTCGAACCCTAATATTCTCAAACTCTTCTATACTTGATATGTTGAGAGAAAAGGGACTATGTACTATTGATTTACAAGAGAAACACATATATTTATACCTAAGCAAAGAAAGGCAAGAAATAAAGTTAGAGTCTAATTAGAGACTAAAGAGAGAAGGAAAAGACTTACAAATTAGAGACTAAAAACCTAACAACACCAATAACATCATTAAAACAAAATAACTAAGTAAATGATGCACTATATGATAAACATTAAAACATGTGAAAACAAAGTACAAATCTTAACATTCAAAATGGATGGTAAGTAGTGAAATAGTGCAAACCGGTATTGAGTCTTTGGTTCCATGTGTTTCAGCAGATTCTTCAACTGATCCATGACTTGTTTCCTCATCAAGAACTGGTTCAGGCCCGACAACAGCACACACAGACCCCACTTTGATCATATTGCTTCCATGTACAACTTCATCAGTTGCATGGCTCGCCTCTGCATCCACATCTGTAGACACGTGTATATCTTTGATCTTCAAAATTTCCACCTGACTTTCTGATGATCCATGACCATTTACTACCTCAATAACCGAATGAGGGTCAGAACAAGCCAACAAAACCATCGGTTCACCCTCACTTTTTTCCCCAAAAGTCTCTTCAGAACCACAATCTGTTTCTAAGTCAGGACCGATTTCTGACTTTAAAGCAACAGCCAGGGTAATTGACTTCATTCTCAACATGTCCTTCAAAATCTTCCTCAGGGCTATTATTTTCATTATTAAATCCAGAGTCAAGCTCGGATACACCAACTGGCTTTAAAAATTGACCCTTATCCTGCTCAACTGCAGTTTTCTCAGAATCTGCAGTGGCTTCAGATTCCAACCTGACAACATGGCCAAAAGAATCACTAGACAGGATTTCCAGACCACCTTCTTCCGACGGTCTTTCCTCTAATCCAATGTTACTGTCAACTATAGCATCAACCACGATAGTATCATTTTCAATGTCAGCAAAGTGTTCCAGGTGTACCTCATCATCAGGTCCAATTTCACTATCATTCACAGTTTCAACCACATTAATGTCACCCTTAGTAACATCACCGTGTTCTCTGCACAAAGTTATCTCATCCTCCAATCCATTTCTACCATCATTCTCATCTCCAACCACATTATTGGCACTCTCAGGAACATTACCATGGTCTGGAACAAAGCTATCTCATCCTTCAATCCATTTCTAATTACACTCCCACCTTCAAACCACTATATTTTCACTCTAGTAATAAGAACGCGCCTTGGCCCAAAGCTGTCCCATCCTCCAGTCCATTTCTACCATCAATCCCATCTTCAACCGCATTATTGTCACTCTCTTTACACAAAACTATTTCATCCTCTAGTCCAATTTCACTATTATTCACAGCTTCGACCACTTTACCATCATTTTCTTGGTTGCACAAACCAAGATCACTAATCATCTCGCCAGAACCGCCCCCGTGTTCGCTATCCGGAAGTGAATCTTTTTCGTTTCTCCTGGTACCAGAGAACTCCTCATGCGCCACTCCATCATCTCTGCCCAAAAGCTTTGATTCTTCCCCAATCTCACTCTCCTCACACTTGCTAGCTATCTCAACATCAGTTAAGCCTTCAGCTTCTTCCAATTCAACGCTTCCTGCAATTTCACTAGTGTATCCGAACCGGAACAAGATGCTGCCATCTGAGCACTCTGCCAAAACCGCAAAAAAGGCAATAACAATAATGACGATGAGGAATTGAGGATGATGATGACGACGACCACATTTGAACTGAAAATTTTGAAGAGGAAAAAAATCAAGATTGAGAATTGGATGCTTGGAAATGTACCAGTGGAGGAAACGAGTCCGAAAGCATCATCATCCGAATGTGAAGGGGCGGGTGTCGAAGAACAGTAGGAAAGGAAGGAACTGGAATGCGATGGTGGCCTATGATTGCGAAGTGCACGGGAGGGTCTGAGGGAAGCGTGGCGCGGAATGAGGAGCGTGTGAAAAGAGGACAGGCGCCAAGAAGAGGCATAGAGGAACAATTCCGCCATTGAAGGAGTGGTGAGGAGCTATGCTTGCTCATATGCCCATTATTGGTTAGGGCTTTAGGGAAAGGATAGTTTGGGAGGGACGGACAGTTGGGTGATGGAGGAGGGAATATGAGAGTAAGATACGTCTAATTATGCTGTTCTCATTGCTCGAGAGAACAGGAGAGGACCACTTTAAACGTCGCCTGGATAGCGAGGCACGTTGACCTCACCACCTGATATTTGGTTCGGATTAAAACGTGTTTCAAAGCAAAACATACCAGTTTTGAATCAAAATTATTGCTCATAATAGTACGTTTTAACACGTAAAGGATAGACAAACGTCACTGTCATAAAACAATAACTCTATATTTTTAATTAAATTGTCACTGTTATGGACAACAACTTCACTATTTTTTAAAAGTTCAATTGTCGTTGTCTTGAATAGCGGCTTCTTCATTTATAAAAAATTCAATTACCGTTGTCCTAAACAGCGACATTATTAAATATTAAAATTTTGCCCAACCCTCTTCCTCCCTATTTCTACGTTTCACCCGCCTTCCAAGAACTGACAAAGTACTAAATCAATTACTTTGCTTCATATTTTCTATTATAATACTCCATTTGACTCGTTGTTATGCAGAACCCTCCTACATTGTGACGTTATTTTGTTGAAAATCCTTAAATCATGGCTTTGTCAGCGTTTTATCGATAATTGCATGATTAAACGCTGTGATTTTATCGGTAAAACAAACACAGAGCGATAAGGCCTTATTCTTATTGCTTTTGTGCCAAGCATGCGCCTCATGCAGAAATACTTAAAAATATCAGAAATTTCCTCATTTTAGGTCACAGCTTTTTTTTTAATTTATGGGTCATTCTAAACTGCTTTTTATAATTTTATCCCATATGGATATTAATCATAAGGTTTTATGTGAGCAAGTAAAATGGAGATAAATTGAAGGTTTTACAAGGTTTCTTTGATTTTATCATGATTGACGTTTCTGAAGTGGAAGATCTCGTAATTTCATATTTCGCGAAAGATAAGTGATAGCACATAATTTGGGTAAAAAAAAATTTCAAATATGTATTTGGTTGATATTTTTGTAATTAAAAAGTACTATTTTTTATCAAAACTCCTAAAATCACTCATCTAAAATCACCGATCTTTTTATTTATTTTCCCTAAATATATATTATTGAAACTAGGTTTAGACTTTTAGTCTCATGGCTACATTTAGTTCTGCAACTTACAACCCTTTCCACCCATTTAAAATCTTCAACTGTCTTTCTCACTAATTCTATGCATTTTTCTTAATTATTACCCCATGTGAACTTTCATATATCCAAACTCTTTATTCATTTTTTTTTTTATCATGTTAAAGTATTATTTGTTTCTTGAACTTTTTATTGCTAGCAACTAATTTTTTAAGATTTGGATTTTTTTTATTGATTTATTACTTATTTAATAATATAATCAAAATACAAACAATATGGCTTTTTGTGCCCTTACTGGCTCAAGTGGTAAAAGGGGATGAGTGAAGAACCGATGAAGCCAATAAAGGCCCCCCATTTCCCTTGGTAATTTTTTTGAAAAATATTTTCCTATTGCATCCAAATTTATTCAAACCAAAGTTCTATATTATGCCCTCTAGAACTTGCAACTACTAAGTAATTGAATTAAGGTTTTGTAAAACTTTTTTCTTAAACTTTGCCCCCATGACTTTTAATCATAACTTCGTTACTGGGTAAACGATAGTGATTCTACAAAAAATTGCATGAATAAACATATGTAAATATTTATATTTATAAAAATGTAAAATAATTATTTTTACAATTATAAAATATTGAATCAGAGGTTGATTTTCTAGATTTAACCTTTATGATTTGTTAATTCTAAAATATTATCATATTGATTGTAGCATCCATGAATGTAGTTTAAATGATAAGGATAATGACCTCTTATATTATTTAATTTTATCGAGACTCATTTTGTATAGATCAATTATATTCAAGCTTTACTATTCCCGTGATATGTTATTACAATTAGCTAATGGAGTGATCGAAACATAATGTCAAATATACCAAGGACTGAAACATATGTCAAATATGTCGTGAACAAAGCTATCATTGTGCCTTTGGACATACCGGTTGATTGCACGTTTGAACAATTGGGTGATATTATATACTCAAAGACAACCATTGACAAACAAATACTCAAATTACCCTCAATCAGTGATCCCCTAAAAAGTAAATAGTTCCACATTTTCCAATATGGGATGATAGAGTGTGTATCAATGTCAAATACGGTTAACACAACTAGTACGGGCGAAATTGAATCAGAGTATCGAGGTCTTCGTTACAAGTGAAACTGGCCCGCGGTGGCTATACAAATTTATCGGGTTCGCGAAAATGATAATGCGTTGTAGAATTTGACTATGGCTAGCCCAGTGATAAACGCCAAAGACCGGATACTAACAGATGTGAAGTATTTGGAGATGATGAAGATTATGAATATGAAGAAGCTAATGTTAAATCTAATGAAGATGTTGATGATGAATCTAATGGAGACTTAGATGTGCAAGTTGATGGACACTTATTCATCGCTCCCAAACTTACTTCACCAAGTTTCGAGAATGAACAAGGGATATATGTTCAGTACGTGAATATCTCGCGATACATCAAATAACCCAGATGTCGGCGACCACGAGTCATCCCCTACACATCACTCTACCACCATCACCCCAATTTGAATATGTTGAAACTTCAAAATGATATTTCAAGTGATCGACTGCATGGTGCAACATACCACAGATGTTTTAAGTGGGAGAGAATTTGTATGGCGAAAGTTTTTAATTCCAAATCTAATTTTGCAAAGAGGCTGCAAAGCATTTAATTAATTAAAGCACACCAATAGTTTGCCATACATCCTCCAAAAATCATGGTTTTAAGATATAAGAAGGCCGAAGAATTCAATGTCCATGGAAGCTTCGTGTCATGCTTGTGAAAGACACTTGTTTATTTGTTATCAATGAATATAAAGGGTCACATACTCTTGTCAATCCTTGCTTGAATAAAGATCATCATCAATTGAACTCAAACTTGGTTGTTACTACACTAAGGAATTATTAAGGCACAATCTACATCATTCGTGAATCGTTATTCAAGCTGATGGAGAAACGGGATATGAAATTCTCATACAAAAAGCGCTTGACGGAAAGCATAAAGCACATGTATTAATTTATTCGCAATTTTCTCAATCATATAGAGTCGCCACGTTTGTTCTCGCTCCAGAAAGCAAGCAAATATTGATGCTGTAATTTGGAAAACATTTTATAGTAATACGCCAAACATCGAGATATTTCAACATCGCTTTTCGGTCATTCGCGCATCTATCATGATGAACATCACGCCCCGTACTGGCATATATCAATGCCAGACATTTGTATGGAAGTATAGCTGCGTTATTGATTGTTACGGGGTGTGACTAAATAATCAATTGTTTCCATTGGTACTTAATACGCAAAGCTTAAATATTGATAATCGGGGGCTGATTCGTATGTATCGTAAAACAAAGTAATCACAATGGACGGGATTTGTGTTATATCTAACAAAAACATCCAAGGTATTATGGCAAAAGAATGAGCAATCTCATATTGGTCAATGCATCATCTCCGCCGGTCATTGATTTGTATGCGCTATCTTGCAACAATTTCACGAATCGCCTAAAGATAACTTCTTAAAGAATTTGGTATGCAGAGCAGCTTTAGCGACTACACAACGCAAATTCAATAGGCATATAACTACAATTAAGAGAATTAATTCTGAAGCACAACACTAGTTAGAGGTGATCCCTCTTGAGTTATTGGTACTTTCACATGATGGAGGTCGAAGATATGGGATAATGACAACAAACATGTTCGAGGTATTTAACAGTGTTCTTAAAAGAACTAGTAACTTACCAATCACTGCATTAGTTCAGTTTACCTTTTTCCGCCTTAATAGTTACTTTGTTGCAAGAAGGGAACAAGTGTGTTAACAACGGGCATCCTGAAGGAGCGTGATAATTCTTATAGTGTTGATGCTCATTAAGGCCCATAAATAAAAGTCGATCAATTAAATTGTTCTCTATGATCACATCCAGGGACGATTTCATGTAAAGTCAAGGAGTGGTCGAACACAGGACCTCAACTCACGTGACCATAAATGCACATGTGGTAAGACACCAATATATAGATTTCCATGTAGCCATATCATAGCAACATGTAATCTTCGATGTGTAGATTTTCGATTATTTGTTCAAGGCTACTACTCTACGAAGTTGTCTATGATACTTGGGTAAACTTGTTTCATCCCATATTCAATGAGAATGAGTCTTATTTATTTATCGTTTTTACCATCATACTCTCCTGGGGTCACCAAACGCATAGGTCAAGTGGACGCCCTAAATCAACTTGTTTGCATAATGAAATGGACGCAGGGAGGAAACTAGTATCACGTGTGGTTGTGCAAATAATCTGGTCATAATCAACAATCTGATTGTAAGAATGTAAATCGTCTGTTGAAAGATGCGAAGTAACTCAATTTTTTTTTTTTTTTTTTTTTGTAAGGCAACGCGGTCATGTTTAGAGTTGCGTTTCAGACAAGACTTGCGTACGAATGTGTATTTCTTTGATTATAAAAGACTTGTGTACCTTATTTAAGTAAATGACATCATCATAGAATACGTGGTTTGCTCATTGCCTTTAGTAAGTAGTAATTCCATTCATGACTGCGGATACTAGTGATTCTACTGTTTCTTTATTAATAATTATACCGAGATTGTATTATCTATTGAAGATATGTCATTCAAAGCGCTTCATCATGCGTATCTCAGACATTCATCTCTGCCTTCGTATTGCAAGACGTACACAAAGTTACCCTTAGTAGATACACGAGCATGTATGCATTTATTAAATATCAAATACTATTACATATTGTGCCATAATTATATATAAATCAATTATAAAATTGGTTTCTGCTTATCAGAAGTTCTAGAAGTACTCCACCCTCGCCATCTACAAAGCTCATCAATATGTGGAGGATGGATCTACGATTTGTTCATACGCGATCCGCACTGGTTCTGCAGATATACCGCCACACATCATGATCGACGACCACTTATCACTTGTCTCGTCGAGAGATGGCGCCCAGAGACACTAATGCCATGTACCATTAGAGACATCATTAGATGGTTATCATCCCGGGTTCGTGATCCATACCAAAGAAATACTAAGACAGCGGTTCGATGCGTATGAGCCAGGCGGAGTCAGTTGCGTCATCCCACTGCCGATGCTCTGCCGATCCTCTATCTCCATACGCTGGTTATGTGACTGCCATCCACCCTAGCACTGACGAAATGAGTGTCACTTTAGGCGGGCGCAGGGAGCCTACGTTAATGCTGATGAGATCCTTTTTGTTTGTGGACAAGAAGGGAGTGCATGTGCATCTGTGCCTTCTCCCATTGCTACGAGATTTGATGTGGACTACGACATATAGTTGGGGTGGTGCAGTACTAGCACATACATATCGATAGTTATGCCGAGTCAACTTGAATTGTGGACGCAGATAGCCGCCAGATACATCGTTATAGTATCCATAACTTTGGCTCTTATTACATACACATTCATATACACACATCATTACCATGCATTGCTTATTTTGTGTTCGGGCCATGGTCTTCGGGAGACTTCACGTGGCAACCCGATTTCAGCTCACCAATCAAAGATATCCAAGACCTCCAATCGCTCATGCCTTGACATGATGACGACGTCAATGTCCTCGATTGAGATGAAGCAAGGGGTCAGGTCTCACTCTGATGGTTTACCTACCGAGTCATGGCCAGAGTCGTAGCCAGCTCTTAATTGGTGTGGAGTACCTTCGACACTGTGCATAACCCATTCAAGCGTTGTACTCCTCCCATACCAAGATCACTGGATGCACAAACTCGATCAGTAATGGTATATGTAAAAGTATATGGTTCTATAGTACTATTCATGGCCCACATAAACGTTATCAAGGGGTTAAGTCTAAATGTGCAAATCTTATGACGTACCATACACGGAGAGTTGGTCGACTAGCTACCGATAACTGCTTTGTCCGATTAGGAGATCCGCGCACGATGCCAACGCTTATATGTTTTCGACTCCATTGAGTAGCATCGCTTCAGAGCAGTCTTCGCCTCCAATTAAAGGCTATGTAAAGAGATACCTCCATCGGGTGTTTCATGAGCAACAACTACATGTGAGCCGCGATGCATGGATCTTAATGCAGAGATTAGCGTATGCATCATGCTCCATACACAGTTTTATTTTAAACACAGAGCGGTGCCAGATCATCACCGCACCCCCATGGTGGGTATTACATGGACTTCCATGATCCATATATAAAGTGGTATCGTCTATTACACAACGCTTTTATGACAATTCACCACCTTGTAGGGATGAGCATGGTAGGTTCCATAATGCTCCGTACTACTTAGCTTTCGTGTTATGCTCCCGTGTTTCAAAGTGTTTTTAAAATTAACTCAGATTATGTGTATTTATAATTGTTTGGTTGGTTTTAGATTCTACGTCGCATACTAGTCGCTCACATGGGGCTACCATTGGTTTGGTGTACGACTTACATCATATCGCAAGATCACTGTTACACCAGATCGAAGAGGAGCATCACATCACTAGCTACTAACATCAGAGGCATCTACTCAGCATGACCATCACTTAGACTCAAGTCATCCACTCCATCAGATGCAGCCCATTCGAGGTAAAGGAGGAGTTGATTCACTTTATAGTCGAGTCTAGATGATGTAGCGAGGTCGCTGCCTAGATGGCGAGGGCGTCATGTACACCGAGCCAAGACGCCTACTTCCATACCCCCCATACTTACCCATCACCCGATACTTCAATAATACTTTTTATACCCCAGGACTTACATCACCTTCCATACCCCATGACTTACATGTTACTATCTACGGTATCGCCAGAGCCGACTCCATGACAGGTAGATGTCCACCTTAATATCATCCATGGCTATCATCCCACACATTGCCTCCCATCGGTAGGACCATGGTTGACCTTGTATGAAGTTGGAGTGCACTTCAAACTAAGCGACCTGCACTCCACATATACTTCATCCATCGACTTTCTCGGCTCCATCAGCCCGATGCCACAAAACCAGGCGTTGACTAATCATCAACCTACGGAAATACTACCTTAGGTCATCGCCCACCTAAGCCTTGGTATTAAACGGGTAAGAATTACTTGTGGATACTGAGTTACTCGACACCACCTCAGTACATCCCTTTTATCGAGATCCATTCATCCATATTTAAGTTAAAATATGTGAATGTTACGTTTAAAACAGTCCGTAAGAGTTCGATTAGAGCACTCTTTGGGTATTACATCTGTATATTGGCGATGGTCGAAAGAGATTTACTTTGGTATTTTATCTGATAACCCACGTCGCGCCAACTAGTTTGTTCCAAGCACTTTCTACAAAATGATTTATCAAGGCCACATGTCACCCTTCTCCACAATCATGGCCTCGATTGAGCGTCGTCCACCGGTGTATGCCTTATACTGGCGGTATTTGTCCCGTAAAGGGTGAGTCGCGCTGATGGGGAATACCTCCTATTCTGCGCTAAATCTTGGCGTGCAATGTTAAGCCGACATTTCACATCAACATTCTAATAAGAACATGTCAATTCTAAATGGGATCATGTCATGCCATGAAATGAGATGCGACTCAATCATATCTGATGCCACAGTCACTTCGCAGACTTCCCGTCACATCAGAGGTCTTCACAGCCTCCATCACGCAACGATACTCGCCCGATGCGTGATAAGCCCCGTCATTTTGAATGACATCGATGATAATTTTATGTTTCAAAACAAATTTCATTTGTTTATAAACCAAAAACTTTTTGATGATACACCTCGATGATCATTTTATATTCAAAACCATGTACCTTTTTGTGGTGCTTAATTTTGGTATGCACCACGATAAGCTTTACCAAACCTAAACACTTTCTGACCTTTTCAGATTTAGGGACTATGTCTGACCATAATTGATTGGTCTTTTACTCGAGGGGGTTTCTATCCCTGCTTGCTAATACCCGATACATATTTTCTTTACCACTTTATTTAACCATACGACTCACATTGGGCGTTGTCATTTAGCAAGACCGCCCGATCAAACCTGACGTGGTATCGATTCTCTCTTATGCACTCACACCCATTTAATGCGATGTCCCTTTGCATATGCAATGCAATATTCCATTGCATGTTATATCATGCCACATGTATAATGAATGCTATATGGACAATACAATTCACACAACTTACTGGGTGTCATGGACAATCACATCACCTGCATATGACTTCCATACATCATTTCATTCATGTCAATATATCATACAAGCATATATCAAAGTTCACATACAACATGTCATTCTATGTTCAAGCAATGACATACACACAATCAAGCCATGTAATGGCTATTTACACATACATACCCATCTCATGTCAATATATTAGAACACATATTAATATCGAACATGTCACTCTTAGTGACGATGATACACACCTTGATCAAGCGTACCTTAATGGCCATTGCTATATATACTCATTACTTGTCAATACATTAGGGCACATATATTGACATCTAAACATGTCACTCTTAGTCAAGCAATGACACTCTTAATCAATTCACACATTGGCCCTCGAAGCAAGCCACAAACAATCACAAATTGGGCCTGGCTATTTGAATAAAGTCGTAACGGACCAGCATTTGAGTCTGGCTCACTGGCGAACCAAAAGTCGACTTTTCACATTCTCGAGCTCGCCTGAGCGGGGAACATACCTCGCCAAAGCGGACCCCTTCGCCTAGGCAAGCCTTCCCTTCCCCCAGGCGAGAAGAACGATCTTCCATGAGAAGATTCACGCATGCCCCAGTGATGAGTGCTTAAAAACACTCATTACAAACCTGGGATTTAGAGAGATTTGGATCGGTTTCATACATATATGACTTCGTTTTTATTACTTTTCTAATATTTAGTCTGTATTGGGTTTTGTAGAAAAGGTGCTGGAAATGGAGCCTTGCAGGAGTCCTGGAGAAAAATGGTGTAGACATCTCGGGGACAAGACTATAAAAGGAAGCACATATTCCAATTTTAAGGGGGTTCGAAAGATCATTAACAGTGTTAGGGTTTGAGGAGCTCAATTTTGGATCAGAGGAAAGAAGACTTGAAGGTCTATCCTAGCGAGAGAGACTTGAAGAATCCGGAAGATCATCATTCCCTCGATCATTGAATTTTTCTCTATCCACATTATCAAGTCTTACTTTTCATTTGTAATGGAACATATCATCATGGTGTTCTAATTTTGAGGTTTAGGGTGTTGGTAGTGATTAGGATATGAACAATATGTTTAAGTGTTGACTTTTCATAATTCCATTATCTTTTATATATTCGTTTTACCATTAACTCATGCTTGGTTAAAATCAACATATTAATTTAAGTCAATCTTAATATGTGAGTGGTTCTTTGTAAGATACGTATGAAGTGAATGAAGAATTAGACATGGGTGAGTTAACTTTATCGCTTAGTAATATAGGATTATCAATAATTAGGAGCTTAGGAGTTCTTTGAATTTCATGCACCTTTCTTGCTTAGGGTTGGTCGAGGAGCGAAGCCTAGTGATAAAGGGAGATTAGATGACCTTGAAGGCTTTAATTACATTAGATAAAATGCGCGAGCACGTATATTAGATAATGGAATGGAACCTCGACATTACATAGTAGGCGTCGATAACACGACACCTAGTCCTTTGCACCCATTTAGTCATCTTTACGTCTAAAGCGCACAGTTACATTAGTAGTAATTTAATTTGGTTTTACTTTCGCTTAGCCATCATAATTGCTAGTTTGAATATTAAATAAGTATTATAATTTTGGTACTTAGCCCACTACGATTAAGGTTTTCCCTAGGGATCGATATCCATACCTTGAGTACATTGTATTACTTGACGAGCGTACACTTGCGCGGTTAGGCAATTTGCATTTCTTATTGCATATCTTCAAAACACAATCATGCAAACGCCAATCACCTAAGCAAAGAAACATTGAGCATAACCCAAAAATCCAGTTTTTCTTCGCCAAACAAGCCCTTAAACTAAAAATCCTCTTTTCCCGACCCAAAGATGAAAAATAAACTAAGTCGGAAGAATTCCCTACCTCTTAGAGCATAGACGCACGGGTAAGAAGCCTCCTAAACCCGACAACTTCAATCTCCCGAAATCTCCCTTCTTGGATCCTCGGCAAATCCTTACTTTCTAGAGTACCCACAGCATTACCTAAATCGATGCAATGAACTTCGTTCTTGGCACGAAAAGCGGCAAGCCGAGAACTTCTATAGATGCTTGGGAGGAAGCCTTTCTTCTCCTCTCTTCTCTCACGCATGCTCGACAAAATGAGCCCTTTTACGCCTGAATTCCCTTTTGTTTCTGCTTAAGTTTAAGTTAGATGCGTGGCCCAAGTCATGCCACGTGTCCACCCTCGCTCGGGTTCGATTTTAGCCCGAAGCTACTCATTTTGTCTCAGTTCAAGTTTAAATCATATCACATGAACTTAACTCAAGTCATTTCCCGACTTAGGAACTGCGTAAGCAATCTACGTCCGCAGTGAGTCGCTGAAACAGTCCTTTAGCAGTGGCACAAGCTATGCACCGAGTGTTAAATTCATCTGGGTAACTACATTTCATAAGACGAATCCAACGGTGATGTCCGTTTCATCATCGGAGATCTAGAAAATTTCCAAGTTTTCAACATGTACTATTCCAACCATTTATTGTTTTGCCTTTTCAAAAATTCGATTTTTCTCAAGTTTTACATTCTCTCTCCCTTAAAAGAAGTTCATCCCGAAATTCCCCCACACAATACATGCAAATCACATGCATATGCTGAAATGCAAACAATACTCTTGCTATAAAGCGAAAGAGTAGTAACGATACCCAACAAATAAGCCGGCCCGATATGCATTTCGGCTGAGGTGTAATGGCATAGACATGCCCCTTGGTCCCTGAAGTCAGACTGTGTTTTGCTCATTATGCCGCTGTATTTGGTCTACTTGCGAAATAGTAGGTGCTTGTGTAGCACCACAAGTTGATGTGTCTTCCACACAGCCCGTGAGGTAAGGGAGGAACAAGCTTTGCATCTATGCATGTGTATTGATGGCGGGCCAGGGTGTCCATAGCCCTGGGATCCTTGCCTCTAAGGGCAATCCCGTCTCAAGTGTCCAGGCTGGTGGCATTGGAAACACACTCTCTGCCCTGATTGGCTATGTAACACCTCAAATTATACCCTAGTAGTTTTATTACATGTTTAGGGTATAATATAAGTAAAATTAGCATTTTTCGGAAATTAAGTGTGGATAAGGATATAACCAAGATTTTTGAAGAAGTAAATTTTAAATTGGTAATTTGTAAAATGAGGACCCAAAGGTCATAAAACAAGAAGATGATATGTTATTATAGGAATTTAAATAAGTTGATTTTCAAATAGGATGAAGTGAATGACTAAAATGCAAAAATTTAAGAAATTAAGTTAAAAAGGCGTATAGGCAAACCAGGCGCATAACAAATGGGGGGATAAGATCAAATTTGTCTTGGAATGAGACAAGTTCTCATTTTGGCTTTGGAGACCTAGGGTTCACGGTTGAAGAAGAAGAAACCATTTTTGGCTCCCTATTGTTCAAGCAAGGAGAAGGAAAAGAAGTTGAGAAGAAATCAAGGTTTTGAACTCTTGTATTTGTTAGTATGGAACCTATTTGTATGGATTGTTGGTTAGGAAACCCTCCTAGCTCTATCCTTGCCTATGTTTGGGGTTTAAAGAACCCTATCTCTATATAAAAGTAATTTGTGTTGGTTTTAGTTCAGTTTTGTAGTTGGTTTTGGGTTTTGGTTAGAAATTTCGGATGAAAAGAGGCAAACCTGCAGAAATCATAGGTGAGTACCAATACTGAAAGTTGAATACCGGTACTCAAAGTGTGTTTTGGTTTAGAGGGTTAAGTACTGATCTTGAAAGTTGATCTGGAATTACTCAAAGAGTTGTTGCAATTGAGAGGGATGTTAAGTCACAGGTCTTGAAGTTGAGCAGGTACTTCCCGAGTCAGTTTAAGGTACAGAGGATGCGAGTACCCGATCTTGAAAGTTGAGTCACCGTCTTGAAGAGTTAGTCTGGGTACTCAAAGTTGGTCTCTTAGGTGCTCGAGTTGTTTAGATCAGTATCGATCCTCTGACCCAGTTTGTTCTATTATTCCATTAATTAGAATGAAATAAGGTATTACATGTATAAAGTTATATGAAAAATGCTTTCACGCCTCGCGATCTTGTAGTTAGGCAAACATTGTTTCTTATATTTGCTAATGTGATTAAGAAAAATAATCAGCTTTCATTATTATATATATATATATATATATATATATATATATATATAATTTTATGTTTGCCTAAGACCGAATAGTGAATAAATAGACACGTCTGATCAGTGCGACATCACTCTTGCATTGTGCTACGACACTTCTGTTACGTGGGCATGCACCTCTTTGTTAAGTGTGATGGCACTCCTGCTAGTGCTATAACACTTTTGTTACGTGGGCGAACATGTCTACTGTTCGATGCGTGACATCTACATTGTCTTATGAGACCTCTGTATGTGAAGCCACGTCTTTGTTCGATCTTGTATTGTACCTTCATGTACCTATCATTGGTATTCTTGAATTACTATACAGGCCAAATATTTATATGATAAGTCTGAATAATGAAACGATAAGAAAGCATAAGGAGCTTGATTCACGTTCTATAATGTACCTACGGATACCTTCTGTACAAGATCTCTATTTTGAACTCCTATGAAATATATGAAAACCCTGTTATATGAATTATGTTATATGAAAACTCTGTTATAGAATTTTATTATCACATGGCTTCGACATATGTATTATGTTATATGTATCATGTAATTATGGACCACTCCAAGTGGTCATATCTTTAATTTTTTCCCACTAAGCTATAAGGCAGCACGGATTGTTTCATCAGATGTAGAGTGCGAAAAGAGGACATCAGGGCATTCATACAATAGAGCCAACCTGTGATAGGAGTCCACATGATGTAGGCTTTTTTTTTAAATTTTGTTTTGGAATGTAAATGTAATATTTTGATAATAGTGAAATTTGTTTATGTACAAGTAAATGAGACTCAGGAATATGTACATGATAGTTTAAACACCACTATGGTGGTTGTATTACAAGTTGTATTTCATTACGAAATTATATATATGAATTGGGCCCACCAATGTCCGAGAAGCAGGTTAAAGAGTCCTAGTCCCGTGCTGCGCCCCCTCTCTTAGCCCAGGCGGGGGTAGGGGCGTGACAAGCTAGGAGCCTTGAAGTGTCTCACATCTTAGGATGACTGATCCTGACCTTCACCCTGGTAGTCGCAGCCTTGTCTCTAAAACCCTCACGGAGCAAAAGTCCTTTGCTTCTTTCTCGAGCTAGAAGAAGAGAGTTGAATCTCCTTTCTTTTATCAGCACTCCCGTCCGGATGCATAGTGTGTCATCCACGCCCTCTCACATGGCCATAGTTGTCCCCAACCATCGGCGAGTCCGTATCTTGTAACAAGAGTCCTGATTTTACTCAGGATGGATAATTTAAACCATCCTCAAATTTCCTCACTTTGGCTGGCGCCATGTACGTAATCATCAGAAAACATACTAATTGAGTAGACAGCCATGTCTTGAGCAAATCATCGTTCTTTGTCTCAACTCACAAGACTCCCAGAGGCTTTTGCATGTCGTGTAGATGCTGAGAAATACTTGTCCATGAAGAGTTCACGAAACTCTTCCCATATCCTAAATGCCTCGAGTTCCTTGAGGCACAACTAATCACCGCACCCAGGATTTGCCCTCTAGTTGGAATGTGGCGAGCTTTATCCAAGTGGCATCGAAGGTAATCTTCGTGGCCTCGAATCTTTCGGCTTAGTCGAGACGATGATCAGCCATCGCCGGGTCCCCTCCTCCCTTGAAGGTTAGAGGATGGGTATTACGCCCAAATCTCTAGGGTTTTCGACCTCCACAGCCTGGTTACCTTGCTTTGTGATAGTGGCGACTAAGTGCCTCCGCCTCGCAATGTTATCAGTCCCATAGTACCCGATAGCCTCCATGAAGGCTTGTTGGTCAAAGGCCAATGGTGGTTGGTTGTTGCCTCGTCCACCGCCTCTACGTCCTCTTCCTTGACTTTCCATCTACACATGTCAAATAGCAAATTGAGATTCCTTTTCTTGTCTAACTAGTAGTGCATGTGCCAACTACTAATGAACTAACAACTGAATTTATCCGGTCGTTCTTTTAGAACCCCCAAGGTTATGTTTTCTAACCTAGTGTTCCACTTTTCCTATATACAATTTACCATGTTTATAATTCACACAACACGAAGCAATCAGTCATGTAACACAAACATATACCCACCTGATATATGTAATGGTCTAAACCCTGTACCCATCAAACCACTAGGATCACATACCTATGTTCGATGTATTTATGACACGGAACTGATGAATCACAATGACCTAGACCCGTATCCATCCCACTGGGTAGTCGTATGCACACTATACTTTGATGCAGTCGTAGCGCTGAAAACCCGAAGTCCAGTTGACTGCTAAAATACTACCTTAGGTGTAGGCACCTAAGCCTTGCTTGGTACGAATGGGTACCGATTCTTGAGTGAATCTGAGGATTTTCGGGACCACCTCGATGCGTCCCTTTCACAAGAGATCCATTCATCCATATTTAAGTTAAAATATGCGAATGTTACATTTAAAACAGTCCATAAGAGTTTAGTTTCAACCCTTTTACCATTATTACATACCCGACTATATTAGCAATAGTCCAAAAAGAATTTAATTACAATTTTTTTATATAATAACCCATGCTAGAACTAGTTTGTTCTAAGCACTTTTTACAAAATGATTTATCAAGGCCACATGTTGGCCATCTTCACAATCACGGCCTCGACTGAGCGCCATCCATCGGTGTACGCATTGTACCTGAAATGTTGTCCCGCAAAAGGGTGAGCCACATCCGATGAAAGAATACCTTCTCTGAGAGACTCTTTCACTGTCCCAAGTACCACATGCGATATTCACTCGACATTTCACGTAACGTCCCGATAAAAGAACATGCCAATTATAAATGAATCCTGCAGTCGTACCATGAAATGAGATCTGACTCGATCATGTACCATGCCACAGATCCTTACCAGGCTCCCATCACATCTAGGAGTTAGCATAGACTGTCACCTGATACTGAAACCCATGCGTGATAAACCGTCATTCTAGATGACATCCAATGATCATTTTATATTTAAAACAAATTTCATTTGTTTATAAACCAAAATCTTTTTTGATGATACACCTTAATGATCATTTTATATTCAAAACTGTGTGCCTTTCTATAGGTAGCGAATTTTTGGTGTCACACCACAGACTTCGTAGGCCTAGACACTTTTACGACCTTTCACCATTAAACTATGTCTGACCATAATTGACAAGTCTTTCACTCGAGGGGGTTTCTATCCTTGCTTACCACACATTGATGGTATATTTCTGATGGACGTTGTCGTTCATGGCGCGCTGATCGAAACACTAAATCGGTGTCGATTCTATCAACCGTACTCACACCCATTTAATCACGATGTCCCAGATGTATATGCGTCTGATATACCATTGCATGTTATATCATGTCACATGTATAATGACAACACAATTCAAGCCACTTATCGGGTGTCATGGATAATAACATCACTTGTATATGACTTTCATACATCATTTCATTCATGTCAATATATCATATAAGCATATATCAACATTCACATACAACATGTCATTTTATGTTCAAGTAATGACATACACACAATCAAGCCATGTAATGGCTATTTGTACATACATACTCATCTCATGTCAATATATTAGAACACACATATTAACATCGAACATGTCACTCTTGAGTCATTGTGATGACACACATGATCAAGTTATCGCTGACCATTTGCACATATATACTCATCCACAGAGTCAATACACATTAGGGCAAACATGTTGACATCGAGCATGTCACTCTTAATTGATAAATGACACTCTCAATCAGAGTCACATTGGCTACCAGTAAGCCACAGCAATCACAAATAGGGCGTAAAACTAGCCCCACGAAACGGGTCATAACAGGACCATTGTTTGAGTCGAGGGCTTACTGGTGAGCAACGCCTCGCCTAGACGGACGAAAAGTGTTTCCTGTCCTCGGGCTCGCTGAGCAGAAACATGCCTTCGCCGGGCCAGACCTTCCTTTCCCCGAGACGAAGAACCCAGTCTTCAGGAAGATTCACGCCTTTGGCTAGGCGAATTGAGGTTCGCTTAAGCGAAGAAACATCGAGTAGAACCTAAAAATCCAGTTTTTTTTGCCAAACAAGCCCTTAAACGAAAAACCCTCTTTTCTAGGCCCAAGATGGAAAATAAACCAAGTAGAAAAATTTTTCTACCTCTTGAAGCGTAGACACACGGGTAGGAAGCCTCCTAAACTCGATAACTTCAACCTCTCAAAATCTCCCTTCTTAGATTTTCGTGCAAAATCCTTCTTTCTAGGTACGCATGCGTACCCTTCGTTGATGCGATGAACTTTCGTTCTTAGCCAGTAGCTCTTAGATGGAACTCCTTGAATCTTGGGAGGAAGACTTGGCTCTCCTCTCTTCTCTCACTTGGCGTGCCACGGTAGAAATGAGCCCTTTTACGCATGAATTCCCTTTTGTTCTAACTTAAGTTTAAGTTGAATCGTGATACTGTCGTGGCCCATGTCGTGCTGCGTGTCCACCCACTCGTTCGGGTCAGGTGTTGGCGATTTCTTCATTCCGTCACCGATTCGAGTTGAATCGTATCATGAACTTAACTCCGAGTTATTTTACGAAAGCAGGATTTTCATAAACAATCTGGAGTCATGAGTTACTAGACACCACGTCATCGGCATTGAAAATGGAGTTGTCTCAAAATTTAGCGAATTAAATTAAATGCGGGTAACTGGATTTGTGAGATGAATCCAGCGATGAGAATTAAGTTTCGTCATCAGAGATCAGAAAATTTATAGGTTTGGCGCTTGTCTTGTTCATGATTTATTGTTTTGCCATTTTTCAGAAAAAATCGATTTTTCTCGGGTTTTACACCATCAACTCCGTTTGAGATTGCATGAGACCCTATAGATCAACTAGTTGTGTATTCTAGGCGTTGTCCTAAGAGAAATATAAAGACTCCATCTTATGAGACTCATTGATATATGTTGATATTTGTATATATTGATATTTGTATACAATTTTTTATATATTTATATGATTTGGTTTATGCATGAAATCGGAGTTTCTTGTTTATAGAATTGGTTATAATTTGGATGCATATGGGTGATGATTTACATATATATTCTTGTTCTCGATGCAAACTTGTAGGTTATAGTCGAGCTTTATGCAAAAATCCATCAAACATTCCATAAGTAATTTAAAATGATAATATACATAACTGGATACAACTTGTGAAATAAAAGCTAAGCTTCATTTTAAATATTTTTTAGTTTGTTTAGGATTTAAGGCTACCTTGGATGTGTTTATTTATGAAAATTTAAAAATGTTACAAATATATTTGAATTAATAAATAACTTGTGTGCTAGTTTGTATTGATAAATAAAATTATTTTTAATATCAAATAATAAATATATATTATTTAAATAATAACTTATCAAATATGTGTTCGAATCCATTAGTTGATGTAATTTATCATATAGTAAATATTTTCGTTTCAATAATTTTTAAATAAGTTGATGTAAATAATAATAATAATTTTTTTTTGTAAATTTTAGAATGTCGTCATAATATTTATTGTCGCGCGGTCTTCGATTAGATTCAATAATATGGTGAAGCCATTGTATAGAACTGGCCAAACAAATTAGGCTTTTAAAAATGGTGAAACCTACATCCATAATTTAATTAAAATATGTTGAATAACATTATTTAGGACCATTGGTATTTCTTGTGTTGTTTGTCTGCATTAAGGCTGAAAAGCAGCATTCTTTACAGGAACCCGATAGTTTCAATTCAAAACTAATTTTATAATTTTTTTTTAAAAACATTATTTTGATCCAAAACTCATATATCAGTCTACTTTCAAGAAATACAACCCACTTTTTGGATTTTTTATTTACAAATATATGGTTTCTAACAAAAACTAATTTTCAAAATACATTATAAAGAAACAAAAATCTTTTATTGAAGTCGTATCTTCAATATACAACTTCATTACTTTATATTAAAATTGTCTCCTTTTTTAATCAAATATTAAAAACATGACTTTATCATTTTACGTTAAAATTAGAGCGGATAAATGGGTCAACCCAACATATTTCAAACCAACTCATTCGGGTTGTGGTCAAAACGAATTGAGCTAATTTGACTTATATTTAATTCGGTAGCTTTTGCATTTAAGAAACATCTACAAGTATGATTACAGGCCAAAACAAGCTGATAATATTCAAATATTTATTTGAAAATTTTATTTTTAATTTATTTGTTATATGAATATCTATATTTCTTTATTTTAAAATTAAAAATTAGTTATGTTAAAATTTATTGTGTTTCATTTTCAATAAAAATAAATCTTTATAAATATTCAAATAAAATATTTTATTTTACAATTAATTTTTTAAAATTTTATTAGTTGTAAAAATAGCTAAACATTTCTTCTGATATAATGAAGCTATCGTAATAGGACTCGAGTAGAGACGCTTTGGCCGTATATCTTGACTTCTTGAAATATTGAGCACAAACCATATGAGCTAGGCATGACAAGCAATTGTGAAACATATTTAATATTTTGTTATTTATTCAAAAATAAATCAAAATATGGTAGGCATAATGAGCAATTGTGAAACATATTTAATATTTTGTTATTTGTTCAAAAATAAATGAGGAAAGAACATTAACAATGCTTTCTATTTTATGAGATAATTACTTATTTTCTTTTTTATAATTAAAATTTTAGAATGTTAACAAGATAAATTTCATTTATGTATGGAATAAGATATAATCATATTATGAAAGAAATAATTGTATAATTTTTGTTAACTATTTTAAAAATAACAATATTTTGTTACTAACACTAGTTTAAGTAATAAAATGATTTAAACTATATTGATAATTTGGATCTTAAATTTAATTTAATTTATAAACCAGTACAACTTCATTTTTATGTTTAATTTAAAAAAAAATCATATTTTTAATTTTAAAATAAAAACATTTATGATTAAATAAAATTTAAAGGATAAATTCAAAAAATGAAATTGTAAATATTTAAAATATGATTAATGAGATAAATAAAAATATATTTAATATTAAAACTATAATTTATTTAATTCAAATGCATTCTGTAATTTTCTATACAAAAATTTTAAAATATTAAATTATCATATAAATTATATTAAAAAGTTGCATTTAAAAATTGAAAATAAAATAGTTACAACAAAGTTTAATATATTAATTATATATTATAATAATTATTATTGTTAAAACCCTTATGATACCAAAATAGAGATTTAGAGATTTGACTGAGTCAAAATATCGAATTTTGTAAATAAATCCTTGAAAAATCTCAATGATTATCTTAATTCTTAAAAATTAAAATAAGATTTAAGTACGTAGTCGAACCATGGGGCTTAGGCGATTTGGACCGTAATTTCTTATCTGTATCACGAAAAGTAAAGCAAAATAAACGTTATTAATGATCTATATTATCAATTTCTGCAAAATGTACATGGTAAATGAGTTGGCCCATTTAGCTCGCTTTTTATTCAAGCCGCATTTTGGTTGGCCTAGCCCTCACGTACACAAACCGAAAATTGTAAAAGTGATTAATTAATTGATTAATTAAAATCAATTCTACATTTTTATATTTTGTCAAATAAAGTTTTGTTTGAAATAATTAAAGTTTACTATTTTTTTTAAATTATATAAAATAAATTATTTTAGTAATATTTATATAATATGTATATACTATTTAAATTATTTTATTTTATTAAAATATTATTTGAAAACATTATGATAACTATTATTTTTATAAATAAGAATTTTTATATTTTTCATGATAGAAGAAAAAAAAATAAATATTTTTTCGCAACTAGAAATTCCAACTATTTAGATGAACTTACAAAAATATGTATAATTATTAAAAATAAAAATAAAATTACATTATAAAAACAAAAAATGATGTTTTTTTAAGAATTGAAAATAAGTCTGTGTTGAAATATATTTTTTTTAAAATTTATTAAAAATTATTATTTAATTTTATAGAAGACAAAGTTTTATTTGATTTTTTTAGTATACTTTAGTATTTTTAATTATGATTTAAATTAATATAAAATTAAAAAATCGGGCCAAATGAGCTTGTGGCCCCAAGTACACTGGGCCATGGAGTTAATTAGGTCGAGGCCATTCGGCGCCATGACTTGTTCGGGCTCTCAAATAAGAGTCCAGCCGCAAATCGACCAGACAAAGTGCGCTAATACATCAGTAAAGCCCACTTCCTCGGATCTAGGTAAAATCATCTTTGAATTGAGGTGTCGGCGTGTTGGGTTGGGTTAGCGATTCTGGGTTAAGCGGGTGTGGTGAAAACTGGCAGAGCGACTAGTTTGTCGCGTGTTCGCGAGTTGGCCGTTTATCACCCGAGGAACGGTTGGGTCTCACCCCAGGCGGTTGTCGGTTAATGGTGTCGGTTAATGCGTATCGCGTTGGTACAGCGAGCTGGCCGGCCCGAATTTGGTAAAGCGGCGTGAAACTTGATGTTAAGGTAAACGGGTTATGTCTCACCCAGAACCACGACCCCGTTTATTAAGCGTGTTAAGCGGGTTGGCCGGGATTTATCATCCGGCGTTTAGTGCCGCCCACGAGCCGTTTAATCGGCGGTTAATCGTGTCGGTTAATCGTGTAGTGTTGGTACAATGAATAACTTTGAATAAGCCAGTTTCATCATTCTATCATAGTATCTTACTTTTATGTTTAAAATACGATTTCACTATTTTGTTTTGAAGACAAAACATCCCCGTAACATTAAGTGCTATAAATTTGAAAATATGAATTTTTGTGTAATATTTTTAAAAAGTGTGTGTCTTATTTAAAAAATATTTTTTATAATATCGATAACTTTAAAAAAGGCCCCCAACTTTTCATTTCCTTCGCGGCTAATACTCCTTTTAACTAAAGCAAACAAGATATTACTTATCAGGGATAGCAATTTCCTCTTATACTCAGATCCGAATGGAGGAGTGTTGGAGAAGTATTTTAGATTCAATTAAATATTTAAATAATTGGGATCGGAGATTTTTGGAGTCGAAGATAGGGGCCAGTGCGAGTATATTCTACGCATCCACGGCCCAAATATTTGATTAAATATATAATATATAGATAGAATATATATATATTTATTTATGATTTGCTATGGATGATTAGTTGTATAATGTTTGATTGTACTTGCATTTTTATTAGTTTCATGAAATAACATCACAATAATTCTTATTACTATTATACGACAAATTATTTTTAATGTTCATGATTTTCTAAAACAATTCGTTTTACAAATTGGAATAGGTATTTATTAGAGAATATTTAGGGTTACCTTCATTGGCTCTGTAATTTTACTTATTTGCCCTTGTATTGGTATATTTATATACTTTAACCCTCTCAATAATATTCAACTCTCTTTCATAATATGGTATCTGTTTGACCAAAAGTTGTGCATATTCAAATTATTGAAACCATTACTAGAAGACTAAAAATTAATCTCAAGCAACGACGTCAAAAACTTGTTTGTGCATATTCAAATTATTGAAACCATTACTAGAAAACTAAAAATTAATCCCAGACAATGGCGCCAAAAACTTGTTTGACCAAATGATATATACAAATTTCTGCTACTATTACCAAAGACCAACTAGAATCCCAGGTAAAGACACAAAAAACTTGCTTAGACCAAAATTTACATTGTATACTCATAAGAAGAATAATTTGTCACTAAACTCAATTAAAGATTTACTTTGGTCTTAAGCTATAAGTGCACGGATCGTCTGAGTAATGAGTGGATCATAGGATTGGATGTCGTTCCATAAGTTAGAAAATTTAAGAGAAACATTCACTGCTTTTTCGAGTTTTTCTTTATCTTAACGTCTAGTTTAGATGAAAGAGATTTAGTAACCTAATAAAATTTCAAAACTAGAATCTCGATTTTATTATAAAAGAAAAAAGTTAAATCCTACAAATGTATCTTTGGGTGAACGGATCATTCTTTGGGTAACCTTGGGATTTCCTTTGGCGTGAAGTGTCGGTCCTGCATCCTAATCTCATTATGTTTTTCCCTGAGTTGGAATTTGAATTTGTCAAGAGACAAGATAGTATAGTTTGGATTCTTCCTCTAACCATATTTTTCACTGAATGAAGGTTCATGTTCATTCTTGAAACATGATTCCAATCAATTACTTGTAAATAGAATTTCTCTGTAAGATCGAATTATTTTTCTTTTCGATATCACTTACGTCACGTTTAACATGGCTGCATGTTTTCTGGCACCCCAGACGAGACAGCTGCAGTATCTACACAACGAGAATGATGTCTCATCCTTAAGATGCGAAAGAGTTTCTCTTTCCTTGGTTAGATCTCATGCTAACGGGATCAAGATCATTCTTCTAGACGAGGAAAATCTACAATTGGTTAAATTGATATATCACTTTCGACCTATTCTCCAAACCAGCAGGAGACAGATTAGAGTTATCTAAGTAACTTTTTTGGAAGCTTGTGGATTCTTGATGTTAGTCTAACATACCCCCCGAGTAGCCCGAAAGTGCAAGCTCTCGGGGAATCTCCGTCTCTTTGTGATTCGGTACCCTGATAGTTGTTAGAATCAACAAAATTTATATCTAGAATTCCTCTACTTCTTGGTAGCAAACTCTTTGAGTGTCTAAATGAATTCTAAAGATTGAACTGGGATGAGTTTTCTTAACTGAAATGATTCTGATGAAGGCGAAATGAGTGATTGGTTTTGATTTTTGGGTTTAGTAAAAAGCAGTGAAGTGCTGTTTGGGCTTGAAATTTAAATCTGATAAAATGTAAAGTATCCTTGAAGTCTTCGAGGTGTGCTGGATTTGGGTTCTAAAGATCACTGAGGGGTTCTCAGGTTCATTTCCTCGCGTTGGGGAGGATGACCTATAGTCATTTCCCCGGCTGGATCTTATTGGCTTCAAAAACTAAACCACATGATTTTCCTTTTTGACAAGCAGCATTTCTGAGCATAAATGCTCCCGCGATGGTACACATCTCCTTAAATCCACCTACGACAAATAGAGAGCTGACTAAAAGTCAGGTGGATCAGCAATAAGCATCCACTTTGAACTAAAGATTTTATTTTGGTCCATCAGGTACATTTAAAGAGTTTAAACCTAGATTGAGAGAAATAGAGCGTAATACCCCATAAATGCGTGCGTGCTTGAAGATCGTGAGTTATGAGCCACAACGGCAGGCCTTCTCTTTGGGAGAGAATTAGTGCAACTTAAGCATCCTCGGGATTTATTAATGGAGAAGATATCTCTCGGTGCTTATCACAGGGGCTTTTATAGCAGGCACTTTACAAGTGCAAAATAACGTAGCAAACACTATTCTGATAGGGGCAAAAAGGAAGAAAACCCAGAACAAAATGGTGAAGCATCAAAAGCGGAAGGTGACCGTGCTGAGATGACAGGTGCGCGAGGAAGCAAATTTCGCGGGGATGGCTTGGTGCAGCACTGCCCGAAAATTTTTTCTTATGACTACAATTTCTTGGCATTTTCAATTTCTTGGCATTTACGCTCTTGCTCCTTCGATTACCGATCTGCGATCTTGAGTTTATTTCCGAGTGTGGTGCTTGATTGACTCTTAATTTTAGCGTAAATAGCTTGTAAATGAAAATTTGCGTAATCAGTCATTTTTACATGGACTTTAGTATGCCAATTGGGTTAAATATCTTTGTTCATTACACAAAATGTACTTAAAACACACCCAATAACGGGGAGTTCAAAAAATAACACTTTTTTGAGCACTAATCAACTGTGTCACTTAAGGCCTCACGAAATCAAAGTCAAACAATAGTCTTTCATGGGCCTTAAGCTACACAAAATTGGGAACAAATAATTCCAGAAAAACACCATTCAAATAAACTCAAAAATTCAACTCGAAAATTTTCTTCTCAATTTGCAAAAAGACCATAACTAACATCGAGATCTTTCGGTGGAAGTTGTGTTCTCGGCTTGGATTACAATATACATTGAAATGCGTGAAAAATTCCACTATAGCTGCGATCAAGCGAAGAAATGAGTTCGAGTTTATGCAGGTTCATTGCATTCAAGCGACAATATTAAATGAATTTTAACATTAGAATTTCAACTTCAAAACTTGTGAAGACAAATTGCGTTTCAAATCCGATAGCGAATCAAATATCACGCTACTTAATCTACGAAGAAATGAAAAATAAAGAAAAATAAAAATAAAAATAAAAAGAAAAAGAAAAAATATAATACGAAAGTCCTCGGCTCCCCATAATACTACAGTTCGTCGTTGTTGACTTGATTGCCTCGCTTTCCGCAGTCATTTCTATTTATAGAGCCCTAAAAGTTTGGGCCATAACTTCAATGCTTCTTTTATGAATCCTTTAAATTTTGAAGCGAGGTTGTCTTCGTTCGATTAGTGACTTGAAGGCGTGTCGCGTGAGTTCCTGCGCTCTTTGTTGCAGGTCATTGTTGCAATTATGTAGTCGTCTGTCGCGACTTGAAGATCTTGTACTCATTCTTGCTTGAGTTGCGACATCATTGATTTGCACGTAAACGTGTAGCTAGGTAACCAGGCAACAAATTTATAAGCCTCGACAGCCTACTATTATGGCTAGCTCTTTGAGTATAGTGGCTCTAGAGATTCGAACTACGAGGATGGGTTTTCTTCGCCTGAAATGACTTGCGATTAGCTCGACTTGTGGTGAATTTCAAGTTTGGATTTTAAGGTTTTGGTAAAAACAGGGGGGTTTAATGTTTGGAAACTAAAATTTAAATAAAATAAAATGTAAAAAGAAGTATCCTTGAAGTGTCAGGCTGCTGGATTTGGGTTCTAAAGGTCACTGAGGGGATCTTGAGTCCATTTCCTCGCGTTAGGGAGGATGACCTATAGTCATTTCCCGAACCGGATCTTCATGTAGCTATAAAAACAGAACCCTAATAAATTTACTTTTGAAAGATGACATTTATTGAACATTAATGGCCTTAGTCAGTGAAACCTATCTCCTTGACCCATCTTACAGTGACTAATAAATGGCAACTAATGAATATCAGTGGATCTAGCAGTAAGCATCCACTAAACCCTAAAAGATTGCTGAAATCTGAGGTCATTTTAAGGTCGTCGAGAGGATTTGAACTGGGGTTGAGATGAAGCAACGAAAAGACAACGTGCGTGAAGCGTGAAACCCCGACCTTGATTTCTCCTCCGGTAACCTTCGTCTTCAAGGATAAAGGGGTTTGGCCACTCGTCCCTCAGAGTTGTCATCATTGGAGGGTGTTTAGGCTGCCCGAGAAAGTGAGGAAAGTGAGGAAAATGAGAGGCTGAAAAAGCGGGAGGAAAGGTAGCTTCCTGCCACTTTGTGGTAGTAAAAAAGGGTCTCCTGTTACAGTGTTTGCTTAGGCTTATATACTGCCCCAAAACAATACAAATTACCAAAATCAACAAAAGTAGTTAACTGTTACAAGGACAAGATGGGAAGAAATCAAAAGAGGAACAAAAAGGCAAAAATTCAAATGGGCAGCAGGAACAGTGTCGCAGGGTTGAAAAGTGAATAGTCTGCGAGAGCGGGTTCGCGGAGTTGTGAGAATTAAGTGAGGCTGCGAAGATTTTGCCTTTGCTTAAATTTCTATGGTGCTTCATTTTCCATGCATTTTCTGCTCTTCTATCCTTCTAGTTTCTGATTTGCAATGCTGAGTTTGACTCGAATTCTTCGTGCTTGGATTGACTCAATAATTTTGATGCAAAAAGCTTGCAAAAACTACAAAAATAGCCACAAAATGCGATCATTAGTATAAATGGGACAGCAATGTGCCAATAAAGTTAATTACGTTGATTAGTACACAAAAAGTGTTTCCGAGCACGCAATAAGCGAGTTTAAATAGCACTTTTGAGCACCTAATCACACACATTACACATTGCTAGTCCATAGCAATGAAAGAAAGATAGACGTCGAAATAAAATCAAAATTGTATTCCACAAAATGATATTTGAAAGGTTGTGAATGAGTAATGCTAACCCTTAATGAGAATCTTTGAAATCCTTGTCCAATAACTCGAGAGAATGAGCATATACAAATTAGTAGTGAGGCCTCCCTCTTGGTGAATCAACGGAGACTTCCACGAACCCCAAGTGTTGTTTGATCGGTTCTCAATGATAAAGCGCAAGCTATCTCTGACCAGCTGTATGTCTCCGCTAGGACATAACCAACCTAAATAGATCGGGACCCACTCTTATTCCTAACTCTTTTTTGTGTTGTAGGGGTGCAATGCTGAGGAATGCGACCTCACCAAAGTCCATGTAGCGAGGGTTCCTCTGGAGTGACTCCCAATCAAGGTCTGAGCTTAGGGCACCAAGTCATAAGGATCTTCGACCCACCTAAATTCTACTGGAGTTTCACCCGGACTTCGAATGATTTCAAGACTCCAGCACCTACAACTTGCTAAACATCACTCATCCACCCATGTAGCGAGCACAAAGTCTGTGACTCCCAATCAGTTGGCTTAGGGTACCAGGCTTTAAAGACTTTCGCCATATACCCCTTGGACCGTGCTCGGGTTTCAAGGCAAAGCGTTGCAATTTTTTTTTTTGTTTGTTTTCTCTTCTTTTTATTTTGGAAAGACACATTGGCCTTCACTGTGGGGGTCTTAACTTATTAAGGTAGTCACTTAGCCCAGGGTAGGTTTTGCAAAGTGTAGGAGGTTAGGCAATTCTTCGACTTCATTGTTGAAACTGTGTGCGCGATCTGTGGTTAGCTAAGGAGTGGAAGAAAAAAGGTCGAAAGCAACAAGAATTTAACTAATCATCCACTCAACTAGGCATGGAATCAATCTAACATCAACATAATTTGACAAAGTTTCAAATTTTCAAACTGCAGGCTAGGAAAAACACAAAAAAAATGGTTTCAATTTTTGAAAATTGCAAGTGCAAGCTGTAAAGTGTGTATAATAAAAAAAAGACTATATTTTCAACTTTTCAAAACGAGTGCTTGACTTCACAAACAAAACAAACAGCTATACAAAAACTAAATAGCAAGTCATTAAACTTAACAAAATAGACTTGCTCAAAATGGAAACAAAACCTGAAATAAATTCACTTCCTTCGCTAACTACCACGTCCGTGTGAACATGCCTTGATAGGGCTTGGATTAGAGAATTTAGGGAAAGGAAGTGCTACCTCCTGATAAGATGTACCGTTTTGGATAGGATGCTTCTGAAACTTTCCGCAGGAGTCCTTTATTCACTCCATTGGGCCAAAATGAGAACAGTTAGAAGAAAAAAAGAAAAAAAGGTGACAAGTTGGAGAATTTTGAAAATTTCGCCTTTGTAAAAATTTCAAAAGTGTTCTTTCTGGCTAGATTTAGATTCTAAACTCTCTAAGATTTCCAACGGTACTAAGATTACTCAAAACGGAGTTCGGATGAAAAAGTTATGGTGAAACAAAGTGGGGCTGGCCCCGGAGGAGATCTGAAAGTCGTAGCGTGAATTATTATTATTTTTAAACATTTTCAAAGACAATTTTTTTGGAAGCGTACTATTTTGTTTTCTTTGCTGGTTCCTCGTGCGGGCTGCTCTGGGGGCTTTGCAAAAGTCGCATAGTTGTGGGATTAGCAGCCCTTGCGAAAATTGCTAGGTTGCTCTTCTTCTTTTGCATCTCTCCTGCTTCCAAAATTTGACCTAAACTGCAAAAATAAACACAGGAAAATTTAGAAAAGATGCAGAAAAATAAAAAAATAAGCTAGAAACAAAGATTAAATTAAAATTGGAGGAAATCTAAAGAGAAAAACTAAATAAACCAAAATAAAATAAAATAAAACAGAAGAATTAAAACAAAAAGTGGGGAGGTGTAGGCCCCCACAAAACTTGATTTCTCAAGTCTTTAGAACATTGAAGCGCGGGTAGACTTATAATAGAAATGCTAAGGTCGGGTGCTCGATGTAATGACGTGCCGTAATACAAGTTTTTTTAACACGTTTATTGAAGTTTGACTAAGTTTGACCCAGGATTTGACTGACACTTAGTATGGACCCCAGTTGACTTTTCAAGGATGAATAATTTTGGGTTTGCCTAAGGGCGCCATTGCGTGAAGCCATAAGTGATACAAGTTCATAGACGAGTTGAGCGTCAAAATCAGAACTACGGATAAAAGTTATGGCTGCGAGAAGGTCAGCAATGATATTTTATCGGTGTCGAGTGCATGCAGGTTTTTTACAGCGACCCTAGGCCCTATAAAGCTTCTGGCTTTGTGTGCCAAATGGAACCCTAGCCTTAAAACACTGTTTGAGCTCGAAACCTGAAAAAAAAACTCCCCCAGATCGTGAACGAAGCTGAATTAGTTTTGACCGTTTCTTGGCCGTTGGGTTTTGGAGCCACATAGGAAGGCAACAGCCACCCCACCGCTGGCGGCCGGGGAGGCACCACCTTAGGACGATCTTGCCGACCAAATTTCACGACCGCCGCGGTTCCGGATCGGGCGTGGAAACACGACCGCCTGGGTGGTCACCGGTTTTGCATTTTTGGCCGCCCGAGGCCCAGGCCCATACCTCCCTCCCCCATTTTTTGGACCCTCTGAACTCATTCCGTGGTCCTTTTCCTTGGATTCCTCACCGTTTGAAGATCGGCGAAAACAAAGTTTGAAGTATTGTTGGATCGGTTTTGCGACCCTTGCATGACGCTTTGGACAAGGTAAAATCTTGATGTGTTCCTAGTCTCTTGGGCTTTCCATTGATATGTGGTTTCTTGAATTTGGACGTGGTTGGTTAGTTTTCCATTTTGGGTCATTTAGGGTAATTGCAGGAAGTTGGGTGAGATTGAGTGATTGGTGAGTTAAATGAAGTGAAGATGGATTAGTGAAGTGGATGTTTTTATGAAATGGGCGGTTGATTTTGAGAAATTAGCTCGGTGAAAAGCCCCAATTTTGGAGTGCAGATTACATAGGGCACCAAGTATAATTGGACTGTGGAGTTAATTTAGATAGTTTCAAAGTTCTAAGAATTATTATAAGACATTTAGGGCGTCTCGATGTCTTTAGTTTAGTTATTAGACCTAAATTTTATTATATTCAACGGGCGCTCGTTGAGCTTGGGACGAGCTGCCGGGACGGGGCCAGGCATCGTAGTCGGTGGAGTGGTTTACATGTTTAAATGCTTTTGGGGTATTATTATGATATATGATTGTGGTTAATTATTATATATAACTTATTTGGTAGAACGGTTGATTATACGTAAATAAAATTATCTTGTTTTATATAAACGAGTTGCTCGTTTAAATGCGGATTTGTCGGCGATTTTAAATATTTGGAAATTTTCTACTTGAGTTCATGGACTGTAGTATTTAAACTTTGAGTACATGGATTGAGGTTTAAACATTTGAAAAGTTATTGATTTAAAATGGAGTTTTGAGACTTTGTTGAAATGATTATAAATGCGGTATTGTTGGAAAGGTTACAATAGTTATAATCGGGTTACTGAAGGTTTATTAGTTGTCATGTGATGTCAGTGCAGAAGGTTTATTAGTTGCATGATGTCGGGTGGCTTAGAAAGGTTATTAGATTGCCACGTGATGTCGGGTTGCACGAAGGTTTATTAGTTGCCACGTGATGTCGGGTCTGCAGAAGGTTTATTAGTTGCCACGTGATGTAGGTTCACCCAGAAGGTTGTGGATTGCCACGTGATGTCGGGTTTACCCGAAGGTTTATTGGTTGCCACGGTGTCGTGGGGTTGGGTTTACCGATGGTTTACTATGGGTATATGGTACGGTACATTGTTGGTTTCTGAGAAAGGCATAACCATCTCAATATTTATGGTTATTGTATTTTCATGATTATTTTTACGACATGATGGTTATATAGATTTTATGCTAAATTTTTATGTTGTGAGCAAATTCAGGCTATAATTTTCTTAATAATCATGTCGGTTAAATTTTTGAGCATGACTTTCATATTGTTGGACTTTGGTAAAGTTGGGTTTGTGAAATGTTTCTAAACGGGAGCCTTACAAAAGAAGTGGTGTGAGTCTTAAGGAAGTAACAGAAAATAAAGCATTATTTCGCTATAAATTATACCTTCATTTGAGATTTATTATCTGCGTTTATTGTTTTAAATATGTTCTCACAGGTCCAGGCGGTTAAGTAGGGCCTACCTTACTTGTAAGATTCAACGCCCTCTTACTATGTGGTTGCGAGTACTCTATTTGTCTTTGTTTTATTGGACCTATTTATCTTCATTTTGTAACCCCTAAAATTAAATACTCTTAGAATGTTACGATCTTAGTATTGAACTCATATGAGTCCTTATTATGGATGTTTAGTTTATGACCTACATTAAGATGGGTTGGTTGTGGATTTAGGCATTGTAGTTCCTTCTATATGTTGAGGTATATTAATGCATGTGTCTCTTTCTTTCTTTAAGTGGGGTTAGTGGACTTTTAGGGATTGTACGGTGGAACTTCACTAGCCCCGAGACCACTCGGAAAATCTGGGAGGAGTATCGGGTCGGATCTGTCATCGAGCACGAACCGGCGCATGAGCTATCCGCGATGCCATGCAGTGTGAGCAGCTGCCAATGTTTTTGATGTGGTGGCGAAGTGCAAAGACCACTAACTTCTAAAATATTGCCTGGCATTGAATGTGGGATGGCCTTAACCTGACAACGGAGGCCGAGTGCTTCGGAGTATAGGCTATAAGTCAGGATCTCGTCCCCACAGAGATTAGAAAGGAATTTAAGCTTCAGCTACAGCTACTCGAGTTTTACACTATTTGAACGTGTTAGATGAAAATTTAGTAACCTAATAAAATTTCAAAACTAGAATCCTACATTTAATATAAAAAGAAAAGTTAAATCTAAATGTATACTTAGTGAACCACATCATTCTTTGGGAAGTAAACAGGATTTCACTCACCTATCGAGAGTGATTCTGCATCCTAATCTCATTATGTTTTTCCCCGAGTTGGAATCTGAATTTGTCAAGAGGCAAGATAGTATAGTTTGGATTCATCTCAACCATGCCACCCTTTGAATAGGAGTTCATGTTCATTCCTGAAACATGATTCTAATCAATTACTTGTAAATATAATTTCTCTATAAGATTTGGGTATTTTTCTTTTTCAATACTTCATACCCATTTCTTATGACTGCATGTTTCTTGCTTCCCGAGAGCGAGCTTGGCTACAATATCTCTACTTAAAGAATGATGTCTCATCCTTAAGATCTGAGAAGAGTTTCTCTTTCCTTGATTAGATCTCGGCTAACACGAGATCAAGATCATTCTTTAGACAGAAAATCTAATTGATTAGAATTGATATATCACTTTCAGCCTATTCTCAAGTAGCAAGAAAAAGTGAGTTATCTAAGTAACCTTTGTTTCATGGTTCTTGATGTTAGTCTAACATACTCCCCCGAAATGCTTGATCTAAACTCTAAAGGAATCTACATCTCTATGTCACTTAGAAGGCGTCTTAAATCATAAATAAGCAATAGATAGAAACCATGGGTATAAACTCACCCAAAATTGGGAGCAAAATAATTCCGAGAACAACCACCATTCAAAATCATTCAAGAAATTTAACTTCCCGGAAAGTTTCTTCTCGATTTCTGAAAATACCATAACTAACATCGAGATCTTTCCCGATGGAGTTGTGTTTAGCGGATTCGGCTATACATTGAAATACGATCGGGGAAAATTCAGTGCTACTGATGGCCCGAAGAAATGAGTTCTAGAGTTTATGCAGGTTCATTGCATTCAAATAGCAATTGTAAATGAATTTTAACATTAAATTTCAACTTCAAAACTTGTGAACAAATTACTGTTTCAAATCCAGTAATGAATCAAATGTCATGCTATTTTCAATCTCTGAAGAAAAATAAAATAAGAAAATAAAAATAAAAATAAAAAAGAAAAAGAAAAATATAATGAAAAAGGTCATAAATAAGTGCTCTGGTTAGCCAGTGATTCTTGACAGTAATTTACCTTACTAAGCTTTCCTTAATCGTTTCTATTTATAGAGCCCTAAAAGTTTGGGCCCTAACTATCATTTGCACGATCATAAGTACAGGCGATTATCTTCCTGATAGCAACTGAAAGTTATCATGACAGTTTAGTTCTTTGTTACAGGTCATTGTTAAGATATCGGTTAATGCATCGCGACTTGAAGATCTTATACTCATTCTTGCTTGAGTTACGACATCATATTTTTTTGTTGCGACATTTTCCTTTCCTTCGATTATGATAACTACATTTGCGAGGTTTCCTTTATATAATAGTATTATATTCCTGAACTTGTATGTTGCAACATCGATACCCATCACTGCTGACAGTTTCATTAACGCCCTATGAAGTTGGTGTGTTAAGTTTCCATGTCATTTCTTGGATTTTAGTAGCGATAGTGTTTTCTCCTTGGTGAACAATGTTCTTTGAAATTTTGCTTCTTAATTGGTGTCAGTGACTTTTATTGCGACAGCATTTTGTTCTAGTTCTGTTTTCTTCCTTGTCTTTGCCTTATTGTCATCTCGGTCGTGACCCAAAAAGTTTGTAGCGACAGAGTTCTGTCGCCACTTAGCTTGTTTTCTTGTTGCAACTTCATTTTTTATGTTGTGACCTAGACTTTTGTGTTGGGGATGTTTTGCATGTCGCGGCCCCCGATATGTTATTGCGTCGCGACCGCGCTTACGCATGTAACATATTTTCTGTGCGACCTAGTTTTCTATCGCGACATAACATACCATGTTTAAAGCCCTTTCTTGTGTCGAACCATTTTCTGTCGTGATAGGACTTTTCACGTGTTGGTGATTTACGTATGCGGACACAGAAGATCTCTATCAGCGACATCAAAACACGCTGAAACGATATAATAGCAGCATTAACTCTCTTAATTTGTAACGAGGTCAATTCATATTCGCACTTTTAATAGCGACTGGTTTCTTTATCGTGACTATTCTTTCGACATCTTACGTCTTAACAAACTTTCTGCATGTTGTAGTAGTCGGTGTCGAAGAGGATTACGTGAATAATATTCTCTCTTGGATTGACATTATGTCATGACATCAACTATATCTTGTGTTCCTCATTTGTGTTATATCATTTTCCATTCTTTGTCGCAGCGTAGCTCGATTGTCAACATTAGGATTATCATTTGCGACATGGAAATATTGTTCGCGACCAGTTTCTTAATTGTGGAAGTTTATGACACCTCAAGGAATTTCGATCCACGACCTGAACCACTACAATTGCTATTTTCTCTTCTTTCTTGCTAGATTTTTCCTTTTGAATTCGCACACAAACACAAGTTTGGTAATATTCATAATTTGGCATTAAAATAGATTTGAAAATACCATTAGCTAGAAAATGGACTAAAAATAGATGAGTTGAAACTCATGATGTCAGGCCCCTAGGTTAACGACCAAACCACTGATCGTCGTTGTCACCACTACTCATGATCCACCTCCTTCGTTTTCCTGATTAAATCCATACTCTTTGCTGGCTTCGACCCCAGTCTAGTATGCTTGTATTTGACTAACCGCCTCAAAGTGCTTCCTCTGTTTTTTAACCTACTCTAAAAAATCTTTGTGTTAGTCGTATCTTTGTTTTATGGAGAATGTTTTCAGTTCCTTTACCCATATCACCGGTAGTGACCACAGTCTTTGCTCCCCGGTTCATGTTCCACCTCGAGCTGACCTTAGCAGTCGGGCTCAACGGACCTCTCGAGTGCCCATATCACCCATTTAGGCCTCCCAGTGGTAAACATCACCAAACATGCCAGCGAGCTCGATAGACCTCCTGAGTCCTCCCATCCTGCACGCCTAAACTGATCGGGATGAATCGTGGTCTTTTAAATTAAATTCTATGTGTTCTTTATACTTCGATACATGATCCACGATTTTTTCTTCAATATTACACTAATCCCTCATATTATATTATTTTATAGAATATGGCGATGTTGGAATCAAAAGGGCAGCTAAAAGACAAAAAAATAGAGCATAAGCAGAAATGAAGAAAATGTAGCATACGGGTTTTCTTTTCACGGCCTTGCTTGAAGACCAGCTGAAAACAGGCCTCCGGGTTCTCAGTGTTGGAATTCTGAATATCGTATAGTTTGGAACATAAATCTGGTAAAATTTATAATTTTATCCCATTATACATGGGATCGCATGTGTTTCATAAAAACCGAAGGAAGGGTAAACGAAACTTACCTCTTGTAGATTGATTACCGTCAAGCCTTGAAGTAAGATCTTGGTTTATTCGGATCTTCAAAGGTGTAGCCTTTCGAAAAGGCGCCTCTGCAAAGTATCCTGACAAATAATAGAGCGATCTTGTGAATCTTTAGTTAGTTCGTTTCTCAAAAACAAAATTAGGTCTCTACCCATTTTTAGTTATTACTTAGAGTAAAAGGCGACTACTAAAATATATGTCTGCATATATATACATATAAATGCGCACAGGTTTAAAATCCAAACGAATTTTTATTTATTATATTTAAAACTCTTAAATAATAACATTAAGATTCAAATCCTTATCGAGATAAGGAAAGCGAATTTATATTATTATATATTTAAAACTCTTTTAAATAATAACAATTTAAATTCAATCCATATGGATAAGGAAACGAATTTATTTATATTATGTATATTTACATTCTTTAGAAATAATAACAATTTAAGTTCAAAATCCTTATCGGATAAAATAAATTTATATTATATATTAAAACTCTTTTAAATAATAACAATTTAAATTCAAATCCTTATCAGATAAAATAAATTCATATTATTATCCTATTTAAAACTCTTTAAAAAAACCCTTCTGAATTATTTCCTTATCCATTAAGAAAATATAACAAATTAATTATTTGTTATAATTTAAATCAATTTAAAACTTCTCAGAATTAATTCAATTTAAATAACAACTAATTGTTATTTACAGTAATTTAAAATAATCTCTCATCATTTAAGTACTATAGAGTGAAAAACCCATAACGTTGTGTCATTCTTAATATGCGTTTATGGGTTAATTAAAGCATGGCGGTAGGCACAAATCATGTTTTGATCCTACAAGTCACTGTTTGGCCTCTAGCAAGACATTTATGACTACCCGAGTTAAATGAAAGCTCATGATCAGAACAACCTATGCCAGCTAATATGGCCCTTAATCCTTTTGTCTCATGATATATTGATAGAAATATAAGGCATGTACAAAGTCAACTATGTCGTTCTATCTTTGATTTACTCGAAACCCTGATTAGTGACTAAACAAATGACATTGAATCACCCATCAAATTCATTTGAGCTCATATTCATACATTTACCTGGAGTCATTATCGAGGGACCAGAATATCTCTAACATAATAAGAGGGACAAATTCCATTTTAATGAAACATATCAACCATATTGCTATTAATATTCAAGTATAACCTTTATAGTCATCTAGATTAAGACAACGTTTGATTATATCAAAACACGATATTTCTTATGTTGAGAAGCTATGCGATCTCGAGTGAAAGTTTGTAATACAACTATTAGAGATTAACCTTGACTTTGATCAGTGTATTAAATCTAGCGGATCCATCGATATTTGTTCTCCAACAAGCCAGATATAAATTTGATTTGTATCTCATACATTATCTGTGAATATCAAATCAAACTTATATATCTTAGGTAATTGTTATTCCCATAATGTCGATTAAAGGGATATTTAGAATAATTGACAATGTTATTCAAGGACATTATATATAATAAACTTATTACGAAATCATCATAATAATTAGTTATCATGAGTATTAAAATACCATGTATCATCTGATGAGCTGAAGCATTATAACACTCATTGAAATACACCTTTCTTTGCTTGTGAAGTGAGTCTCGCTTTCCATCTGGAACTAGAAAAAAACCTGTTTTTGGGCATTGATGGACAGTGTCTCAAGGTATAAAGGAAATTAATTTCGAAGCAAAGGGGTTTTGGATCGTGAGGAGGAGATACAAGAGTGAGATCCAGCTGGAAAGCGGATTGGGGACAGGGATCAAGAAGACGGAGATTTTACGTCTTTGCTAACTACTTCATGATTCGAATTCACCGATTTGTAATGAATATATGATGAACTAATTCATTTTCTCCCAGGTTTTGCTTAACCTATTCATTGGGGCTTGGGAGATTTCATGAGCCTTGGAGATGTCATCGCCGTTAACCAAGTGGATCAGGGTGCATCGGAACCACCTGGCGGTCACAGCGACTCGGCCGAACAATCGTGATGCTTCGTAGGAGGTGCTCTGATGAAAGCCACATAGCCTCCAAAACATGAGATCTTGAGGATATGTTTACTAATACCACTTGAGTGGCCAGAGGCTTAGTCTTTACAAGAGCCTGGTGGAGCTTGAACCACAAGAATTTGTAACACAGTGAAATCATATTTTGATTAACTAGCAAAATTGTAAAAACAATAGGGGCTAAATATTATTGATGTCTGTGAAATTTGTTATTCTCGGCACAGGAAATTCGGCAAAATTTGGCTCACACACTGCTTTGGAACACATAACAACCTGAATAAAAAATTATGAAAAAATAAGCTTGAAAAATAAGGAACTTACAAATTTTGAAAAATAAAAAAGGATATTAATAGAAAATCCTAAATTAAAGCGATAAAATAAAGCGAAATCAATAAGGTGAGTGGTTTTTAGTCTGCTATGAGACACTCTGATGCCTGATAGATTTCATGGAGATGCAGGAGGAGAAGCTCCTCTCTGCTGCTGATGTAGTTTGTTAACGATTGAGTTATTACCGATCCTTGGGAAATCTTTGCTCTCTGGTGGTGTTGGTGGGATGGAAGATGTAGGAAAGTGGCCCAGTCTACGATTGATCCTTCATTAAGCGCTTCTTAGTTCTCGTAATTTTTCTTGCGGTTTTTGAGCAACGTGCTTTCCTTACTTTTCAATGTACTTTCGAAAATGAACTCAACAGTTCTGCTCTTATTCTCGTTGGCTTATCCTTGTTGCTCAGTGAAAAATGTTGACTCAATGTCATCATTGGAAGTGAGTGCACGACATTAATGATTGATTAGCTAGATGCTGTTAAAAATGGCCTCCACAGTATGATGGGCCTTGGTTAGTGCTCTCGCCGTGGCTCAGTATCAAGAACCAGAATCCACAGGATAGTGAGTTGTCTCACCTTCACTAAGTCATAATCTCACTTTTGGTATTTTCCTTTGATCGATCTGCTAGGATAGGGTGATATTGGTAGGCTTGGCTCCCCAGGCCTAACTTCTTGTATGCCTTTGAGTATGGCGGTAGGTTCAGCTGCCGGCTCCCGTCCGATAGTGCCTTGTCTATCTGGTCCTGATGTTGGCCCGGATGGTGGGGGGATCACGGATCTTTGTATTTCACGAGGTTTGCCTTTGGATGATTGGCGCTTTGTTATTCGATCGGGAAGGCCCCTTCTTGTTTATGCTGACCCCTTTTTGCTTGTACTGAAGTCCTTTAGAAAATTTTAGCATAAGTTGGAACTGTTTGATAATCTTCAGCGAGTGGGATATTCATTGCACCACTGGCTTGCCACAGGATGCCTTCTTGGCAAAGCATGCATCTCAATGCTTGGGGAAATGGCGGGCACTCTATCATGAATCTCTTCACAACCTGAATATGTGTTCTCGCTCCACTTCCTCTTGTTCTCTGGTTTTCACGGGTTTTTAGACACTTAAATTTAACAAATTTCCTTACCACTCCTCGAGGTGATAATGGCTGAACTTCATCCATTTTGTATGAAACCACTCGGAAAGCTTAGTTGTGCTCCCTAGGATTGGGGCGGTGGGAGGGGAATCTCCCTTTCTCCTGCACCGTGGTGATTGTTCGTGCTAGTGGATGTTGCGAGAATTATCAGGTACACCTTCTATTATTTGTGGAGTCCATCGATTCTTTTGTCATGGAGCTTTCTACGTTTTCTATTCTTTGGTTTTATCGAGGCAACGATAGTTTTGCTCCTACACTAAAATTCCCCACCGCCTTGTAGAATTCATGATAGCACCTTTCAGCGAGTGATGGGGTTGGTGTTCTTCTTGAGAGGTGGACCCATCTTGTCTTCGAAATGTGCCCCCAGGGAGCATATATGCTGCGAGTTTAGAACTGGCCCGAGGTTGGGAGTGGTTTCCGGTTGTGATTGTAGGTGTTTCCATCTGGGCATGTTGGTGGCTGACCTAGCCTTGCAACATTTGTGTCGGCCATGAATCCCTTACGAGGAGAAATTAGACAATGTTCCTTAATGAGCAGTGGTTAATAATTGGAAACATGGTTGGCGGCGTAGATGCCTCGATCATTGCCGTACCTCCTACTTGATTTCTACATTCAGCTCACCATCATACGGGCGGGTGGGCAACATGCTAATTCCACATCTTGATGGAGTGAATAAATGCCTCCGCTGGGTTATTTGTTGTTTCATTCTCTCTACCTCCTTTGGAGTTGACTCATCCCGTCAGCAGGTCTCGTGACTATAGTTGAAGTCCATAGCTTCATCTGGATTTTTGCTAAGGAAGTCCCCTCCACACATGGTCTCCAAGAGTTGTTTCATGGCAGGGGACATCCATTCATAGAAGTGGTTTACTAGCATCCATGTGTCAAAGCCATGGTGAGGGCATGCACTGATAGTTTCAAATCTTATTTCGTGCTTGATAAAATTTCTCTTGTCGTGAAGTTTGCAAGGTGTAGATTTGTCTCTTTAAATTGTTGGTATTTGTGTGCCTTCAGAAAAATTCCTTTGTAGCTCTTTGCTGATTCTGTTGATCGCCAGCACTTAGTGGTGCCAGATTTGACTTTGTCTTTTGAGGTCGAGAAGGCTTTCAGGCCGACTAGTCCGCTATCAAATGCACCCTCCTTAAAGTCATTGCAAACTTCCTCAAAAAATCCGGATGTGTGTGTATGGATTTTCATTTTCCATACCATGAAAAGTAGGGATAGAGGAACCGAGATAAGGCCTCCTTTGCCACATCCTCTGCGGGAATTATTATGCGTGGGGTGCGCTCACCCCATGGTGGGTGTATGTGATCCCTCATTGATCTGTAGGCATTGGGTTCCCTATAGACCACCCTGTTGACTCTAACGCTCTTGAGTGGGAATCCCATAAGCCCGATTGGTGTTAAAGCCCCGATTTCACGCGCCGCCTGTTGGGCATAGCCTTTCAATGCGCCGGTGTTTACGTCCCATTTGCCTGCGAGGAAAAAAACAAGACTACCAAGGTTAATATTAGCTACATTAAGCTTGGGAAAAGCTTGATGCGCCTGAGACTTTCAAACTCCCACTGGGTGAAATTTTCAAACTTCCTGCGTTAGGCGCAGAAGTGGGAAAAATGGTAAAATAAAAGAAATGAGGATTTCAACTACTTACTCTCTTTCTCACTAGGGCTGCGTCGAAACAATGGCCTTGTTTGATTAAACAGGCCCGAGTAGGTGTTGGAATCAACAAAATTTATATCCTAGGATTCCTATTACTGAAGTAGCAAAGTTATTGCAGTATAGTGGCTCTAGAATTCGAACAAAGAGGATGGTTTCTTGTGAAGAGAAAGAAGTTCTGAATAGTCAGCAGTGTTTTCTCGTTTAGATTTACAGGGTTTATGAGAAAAGCAGTGTGTGTGAATGGTTGAAAGCGAAAATAACTTGAAGTAAAAAGTTAGAAAAGAAATTCCTTGAAGTCTCGGGCCCTTTGGGCTTAGGGTTAAAAGTTAGCAGAGCATATTCTGGGTCTTTTCCTCGCGTTGGGAGGATGACATATAGTCATTTCCCGAACGGGATCTTCATTAGCTTTAAAACCTAAACCTAAGTTTTCCTCTTGAAAAGATGGCATTCAATGAGCATAAATGTCCCTACTTGGTGAGAACATATCTAAAAACCTACCCTACGATAACTAATAGGAAGTGACTATAGCTGACATTAGTGGGATCTGACAGCATCCACTTAACCCAGCTTGCCAAATACAAGTTAAGGAGAGCATACTGAGATTTTAACTGGAGTGAGAAGCGGGAGCACAAATACCCTTAAATGCATAGGCGACAGAGACATGTAGCTTGCTTTAAGCCAACACCCTAGTGGCCTTCCGGCTTCAAGGATGAGGGGGTTTATGAAGCATCCCTTGATTTGTCATCATGAGGGTGTTTGGCTACTAAGAAAAAATACGAAAATAAGAGAAAGGAGAAAATCCTGCAAAACCAGTAGAGGGAGGAAGCCGTGCCAACTGATTGATTGATGGAGTGAAAGGTGGTTGATTCTAGTAGGGTGAGCTTATATAGATTGCTCAGTATAAGAAAATTACAAAGTATTAACTATTATGTTAAGTACATGAAGGGTATTAAGCTTGTATAAAACCACAAGAGCCGAGTCAAGCAGTCAACGGTGGGAAGCAGTGTTCTGCGAGAATTTGCGGGTTGCGATTTTGCAACCACAAAATTTCCACGACTTGCACCGCGCCTTACGCGAATTTTGCTCCAAATCTATATTAATCCATGCATCTTCGAATTCCAGCTCGGGTTCATCGTGTTTGAATCGGATTATGAAGATAACGAGGCATTTGACACATAAAACTACAATAGCCAAAAATTTTACAAAATGTGTGATCGGTAACAAGCCCAGGGACTGATGTATCAATTGAGTTATCAAAGTCGATTTGCCTTTTGAGTCCCGAGAAGGAATTGTACGGTATGTGTAGCAATATGTGCACGAGGAACTCTTTAATTATTTTAGTACCATAATAGAATTTTGAAAGTTGTTTTAAAAGAATTGGCACTTTTGCAATTAAGGAAAGTTTTGGGAGTAAATTCTAATTATGAAATTTTATGAAATTTAAAAGGATAATAATAATAAATTACGGAGCTAGTTCGGGGAAACTGAAATTTATCTAGATCTCGGATGTGAAGCGGATGTAAGTTAAATTCGTCTCATGAAATCTAGTGACTCAGAAAAAATTATTGATTACAGGAGCGGTCGAGTATGTTACGAATTTATGGGGTGATAAATCGTCAGGGACTTCAAGGACGAGATTTTTACAAAAATCTGGGAAATCGAGAAAAATGTGAGTTAAAGTTCAATTAAAATAAGTAGGCCCGAAAGAAATAAAATTTTGGGATAGAAATGGACCGAATGAAGCAATAGAAATGGATTTAATAAATAATAAGAATAATAATTAAAGAAAAAGAATAAAAAAAAAACGAAAATCAAAAAGGATAAAAATCAAAAAGGGCGTAGGACGTTCGGGAGAGATCCACTGGAGAGAGGCGATTTTTAATTTTTTTTTATTCTCTTTGCTTCTCCTTTAGATTCATGAAAATCGGACCATAAACTTTGTCGAGCGAGTAAAAAGTTGAATCTGAGAAATAACAAAGTACCAATATCTGCCTTGTGACTTTAAAAGGTAGAAAATTTGCATACTTATGTTATTTCAAGCCTAAAGGTTATGTAATGGCTTGAAATTTTCTTAGAGACCGTAAAAGGTCGTAATCTTCAGTTCCAAAATTTTTAGACTGAGTTTAGAAATTTTTAGGAATATTTGGGGCCCCGTATTCGAGACTTGATTAGGAGCTGAATTTTGGAATTTGTTTCGGAACGATTAGGTTGAAATTTCAGGATTATAGTTGGACAAGTCGGACAAAATTTTCAGAAATGTTCCGGGTATTTTTAGACTATATGGAAAGTCCTTCGAGTCAAAGTTGACTAAGCAGATAGTTTTTATAGGGCATTTAGTAATGTGGACATTTGGTCAATTTCACATCATATTATCGATGTTCGCTGTCCAGATGGGACTAACACGTAAAGTTTTGTTAGAATCGGATTCGTTTGATAGTCATTTTGAAAGCCACATGTATGTTTTATGGTTAAAACGTTAAGGCGAGGGCATTTTGTAATTTGAATGAATTATGTAAGGCGGTTGAGCATCAGACGAATCTAGAGTGTGACAAGATTTGAAAGAAATTAGTCGAAAAGGTGAGTACTAAAATCATTTTCTAAAACGAAAATGGCCCAAATTACAAGTTTGTAAAGTGCTTTGAAAATATAGATTTACTAAAGCATTTTTACTCCCAATTGTTATACTTGTGAGAAAAGTTTGATTTCGTTATTTGAAACGATTTAGCTGGTTTAGCAAAACCCTAGATGCGCAGCTCGGAGTTTCGGTCGGATGTATTTCGGATTGGCACTGGCAATGTTGTGGGATATTATGACTAACTATATTGCACGTTCGGCAATTGGGGTTGAATCTAGTATATATTTATATAGTGAGTCGCCCTACGCACATTCGAGTATATAGTTCATGTAGACTTAGTACATAGCGATGAGGTGTTGGTTACGAGGTTCCTCGCAGTATTTAGTTCAGGAGTTCCATTATGCTATATAGATCCCACCCAGGTGTTCATAGGACCATCTTAGGCGGGTAGTGTTAGGGTTCACTACTGGAGTGCCGGAGTTCAAGGTTCGAGTGGCATCACGTCCCAGGGTATTTCGAAATGGGCTGATGGTTATTACTTGATTTACGATATATCTTTTCGGATATTAACCACCACTTTGAAGCTTGAGTTTTAGCGGCATAAATAGTTTTGGTGGAGTTTGAAATGATTTTCATACTTAAAAACTCGATTTTCTCATAAGCAGTTTTACAACCATTTATGTCTGATTTTCATATTAAATTACAAGCAGTGACAAACTGACATTTAGAACTTATAGTACTCAGCTGAGCGGAACGTCGTTTACATTTTAAAATAATTTTCAGGTGATGCATGTCTTTAAAGCAGAAAAGACGCACCAGGATCCTCGAGTCCTAGGCAATATCTTTGTGATTATATATAAGATAAAGTGTAAATTAAAACTAGTAAAACTTAAAGAGTGACATTTTGTATATGTAAATATCTTTTGTAAAATATGCATGTAGTTTTGAGAAAAGCAGGTTGTGATGAAATTATGTTGGATTGGAATTTTATATATTTTGATGAGGACGAGGAGGTCCTTTATGATTAATAGTTGGATTTTGGAAAATATTGGGAGTGTATTTGTTTATATACGAGGTGATTTTGTATTTGGGCTTGACCACTTAGCGCAAATCATTATCTTCACTGGTTGGCTAAATCTAAATGTGTGATTTTGATAAAAAAAATGAAAATTTTATAACCCGTGTTTTCGAATCTGATTTGGCCCGGTTTTTTACGGCTTAGCTTCGCTGTAACATCGGTCGCGAGCTTGGCTAGAGGTTCTTGTGGAGTTGGCGACAAATTTCACATCCTTTAGGAAGGGATCTGTCGGCAGTGTCGAGCGGTTTGGCGATAGTTCTTTGTTTTTCGCGTGTTTTCAACGATGTTCCCTATAGAATTATTTTTTTATAATGATTTTGCTGTTGCAGCCTACATTGTTTTCTTGATCTTTGCATGCATCAAATATTGAAAAGTGTCATGAATCTTTTAACCTTGAAATTCACGACATTATGTACGGGCGAGGGTGTAGGAGTCGATCTAGGACTTATACCGGAGGCACCGCGAGAGAGATATGTCGAGCACACCCCACTAGATCGGAAAATGCTTGATGAATCGGCCCGGCTGGCAGAACCCGCGAGGGGCGGAACCGGTGGCGGTACCTTCAGATGGATCGAGGTCATACAGTTTATTCTGTGACTACGTCGAGCAGGGCTCCCGGAAGAGCGAGGGCATGATAGGCAGCTGCAAAATTAGAAGTTAAAACTTATGATGAGTGCAGGCGACCCGGAGGCGGCATACTTATGTCTAAGACGGGGTTAGTGAAATTTGTGCAGTGATGGGGTGTTGAGATGAGCAGAAAGTCCTCTTTTTCGGGGTTGATGGCGGTGGTGAGGCGGTGGGGAGGCCATTAGAGGAGACACCCTACGGGGAGTCACTTGGGGTGGTTTGTGAGGCATTTACGAGGTGATTTTACCAGCGTGGTGCGGGATGCAAAAATAGAAGAGGTGCTTGAGGTTAGGCGCGATCCACGGCGGTGACGAGAATATGACGGAGTTTGAACTTCGTGAAATTGGTGCCTATGTCTGGGGAAAATGAGAACATAAGTGTAAGCGATCATGGCAGAAGCGGGCGGCGGGATTAAAGTTCATCTGGCACAGGCATCTCAAAATAACTGGAGAGAGCTGGTTGAGGTACTAAGGGTAGAAAGGATAGTTTCGGTTAACTTCGGGGCGACGGACGGTAAGAGGTCAACCGACCTTAATTGACCGGGCACCCGGTCGGTCTAGTGAAGAAAGGAAGAAGTGGACCCGGCGGTAGAGGCTCGGGACGAGGCGACATCTAGCGGATCAGTTCGATCACCCGGCAGCCCGGAGGTGGTAGGTCACCAGGTCGTCACTTTTCCATTAGTGCCTACATGTCGGAGAGGCATCTCGGGTGCGGATGAAATATGTGATATTATTGGCGAGTCTTATCAGAAATGCAGTGTCAGTCTGAGACCTCGAGGTAGATGCAATAGCATCTACCTCGAGGCACAGCCCCAGTCCCGGTCGGTGGTAGGGTGGATTCGGGCGGAGGTGGCGATCACGATTACTGGTGAGTCGTGGTAGGGTGCGGGAGGCGGAGCGTGCCGGGTGGCAGTTGGTGGTGCGTTCTCGGGCTCGGGTATTCTGATCCTACCGGCCAGGAAGCGGATATCGCCGGGGGCGTGATTCTTGGTATGATTTTAGTTTGCGATCATGATGCACTATCGGTGGTGGACGGAGCCACTCATTCATTTATTTCAGTACCATTCACTAAGAGGCACCAGATAGAGTCCCAGCCTATAGATGGTCGTATGGTGGTTTCCATACCCAATGGGGATACTATGATATCCAGAAAAGTAGTTCAGTGTGGATGGTGAAGTCCGAATAGGATTTTCCGGCGGACAGTGATCTTATGTATCCATGATTTCGATATAATCTTGAGTATGGGTAGTTATCAGTTGAGCCTGCCAGTTATAGAAAAAGAGTAAGATTGGTTCGACCGGAGGAACCGGGCATGATATTTGGGAATCGGAAGAGAATCGCCTAGTCTCATTAATGCCATGGCCAAGCCGAGAAAATGCGGAAGGTTGCAGAGGGGTTATTGGCATTTGTAGTAGGATAGGAGACAAGAGGGGATCTGGTGGAAGACATCCCCATAGTCAAGAGTTCCTAGATGTCTTTCCGGATGATATTTACGAGGACTTTGCCGGATAGAGAAATTAAGTTCGTTATGGACTAGTTAGGGGGCTGTAGATATCCATTCCACCATACGAGAATCGGCGCCGCGAGAGTTGAAAGAATTGAAGGCACAATTCGGAGAGATTGCTAGCAGGAAGCCATCGGGCCTAGTACGCACCTCCTTAGTAGAGCTCGATTCTCTTGTAAAGAAGAAAGATGGAAGCTTACGGTTGTGTATAGGTATGAACAAATGAATCGGCGACAATACATGACCCGTGTCAAAACGCCGTATAGATGAGAATTTATTTGACGATTGCATGGATCTCGGGTATATTATAAGATTGACCTAAAGGTCGAGGCTACCATCGGTTGAAAATTCAGGGAGAATGATGTTTCAGGCGCAGCCCGGGACAAAGATACGGTCAGCAAGTTCCTAGTGATACATTCGGATTGACTAATGCCCATTTGCGTTCATGGATTTGGTGAAACGATCGGTCAGTATTTAAGATAAGTTTGTGATCGTATTCGTGATGGCATTCTAGTGTACTCGATGATTCGGAGGAACATCGCAGGCATCTTGAACGATGTGCAGTTCTTAAGGCGCCAGGTTATCTGTTAAGTTTAGTAAGTGCGATTTTGGTTGAATGAGTAGCTTTCTTTTAGGTCATGTCATTTCGTGGAAGGTATTAGTGTGGATCCTCGGTGAAGCTATAGTGAGCTGAGCTAGCCATAAATGTTTACGAAGTCGCGAGTTTCCTTGGATTGGTAGGTTAATGCAGGAAATTTGTTGAGGGATTTTGAGATAGCGACAGTTGACCCGTCTATTGAAAAGGATCGAAGCCAGTGGTCGGATCTGCGGCATAGTTTGAGGCCCCGGGACGGAGATTGAACTGACTCCGGTGTGCTCTTAGGTCGGGAAGGACGATTATGTGCCATATGACGGTGCCTCAGACAGAGGTTAGGGTGTTTTTTGATGCGGGATGGTAGAGTGATGGCTTATGCTTCCGTCGGGTTAAAGCCTGACGGGAACTACCCGACCTGATTTAGAACTAAGCGGCGGTGGTTTTTGCTCTAAAGATCTGGGACATTATCACATACGGTGTTCCTGTCGGATATTCAGATCATAAGAGCTGGAGTATATCTTCACTTTCGAGAGAAGGAAGCAACTTAAGAAGGCGCCGTGGTTGGAGTTGATTAAGGATTATGATTGCACAATAGAGAGTACCATCGGAAGGCCAATGCCAGTGGCGATGCCTTAAGTCGGAAGCCGGGAGGGTTCCTATGCTTATCTGCGGACGAGTATATCTCCCATTGTTGATAGAGTTGAGATCTTTGGGATTGAGTTGCGGAGTAGGCCAATCTGTGAGGACAACTGTTGGCACATTTTTATGTTCGTCCTCTTCCTAGTGGATCGAGATCAGGAAGGTGAAGCGAGGTTTGAGAGATGAGATTAAGTTGAGGCGAGATTGAGGGTGGTAGAGCGAGTTCGGATCGAGAGACGATGGCGTAATAGTTAGAGTCGAGATGTGTGTACCTAACATAGGTGAACTAAAAAGGGAAATCATGGAAGAGGCTCACTCTTGACATATGTCATGGACCACTGGTAGCATACGAGGTCTGTAATACTCGGGGAGCATTATTGGTGGAAGGGCATGAAAAGGAGTGCGATTTCGTATCGGATACCTAACACATCGAGTAGGTAAAGCTGAGCACGAAGCACGTGAGGAAGAATCAAGTACTAGATTTCACAGCCCATGGAAGTGGGATAAGATTACTATGGATTTTGTTACCCCGGGCCAGGGAACTCGGAGACGACACGTGCCATATGGGTGATGACGGACGACTAACAAAATCGGCGCATTTTCTCGATTAGCAATGATGACCCATTGGACGAAATTTATTGAGATTATATGTGGAGGGAGATGGATTAGATTACATGGTGTTCCTGTCGATAGTCTGAATAGGACACAGATTCACATCCAGTTTTGGTCAGTTGGGATGCCATGGGGACTCGATTGCACTTTAAGCGCGACTTTCCATCCTCGAGGCGATGGTCGATCGGAAGAACTATTCAGACACTAGAGGATATGCTTAGAGCATGCGTAATAGAGTTTAAGGGAAGCTGGGATATGCATTTATCTCTGATGGAGTTCAGCCTACAATAACAGTTATCAATCTAGTATAGGCATGGCTCCATTTGAAGCATTGTATGGCGAGTGTGATACTCTCGTATCTTTGGGATGAAGTAGGAGAGAGGAGAGCGATAAGTGGAGTTAGTACATATTGCATGGATAAGATCAGTTGTAGGGACGGACTCAAGATAGCCAGGAGACAGACGAAAAGTTATGCGGACAAAGCGGCAGTAAGGATCACAGGTTTAAGGTGGCGATAGGGTCTTCCTCAGTTTGCCCTTGGAAAGGTGTCCTCGGATTTGGAAGACGGAAGCGAAGGCCAGGATACATGGTATATGGTGTGCGAGTGGGACTGGTGCATATAGATAGACCTTATCGGGAGTTGTCTAAGGTTCGCCGTGTGTTTCATGTATCCATGCTCATGATGCATTCCCGGATCCACTCAGTGTGCTCGGAGATCGGTGATGGGTAAAGGATAATTTGACTATAAAGGCGCCCGATGCGAGATAGTAGATCGCGGAGAGCAAATTTTGCGAGATCAGATCATTCAGTTAGTCAAGGTTTTATGGGAATCATGGGATTAAGAAGTTCACGTGGGAGTCGGAGGCGCTCGGATGCGCCGTCTGATATCCTCCGGTTGTTTTCGGATTAAGGTATCCTCTTTTATATTAGTTTTATTTCATTTAGGGCCAGAAATGTTCTCTTAGGAAGGGAGGATTTGTAACACCAGTTTCGAGAGATTGTACGGTATGTAACCGTATGTGTGCACGAGGCTTTAATTATTTTAGGGCCATAATAGAATTTTGAAAGTTGTTTTAAAGAATTGTGGCACTTTTGCAATTAGGAAATTTTGGGGTGGAATTCAATTATGGAATTTTATGAAAAAATTTAAAAGGACAATAATAATAATAAATTACGGAATGGTTTAGGGAAACTTGAAAACTATCTAGATCTCGGATGTGAAACGGACTGCAGTTAAATTCGTCTCGAAATCTAATTATTTCGGGAAAAATTTATTAGATTACGAGGCGGTCGAGTATCATGCAATTTATGGGGTGATAAATCGTCAGAGACTTCAGGGACGAGATTTTTACAAAAATCTCAAAAGTCAGAAAATGCCTTGAGTTAAAAGTTGATTAAAATAAGTGAGGCGAAAAGAAATAAAATTTTTGGGATAGAAATGGTTGAATGAAACAATAGAAATAGTTTATCAAATAATAAGAATAATAGTGAAAAAATTAAAACGAAATCAAAAGGATAAAAATCAAAGTAGGGTTGGGAGAGATCCCGCAGGAGAAAGGCGATTTTTGTTTTCCTTCTCTTTGCTTCTCCTTCAGATTCACGAAAATCGGATAGTAAACTTTCGTGGTGAAGCCAAGATTGAACCTATGAGAAGAAACACATAGAATCACCAAATATCTTAGCCTTTTGTCAAACTTTAAAAGGTGAAATTTGCCTACTTATTGTTATTTCAAGCTTTAAGGTTATGTAATGGCTTGAAATTTTCTTGGCGTAAGGTCGTAATCTTGATTCCAAAATTTTAGGCGGGTTTAGAAATTTTTAGGAATGTCCCAGGGGCTGTGTTCGGACGGTGTCGGGGCTGAATTAGGTATTTGTTTTCCGATAGTTGCCGGGTTGAAATTTCGAGGAATATAGTCGGACCAGAGTCGGACGAAATTTTAAAATGTTTTAGATATTTTAGACTATATGGAAAGTCCCTTCGTCGGATTGACTAAAGCAGGATAGTTTTATAGGGCGTTTAATGTGTATGGACATTTTGGTCAATTTCACATCATATTATCGATGTCCATATCGAATGGAGTTAGCACGTAAAGTTTTTGTTAGAATCGAAGTTCGTTTGATATAGTCGTTTTTTGAAGCGCATTGTATGTTTTATGGTTAAAGCGTTAAGCGAGGGCATTTTAAATAATTTGAATGAATTATGTGGGCGATTTGAGCATCAGAGCGAATATAGAGTGCTTGACAAGATTCGAAAGAAATTAGCGTCGAGAAAAAGGGTGAGTACTAAATCATTTTCCAAAACGAAAATGTTTAAATTCTGAGTTTGTAAAGTGCTTTGAAAATATAGATTTATAAATCATTTTTACCTCCCGATTGTTATACTGTGAAAAGTTTGATTTGATATTTAAGAAAGCAGTTTGGCACAGTTTAGCAAAACCCTGATGCCTGTATTTCAGTTTATTCGGATGTATTCGGATTGTGCGTAAGCGATGTTGTGGGATATTATGACTAACTATATTGCTGGTCGGCAATTGAGGTTAGATCTAGTATATATTTATATAGTGAGTCGCCACTCACATTCGAGGTATATATGGTTATGTATTGACTTGAGTATAAGCGATGGGGTGTTGGTTACGAGGTTCCTCATGAGGCATTTGGTTAGGGGTTCCATTATGCTATATAGATCCACGCCCAGTGTTCACTTAGGACCATCTTAAGTAGGAGTAGTGTTAGGGTTCCTCTAGATGCAGATTCAGGTTCCTTGGCATCGCGTGCAGAATATTTAAATGGGCCTGATGGTTGGTACTTGATTTATAGTATAGCACTTTGAATGTGCGCCACCAGAAAGCAGTTTGTGTGAGAAATAGTTTTGAACGGTTTTGAGTGGTTTTATGGCAAAGGCTTCGGTTTACCGCGCAGTTTTACAACCATTTATGTACAGATTTTTTTTTCATGTTGATCTGAAACGGCCCAGACGGCATTAGAACTTATAGTACTCACTTCGAGCAGTTTGGCTCACGAGTTTTGTTTTAAAATAATTTTAGTGCGAGTCTTTGAAGCGAAAGACCTTCAGGATCTCGATCCTAGAAGTGTCTTTGTGATTATATATAAAGATAAGGTGTAAATTAAAACTAGTAAAACTTAAAGGTATGTTTTAGTATACTAAATATCTTTTGTCTGATAATAAATGGTTTGAGAAAAGCAGATTCGTGAAATTATATTGGATTGATTTTATCTTATATTTTGATGAGGACTTGAGAGGTCCTTTATGATTATAGTTGGATTTTGGAAGCTATTGGGAGTGTATTTGTTTATATCTGGTGATTTTTGTATTTCGGGCTTGTGCCAGAGTCGGTCGTTATCTTTGGGATTTTTACTAAATCTAAAGGTGTGATTTTGATAGAAAAATGAAAATTTTATAACCCCGCGTTTTCCCAGTCTGATTTCAGCCGGTTTTACGGCAAAGCTTCATGGTAACTTGTGGTCGAAGCGAGCGGTGGCGAGGCTTCTTGTGGAGTTGCGGCGAATTTTTGTCAGCTAGGAAGGGTGCAATCGTTAGTACACAAAAACACTTAAAACCTGCAATAATCAGGGCTCAAAATAGCACTATTTGGGTACTAATAACAGAGCAGCTCTACCACGAGTCACTTTGCATCCGTTCTTTCATCCGGGCGGAGCACGAGCCTCGAATGTGATTTGCTTCAATTTTACCATCAAACTGGGTTGGCGAGACCACATGTGCTCCCAGGCCGGGTAAGCCTGGTCATCGCGAGTTCTACTCCCGACACGCTGTGCAGGTCGACACCGCGATGTTTGTCTTGATCGTGGGTGGCACCGAGCGCGGGCCATTAGCCCAGTTCTTCTCAGTTCGGGAGGGCGATAACGAGTCTTGGCGTATTTGAGGCCAGAGCTTGGGGGCCCGATCACGAGGAAGCTCACCTGAGCGGGCGTGTGGGCGCCACTGTCAACGAGCGAGTTCACCATTTAGATGGCGGCGCTCGCGCCGAGTGAAAGTTTATTAATTTTTATCTATTAAAATTAAACCTTCATTGCATCTTAGTCACGGTGACGAGATAAAGACAATCCTCTGTATGCCATGACGAGGGACTCGATTCGATATCGGGACGGTCGGCTGGCGGGTTGATTAGAGACTACTCCCGGCGTATTTGCCTTGGTGCCCTAATCGCCCTCCTTGATCATTGTTTATATCGATCAGTCGGAGTTCGAGATGTTTGAACTCAGGAGGCTTCCGAGTCGCGACAGCGTTTACATTCACGCCGGGGTGAAGTTCGGGAGCCTTGACGAGTTGATGACGAGACTACGATGATGTCCTGGCGGCCGCACCAGTATGGCGATCAATGGTGGCGACCTTGAGTACCCTTTAGTTCGACTGGAGTCCACTGGTTAAACATGCACTCCCTTTGCCGAAGCCCCGGCGCTATTGGGACAGTTGCGAACCTGTGAGATTGCTCGAGCAGAGACATAGGACTCTATCAGAATTTGAGATGGTTGCTATCCGAGCGGCCAAGACAAAATCACCCGATGGCTCACTTTCAACTTACGTCATTCCACCACAGCCCGACACCACCGCCACCACCCCGATAGTGATGACTTTTTTTTTTTTTTTTGGGACGTATTTCTTTACCTTTCTGCTTTATTTTCTTTTTCGGCCATTGAGGACAATATCTAATTTAAGTTTGGGGGTATGGGTGTAGGGAGTTTGACTTGGCAGCCCCTCAAATATATTTTTATTTTGACTCAATTTTATTTTGGATTATTTTTCCTATTCTTGCATGATTAGGTCCATATTTTTTCTTTTTATTATATTTGCTATTTTTGCATGCTTAGGCCAAATTTTTATTTTTAGGCGTGTGTTAGGTTGTCTCCCATGCACTCACATGTATGCAAATTGCACATATTAGAATATGACAGCCTCTAGAATTGGTATTAAGTATCCCTGTCTTAATTTTGAGCATGATGTATGAAAGAAAGTTGTAATGTCAACGAAAACAACTCATGTTCAATGGAATAGGGACTCTGAGATTGTTTGGCAATTGAGACTGCGTTGTGTAAAGTCGAGACTAACCATGTCTGGTCACCCTTTTTAGATCTCAAGAACTAAATTCCCGAAGTAGGCTATCCCGCACACACACACGTGATCTTCGAGGTATGCTTTGACTCCAGACTCACCATACAAGAGTCCTACGAACATTAGGAAGTAAACACCTAAGTGATGGGACACCTTAGAAAAAGAAGTTAGCCTTTGACCAAAAAAAAAAAAAAAAATTATATATATATATATATATATATATACCATATATATATATATATATATATATATATAGCATAACTATACTCTACTATATATATATATATATATATATATATAATGAGTATAATAAAACGATGGGGATCATAAAGTGGAATCCCGAAACAGTCAGGGGCTTTGAGCCTAAGCCACGCCAACTTGACTAATTCGGGAGCCATTGACTTCAGCACTTTTTACATGGAATGAGGATGGATGATCTCCGCAATCCCAGGACCTTGAGGTTTGGTTGAGTGTTCGAGGTGAAGTTCTAGGGAGGCGAATGCCGATTCCTTAACCGGCGGTGGGGGAGTCACCATTGGATCCAGCTAAGAACCCTCACCTAAAACCTCTTGGTTCCTAGTACCTAGGCGCCTTAAGTTAAGCCCTTGGGGAGTATTGAAGTAGATAATTGAGTGGCTCTCATCACCAGTGTAAGCTATTCGAATAGGTGAGTTCAACTCAAGTTTAAGGGTAATGCAGTCAAACTATACATTGGAGATCACACTTTAACTGCACTTAGACTCCTTGGGAAAAATGATTGAGCACTAAAAATAGGGTTAACCTACTTGGTGTGAGATCGAATAAATACGGACTCTTGAAGCTAAGCGATTCGAGGTGGTCCCTGGATCTTTTGAACTGGTTAATATGAATACTTTCTTGATGTTGTCATGTGTGCTTAACCCATAACGTCATATAGTTTCACGTATTCTTGTGTCCCCTATGTGGAGTCTATTCTTGCTTGGGGACAAGCAAGAAGTTAAGTTTAGGGGTGTTGATTGGGATGAATCATGCATGCTTTTCAGTTAAATTCTCCGTGTTCTTTATAACTAAAATGCATGATTCATAGTCTTTTTCATTAATATTACGCTAATCCCTCATATTATATTATTCTATAGGAATATGGCGTGTTGGAATCAAAGGGCGGCTAAAGACAGAAAAGAAATAAGCGAAGCGAGAAATGACGAAAAGGCGACATCACAAGAGGACTATGGGTTCTGTGCGAGGCCCCCTTCGTAGTAGCGAACCGAGAAAACGAAAACAAAGGCTCAGGGTGCGGCTGTGAAGCCACAACCGTGCGCGTAGAAGCCAGTCTCCTTTTCAAAACTAGGAACTCAGAAAAAAACCCGAGTTTAAGGCCATTGATGGGCATGTGTCTCGAGGTATAAAGGGAGAGTAATTTGGAAACAAGGGAGGGGCTTTGGATCGTGAAGAAGGAGGAGATACAAGAGTGAGAGATCCAAGCTAGAGCCAGTTGAGGACGGATCAGCAGGCGGGAGGTACTACCATGTCTTTCCTTCAACCCTACTTCATGATTCGAATTCCTCGATACGTAATGAATACTATGATGAACTAATTCTTTTCTCTAGGGTTTGCCAACTCAACACAGTTTGATGGATTGATTTACCGGGTTGTTGTTGATTATTAAATATGATTAACCTTCATTTGCATGTCAGTTAATTACTGTGTTATGACGATCGTGACATGCTAAAGGCTGGGAGTTTGAGATCGATAAGATAATTTCCAGGGGACATGGATAAGCAACACTTGGTGGTCGAAGAATGAGAGATATTCAAGGCTGCGAGTGTATTAGGGTTTACAGGTTAGGCGTTTGGTCGAGTTGAGCGAAATCTGATACACTAGCAGCGAGACATGCAAATATATCTCGAGAGAGAATATCTTGTAGGAAAGATCAACCCGCCAACATAACTCATATAAATACTTCAATAAGTCCTTAATTGAATTGACACCCATCGAAGTGGTAGGAGACCGATCAAAGCCTGAGTTTCTCATTATCGATACAATTCAACACCTTGATTCTAAGTTGTTGGTTAATTCTAATAATTTAATTCTATATTCCTCTAGGATTAGATCGAATATTTTTCGAGTCATGAATCGGTAGTCAACACACTTCTCTTGGCGAATCACACTTGACTAACCCACTACACTAAAGTGAGCTCAAGTCTTTGCACTTGCGCATACGGGTTAAATTTCCAATTAATTTACACATTCTACAATCTGACTCGTCCTTACCCTAACCTCAGTTAAACTGCATTCACGATCTCGCCCACACCTTTCCATGTGGCCTCACTTTACTAGCTGTTGGGTCGGGCACAACACCACTCCCTCCGCTACAGCTGACACCCGAGACCGGGAGTCCCATTAATGACAGTAAATGCACGGAATACAGGTATCGTATCGATACCACCATATCATCCCGTTCAACTGGGACCATTCATGCCTATATATTTTAGAAAAATATACAAATTTATCAAAATAGTTCATAAGAGTTCGAGTTACAACTCTCTTATATTACATGTAAAATTTGGTTTTTTTACAAAAATGTTTCTCAAAGCCATAGTTTGACTTTGCCGCTGCGGTCCGGATGAGGTCGTACTTTGTACATAACTACACACAGAAGGGGGTCCCATGACGGGGTGAAGCGATGCCTAATAGGATAACTCCTAGAATACTCCCCACCAAGCGCCGCATGCAATGCCGTATTATATTAATACACCGTCAACATTCCCTTAAAGAATATCACGATTATTAGGAATCCACCGCATGCCATGAATTGAGATGAACAATCAAGCCACATGTCGAGTCCTCATTGACCTCTCATACATGGTTATGCGAGTGTAAGCGAGTCATTCTGATGACATCCGATGATCGTTTTCAAAACCAATTTCATTTTTGTTTATAAGCGAAATCTTTTGGATGATACATCCGATGATCATTTATATTGAAAATCTATACGCCTTTTTTGTGGGTAGCTGATTTTTGGTGTCTGAAGACTCCATAAAACCAGTTTTTATGGCTTTTCATCGCTGGGGACTATGTCTGACCATAATTGGCTAGTTTTTCACCTGAGGAGGGATCTATCCCTTCTTGTTGATCTATTTTATATTTTCATTCATGTATAAGCAGGTGCGACCGGGTTGGGCGTTATCATTCGCCCAGTACGATCAAACACCAATGCGGTGTCGATTCATTGATCATGCCTCACCCGTTTAATCGATGTCCCGGAGTGCATATGCAATGCAATATGCCATTGCTTATTTGTACCATGTCCATTGATGAATGCGATGTCGACAATTTTATTAAACATGCATATCATGTATGGGCCAATTGTATCGAACATGCATATAATTTCCCTACATTAACTCATTCATGTCAATGTATCACCGCAGTATATATCGCGTCACCTCTGAAATCATTACTTAGTCAAGTAATGACAGCTATCTCTAGGCTAAATTATGACATAATATGTCCACAAAATAACTACAAATGCCATGTATTGGCCGTAATCTCACTCTGATTTATCAAATGTCAATATATTATTACATATCAACATTTCATCAAAAAAGCATGTCATGCCATGCGAATTAGTACTTGGTGTTATGATCAAAATTTAAACAATGATGTGACTCTGAGTTCAATCAACGGCATATGGTTGGATTCTAGACTCAAAGATCTTTTCATAGAGTCTAAAAACGCGCGAATCGAAGTTCGGATGAGAAATATATGGTCGTTCGAAGTTAGAGTACACCAAGAGCCACACTATTGCACCTATCCACTCAATAGCATGCCAGGGTTAAGAGGATCATTTGGCAACTCAGTAAATGCAATTTTCAACAAATTAACCCCATTGTGACCCTTTAATGGCTACAGAAGCTGAATCCCATACCATTAACATGGCACAACACGGTTCCAAAGTCAACCCAAAAACAATAGCTCAAAGGAGTAAACCAAAGTAAGAAGAATCCCTACCTCTTGAAGCGTAGCCCCTCGTCGAATCTTTGGACTTTACTCCTTGGTTCAACGAGTTCCGACCGTCGGAATGCCAATGAATTGAGGAAGAAACCGCCGGCCTCTTCCTCTTCCTCTTTTTCTTTTCCTTTATTTTTTTCTTTTCTTGTTTCTTTTCTCCTTTCCCTTTCTCTTCTTTCCTCCCTTTCTCCTTTCCTTTCCTCCTCCCCCCTCATTCTTCTACGAACTGACCTATTTATACTACTTGCACCTTCCATGAAAGTGGACACATGGATTGCCATGTGTAACACCCATGGCCTGCCATGTGTCACACACATGGCTGCCGTGTAATCACCCGACACCGATGCCTCAGTGTAGTCAGTTGTCTAGTAATCGGTGAAATTGATTAGGTAGCTAGATCTCGTGAGGCAGTTCATGGTAGTCTATTTTGTCATTGAAATACTGTCTTAGTTTGCCATTTCGGAAAAATTGCATTTTTTGGTTTCACTCACAGCTTCCTCCTCCACCCCAACCATATTCGGAGCCCTTACCCATCCCCTCTTACATTCAAGCCATTGTATCCATGCAAGCCCAATCTAAAAAAGTTTCATCATTCAAAATCAAACTTAAGATATAGCCATAACATTATATTTCTATATCTGAACCACTAGCAACCTGTAAAGCTCTCGAGATCAGGAAACCGGTTCATGCCGTATAGGGCCCAGTATGATGCTCTCATGCGGAATGACGCGGTCTCTTGTTCTCCAGGAGCACGAGGCATAAACATAGTAGGCGGCAAAATGGTTTTAGCATCAAACTAAATCATTGGCTCTGTGCTCGATATAAAGCTGGCTTGTTGCTAAAACTCATGTCAGTAGTGTATTGATTTTCCACGGACTTCGATCCGCTGATAAATCCATCATGCATTAAGGTACTATGCTCAACATTGCACTCCATAGCTAGTGGAGCATTTGCCAACTTGACCTTAATAACGCCTTTCTCGTGGCGTCTCGGCCAGGGAGTGCATGTAGCGCGACCCGCGGGGTATGGAGCAACGCCCAGTATCCACATCGCCATATGCCGTTCACGCCGACATTTATGGAGCTCAACCAGCTCCCAGCTTGGTACCGAGGGAAGATCACGCCTTTCTTGCTCTCTCGAAACTTGTTACATCCTCTGAACATTCTCTGCTGTCCATTCCCATGGCCTTTGCCTTATCTACTTGCAGTGCAGCTGTTGATAATCGGTCTTATTCTGAGTAGTGACCCCTCATGTTGACATATTATTCGACAACTTATTTCTGAAATTCTCGCGGATCTTGGGTCCTATCTTATACGTGGAGTTGAGGTTAAGCTACACAACAGGCCTTCTACTATCTTAGAAAAGTATGTCATTGATCTTTTGAGCAAACATAACATGCTTGGCTCCAAACCTATTTCCCACGCCTCTTTATCGTAGGTATACTGATTACTAATGATGGTACTACGCGAATTGATACCGTGTACCATCAGTGCTTGGTGGCCTCCGGCATCTTCGGATGATATCGAATATTTCCTTTATTTGTGAACAAACTCACTTACGATTTCGCCATGCCGTCCCGAACACCATTGGGAGTGGTCAAACATACGCCGTTATCATAATGGCACGAGATCCTTGGTATCTTAGGCTTCTTCTTTGCCACTCCTCAGGCATTGCACAGTTTCGGTGAGAACTAGGCTTGTTGTAACGATCAGAGAAGGTGTACGATGTGCTTAGCGGGTGCATATAATGCTCGAGGCTTATGTCTTTGAGTGTAATGAGAATTTTAAGATTGTTTTGAGGTGAAATTATAAAGTTTTCGAATTATGGCACTTTGCAATTAAGGAAATGGGGTGAAATTCCAATTATGGAATTTTAAAGGATAATAATATAATCAATTACCATAATGGTTCGAGGGGCTAGAAAATTCTCTAGATCACGGATGTGAAGCAGTGTAGATTAAATTCGTATCGAAAATCTAGTGACCATGAAAATTCGATGGTCAAAGACGATTAGAATGTTCACGATTTTACGGATGATAAGTCGCGGGAAACGTGGATGAATTTTACAAAATGCCGGAAGTCGAGGAAATGTAGGCTTGATTTAAGTTCATTTATAAATAAAGTGGTAAAAGAAATAAAATTTTCCGAAGCGAAATATGGACAGAATGACTGATAAATCGTTTATCAAATAATAATAATAATATTAAAAAAAAAAAAAAAAAGGTTAAAGACTCAAGGGAGAAAAGACGGGCCAGGGAGAGAGGTGTGTGAAGAGGAAAACTATTTTCTTTTTTTATTTTCTTTACTTCTCTCTTAGGATTTAAGATCGGTAGTAGATTTTGTCGGGCTTGAAAGCGAAAGATTGGTCTGTGACGAGAGAAATTTGCAATAAATTACTCAAAAGCAGCATTGATCACGCTTCAAGAAGTGGAAATTTTGCAATTGTGTTATTTAAATACTAAATCTTCATGTAATGGCTTGAAATTTTCTTAGAAGTCGTGAAAGGTCGTAAACCGGTCCCAGAGATTTTGGGGCGAGTTTAGGAATTTTTAGGAATTTTTGGGGCTGTCGGTCGGACCGGTCTGGTGGTGGGTTGTTTCGGAAAGTTCGGTTTGGGGGTGTGGTCCCGAGTAGTCGGACATAATTTTGAAATGTTTCAGTGTTTTAGGCTACAAAGTCCCTTGAGTCAAAAGTTTGTTAAACGGATAGTTTTTATGGGGTGTTAATGTGTGGGACATTTTTAGTCAATTTACATCATATTATCGATGTCCTTGCTCGAATGGAATTTAGCGGCGTAAAGTTTTGTTAGAATCGAAGTTTGTTCGATATAGTAACTGAAGTACATTGTATGTTTTATGGATTAAAATGTTGAGCTGAGGACATTTCGTACTTATATGGATTATTATGGCGATTTGAGCATCAGAAGCGAGAATCTAGAGTATGACAAGATTTGAAAGAAATTAGTCGAAAAAAAGGTGAGTACTCAAAATCATTTTCTAAAACGAAAGTGTTTAACTTACAAGTTTGTAAAGTCTTTGAAAATATAAATTTATGGCGTTTTTACCTCCCATTTGTTATACTCGCGAGAAAAGTTCGATTTGATATTTGAAAGCGGTTTGCTTTGGTTTAGCAAACTAGATGACCATTTCGATTTCGGTCGGATGTATTCGGATTGTGCATAGCTTAAAGGTTATGGGATATTATGACTAACTATAATGCTACGGTAGTCGACAATTGGGGGGTTAGATCCCCAGTATATATTTATATAGTGGTCGCCCTCTGCATTCAGGAGTATATAGTTGTGTGACAGTAGCTGCTAGTGTTTGGTTCCTAGGACATCCACCAGGGCATTTTGGTTCGAGGTTCCATTATGTTTATAGAGATCCGCGTATTCAGGACCATCTTAGCGGGTAGTGACTGCGAGGTTCACTCACCGTCATCGAGATTCCAGTTCAGTGGCATGCGTCTAGGGTATTTTGAGAAATGGGTGGTGGTTGGTACTTGATTTCGGTATAGCACTTTCGGATATTAACCACCAGAAAAAGTTTTTAAAGCGACGAAATAGTTTTAGAGCAGTTTTCAGCGACGAGAAATAGTTTTAGAACTGATTTTAACGTGAAATAGTTTCGGCCAGTTTTGAAATGGTTTCATAGCAAAAACTCGGTTTCTCAATAAACATTTTACAACCATTTAATCAGGATTTTCATATTGGAGGTACCTCTGAGACAACAACATTTAGAACTTATAGTACTCACTAAAAGCGTTTGGCTCACGGTTTATGTTTTTAAATAATTTTCAGGTGCGGAGTGTTAGGCCCAGAAGAATTGCTTTTTAGGATCCTTAGTCTGAATCTTTGTGTTGTGATTATATATAAGATAAGATATAAATGTACCATTTGTATATGTAAATATCTTTTGCTTAAAATATGCATGCATGGTTTGAGAAAAACCGGGGATTCTGCGGAAATGAAATTATGTTGGATTGATTCTTATCTTATATTTTGATGAGGACTAGAATTCATTTATGATTGTAGTTGGATTTGGAAAATATTGGGGTATGTTTTTATATACGAGTAGTTTTTGTATTTCGGGCCGATACCGTCTAAAGTCATTATCTTTGTCGGATTTTTAAAGTGTAAATCTAAAGGTGTGATTTTGATGAAAAGTGAAAAATTTTATAACCTACATTTCAAAGGCAGTTTAATGTGATTTTGCGGCTTAGCTTCAACTGATAACTTGTCGGTTAGGCGAGCTTGGCGAGGAGGTTCTTTGTGGGTTGCCCGGTAGATTTCCTATCACTAGGAAGGGAGTCTGTCAAGTTAGTATCGGAAGCGGTTTTTAGGCGATGAGTTGGCACATTTTCGTAGCGTTTTCCTGATATTTCTAAATTGTTTTTATAATGATTTTCCTATTGCAACCTACATTGTTTTGCTAAATCCTTGCATGCATCAAATATTGAAAAGTGTCCAAGATCTTTTTAACCTTGAAATTTGCGGTATGCGGAAGAATTACGATCTAGGACCTTACGCGCAGGCACCACCGGTGAGATATGCCGGGCACACCCACACAGATGTCGAGTGCTTGACTGAATCAGCCCGGTAGAACCATGAGTCGCATGCGGTGTTGTGCCTTGACGATGGATCGGGTTATACGATTGTTACAGCTGGCTACGTCGAACCAGGGCCTCCCGAGAGAAGCGAGAGGGGCATGATGAATCGCAAAATTGGGGGCTAAAACTGCCTTGATAGTGCCGTGACCCGGAGGCGGCGATGCCCATGGGCACAGAGCCGGGGTTAGTAAAAATTTATGCGGTGATGGGGTGTTCGGATAATTAGAAAGTCCTCTTTTGGCGGGGTTCTTGATGGTAGGGCCGAGGCTGGTGGGAGGCCATTAGAGAGTACCTACAGAGTCACTTGGGACCACTTTCGTGGGCATTCTGAGACTGAGATTTTACTCGCGTAGTTATCAAGATGCAAAAATAGAAGAATTCTTCGGAGTTAGAGCGATGATCCACGAAGTGACAAAATACGACGGAGGTTTTGAGCTACGTGAAATTGGTTACTTTATAATACGGAAAATGAGGGCCATAAGTGTAAATTGATTCATGGCTGAGCATTCAGGTAAAGTTCTACATGCTTTGGGCATCTCAGAAATACGCTTTAGAGAGGCGGTTGAAGTGCCCAGCTGGGGTAGAAAGACGGTTGCTGTTACAGCTTTGGCGGCAGAAAGTAGAGAGGTGCTCCCGGCACTAGTCGACCGGACACGGTCGGTCTTGTAGAAAGAAAAGGAAAAGTGGGTAAACGGTGAGGCTCGGGGCGGGACGTCCTTCGGGGATCAGGTCGTCTGATTTTTGATTGCCCCGGGAGGTGGTAGATCTTCGGGATCTTTTCCATTATTACTTTACACATGTCAGAAGGGGCATCTCGGTGCGGGATGAACATGTGGGATGTTTCCATTGCGGAGCGGGAAGGTCACTTTATTCGAATTGTCGATTTAAGTAGCTCAGAGACCTACGAGGTAGGTGCGATGTACCCCGAGGCACCAGCCGGACCCGGTCAGTGACGGTAGAAATTAGTTCGGGTAAGGTGGCGATCGTCACTGGTAGAAATCGCGGTAGGGGTGCGGGAGCGACGTACCAGATTAACCAGATCGCGAGTGGTATCTTACTCGGGCTCGGGTATTCTGATCTGCAGTGGGGCGGTCATCCTGGCGTGATTGCGGTATGATTTGGAGTTCGATCATGATGCATATGCGTGTAATTGGACGGGAGCCACTCATTCATTTATTCGTTACCATTTACTAAGAGGCACCGAGATAGAGTCGGCTATGGAGTGGTCATATGGTGGTTTAGGTACCCGATGGGGATCTTGCTATGATATCCAGAAGGATAGTTAGAATTAGCGATTGGTGATCGAATAAGGATTTTCCGGCGGACTTGATGGTAACTGGTATGCGAGATTTTGATGCTAGTCTTGGGTATGGGTGGTTATCGAAGGCATAGAGCCACCTTAGATTGCTATAAGAAAGAAGTAAGATTGGTTCGGCCAGAGGAACCAGGCGTGATATTTGGGGGAATCAGAAGAGAGATCGCCCCTAGTCTCATTAATGCCATGACCGCTTCGAAAATGCTTCGGAAGGTTGCCGGGGTTGTTGGCATTTGTGGTGGATAGAGCGGGGACACGGCTGGAAGACATCCCCGTAGTAGGGTTTGAGATGTCTTCGGATGATATTTCGGTTTACTGGATAGAGTAATTAAGTTCGTTATTGAGGCGGTTAAAGGGGGTAGGCAAATATCCGTTCCTCCCATACATAATGGGCGCGGTAGAGTTGAAGAATTAAAGGCACAATTGGAGGAATTGCTAGCGAGAGCTTCATCCGGCCCTAGGGCCTCACCCAGGTAGGAGCTCCGAGTTCTCTTTGTAAAGAAGAAAGATGGAGCTTACGGTTGTGTATAGACTATAGACAGGCACAGATCGGGCGTGATACAGCCGATGTCGAAGCTCACCATTATGGAATGAGCTATTTTTGACCAATTGCATGGATCTCGGTATATTATAAGATTCTGACCTAGTCGAGTACCATCGATTGGTCGGGAGAATGATGTTTCTAAGATTGCCTTTAGAACGAGATCGGTCACTCACGAGTTCTAGTGATGCCATTCGGTTATTTAATGCCCAGTACGTTCATGGTTTGATGAGCGAAATTATTGATCGGTATTTAGATAAGTTTGTGTTCATTATTCATTGACATTCCTAGTGTACTCGGATGGAGTCGAGAGGAACATGTGAGCATCTTCGGACGGTATTGCGAGATTCTTAGAGGCGTCGGGTGCTCAACTCAGTTTAGTAAGTGCGAGTTTTGGTTGAATGATAGCTTTCTTGGGTCATGTCATTTCGAGAGACATTAGTGTGGATCATCAAAGTCAGAAGCTATAGTGAGCTAGGCAAGCGCGAATGTTTATGAAGTCTGCGGTTTCCTTGGATTGACGGTTATTACGGGAAATTTATTAGGGATTTTCGAGATAGCAGCCCCATTGACCCGATCTATTGAAGGTGAGAAGTCGGTGGTCGGTCACGGCATAGTTTTAAGGAGGTACGGCGGAGGTTAACGGCTTGACTCGGTGTTAGCACTACCATCGGGGAAAGGATGGTTGTAGTACTCTAATGATGCTGACTGGGGTTAGGGTGTGTTTTGATGCGAAATGGTAGAGTGATAGCTTATCTTCCGTCGATTAAAGAAACCTGGCTTGAGAACTACCCCATGATTCAGGCCGCGAAGCTGACGGTTTCTCCACAAGATCTGGAGACATTATCTATAAGATGTTCCCTGTCAGATATTCATTGATCATAAGAGCCTGCAATATATCTTCCTGAAGAGCTTAACTTAAGAGCGTGCCGAGGTTGGAGTTGATTAAGGATTATGATTGCACGATGAGTGCCATCGGGAGGCCCGTCGCCAGTGGCGATGCCTTAAGGCTGGAAACGAGGAGGTTCCTATGCTTATCTGACAATTATATCTCCCATTGTTGATAGAGTTGAGATCTTTGGGAGTTAGGTTGCGAGTAGTTGATGCGGGGACCTTTGTTGGCATCATTTATGTTCGTTCTCTTCTTATGGATCGGATCGGAAGGTGAAGCGGAGTTTCGAATGATTAAGTTGAGGGCGAGGTGGGTGGTGAAACCGGTTCGGATCGGAGACGATGGCACTTAATAGTTAGAGGGAGTCAAATGTGTGTACCTGGAAATGATTGAACTAAAAGGAAATCATGGAAGAGGCTAAAACAACAGCATATGCCATGCACCTTGGTAGCACCCGAGATGTATCATGCTACGAGGAGCGTGGTGGAAGGGCATGAAAAAGGAAGTGCGATTTTGTATCCGGATGCCTAGCTTTTGTCAACGGGTAAAGCGAGAGCAAGCAGCGGGAAAGATCACAGTCCTTGGGTTACATTGTGGAAGTGGGATAAGATTACTATGGATTTTGTTATAAAGCTTAGGCACCAGACGACCGATGCCATATGGGTGATGGTGGATAGACTAACAAAATCGGGCATTTTCTAGTTAGTAATGATGACCCTTTGGACAAGTTATTTGATTATATGTGGAGGAGATGGTTAGATTACATGGTGTTCCTATCGATAGTCTCGGGGCCATTTGAGATTCACATCGGATTTTGGTAGGTTCACGAGAGAGGATGCCATGGGGACTCGTTGCACTTTATACTGACTTTCCATCCTCGGAGCGATGGTCGGTCGGAGAGAACTATTGGGCAGCATTATGCTTAGAGCATGCGTGATAGAGGATTTAAGGGAAAGGTGAGATCTGGCATTTATCTCGATGGAGTTAAGCACATAACAACGATTATCAATCCGGTCTAAAGCACGGCTCCGCGAAGCGTGGCATGTAGGAGGTATGTTACTCCGTATCTTTGGGATGAAGTAGGAAGGGGCGATAGGCCCGAGGAGTTAGTCTGATTACCTTAGATAAGATCAGTTGTCATCGACTCAAGATAGCCAGTGGACAGCAGAAAAGCAGGCGCACAAACGCCCATGTGGATCTACGCTTAAGGTGGGCGATAGGGTCCCCTCGAAAGGTGTCCCCGCATTTGGAAGACGAGAGTCGAGGCCCGTATACATAGGGCCATGTTATGAGATTATCACAGAGTGGGACCAAAAGAGCATATAGATTAGACCTTCCTCAAGAGTCATTTAAGGTTCATAATGTGTTTCATGTATCCATGCTCCGCAAGTACATTCCAGATCCCTCCCATGTACTCGAGATCAAAACATAGAACTAAAGGATACCCTGACTTTAAGGAGTGCCCAATGCAAGATAGTAGATCGCAGAGAGCGCACTCTTATGAATAAGGTCATTCCGTTAGTCAAAGTTTTATTGGGACTCATGATTAAGGAGGCTACGTGGGAGTCGAGGCTCGGGATGCACACATCTCGTTGTTTTCGGGGATTAAGGTATCCTCTTTTATGTTAGTTTTGTTCATTTTCTGAGGACGAAATGTTCTAAATGAGGAGGATTTGTAACGCCCGTCCCGAAGGTGTACTATGTGTAACCTTAGGGCTCATATGTGTACTCAAGGGCTTCTTAATTATTTTAAAGGCCATAATAGAATTTTTGAAAGTTGTTTTATGGGTGAAATTATAAAGTTTTCAAAGAATTGTGGTGAATTTTTGCAATTAAGGAAAGTGGGATGGGTGAAATTCCAATTATGGAATTTAAAAGGATAATAATAATCAATACACGGTTTAGGTCTAAAATTCTAGATCTCGATGATGAAACGGATCAAGCACAAGAATTGTATCATAAATCTAGTGACCCCGAAAATTTCTGAATTTGAGGCGTGCTGTAATATTTTACGATTTTCCTGATGATAAATCGCCAAGATTCTCAGTGGATGAGATTTTTACAAAAATCTCAAGTCGAAGAGTTTGATTGTGGTTCATTTATAATAAAGTAAACCGAAAGAAATAAAATTTTCTGAAAGTAGAAATGGATCAAAATGAGGCAATAGAAATCGTTTATCCAAATAATAATAATAATAATTAAAAAAAAAAAGGTTAAAATTCAAAAAGGGGAGAAACAGACCCGACAAATAGAAGAAAAAGGAAGAGAGAGAAAACATTTTTCTTTTATTTTCTCTTTTGCTTCTCTCTTAGATTTATGGAAATCGGACCGTGATTTTATTATAAAGAAGGCAGGAAGTCAGTCTACGCGACGCAGCCTACGCTGTAGGTACCAAAAGCTTAGCATTTCGTCACACTTCAAGAGGTAGGAAATTTTCCTAATTGTGTTATTTCGACCCTAAATGCTATGTAATTGCTTGAAATTTTCTTAGAAGCCGTGAAAGGTCGTAAACTTCAAATTCCAAAATTTAGATCGAAATGAGAACTTTGTGTTCTTTGGGATCGTGGTTCGACAGTCCGCTGAATTTCGACTGTTTTCGGAAAGCCAGTTGAAATTTCGTGGAGCGTAGTCGGACAAGCCTGGATAATTTTCGGGAATGCTGCGTTTTTAGACTCTATGAAAGTCCTTTAGCCAAAAGCTGTTAAAACAGATAGCTTTTATTGTGGCATTTAATGCGAGGGACATTTTGTCAATTTCACATCATATTATCACGCCCTTATTTAAATTCGACTCAGACGTAAAGTTTTGTTAGAATCGGGCTTGTTCATAGTCGCTGAAAGTCCCGTATAATGTGGCGGTTAAATGTTAAACTAAGGACATTTTCGTACTTTGTATGGATTGTGTAGGCGATTTGAGCATCCGACAAGAATCTAGAGTGCTTGACAAGATTTGAAAGAAATTAGTCGAGAAAAAGGTGAGTACTCAAAATCATTTTCTAAAACAAAAGTGTTTAAATTACAAGTTTATAAAGTGCTTTGTGCATTATAATGATAAAGCATTTTTTTTACCTCCCATTTGTTATACTCACAGAAAGTTCGATTCAAGATTTAAGAAACAAAAAGGGTCTGATTTAGCAAAACTCTAGATGGTACGCTCTGGTCGATGTATTTCGATTGTGCATGCAAGGTTATGGGATATTATGATTAACTATATTGCCCGGCTCAAGAACGGGGTTAGATCTAAGATAGATGCAGAGTACTGAGTCGCCGCATATCTCGTATATAGTTAGCGCGTTGACTTAGTACATGGCGATGAGGTGTTGGTTCCAGGTTTCATCACCGGCATTGGTTCCGAGGTTCCATTACGTTTATAGAGATCCCGCCGTAATTCACCGAACTATCTTAGCCGGATAAGGTTCGAGGTTCACTACCGATGCCAGTTCGAGGTTCCGTGGCATCACGCCTAGGGTATTTCAGAAATGTCATAAGGTACTTGATTTCATACACTTTCTTATTATTAACCACCATCGAATGAAGAAGATAATAGTTTTCAGAATTAGTTTTCAGTTAGTAAATAGTTTTTAGAACATTTTTCACAGCAGAAATAGTTTACTAATGCTTTAAAATGTTTATAGCAAAAATCATTTTTCCTATAAACAGTTTTACAACCATTTCTTTGGGCGCATTTTCATATTGGGAAATACATACAGATAAATAAATATTTAGAACTTATAGGTACTTGATCGAGTCTTCGCTTCGCTCACAAATTTTATATGTTTTTAAATAATTTTTCGTGTAGTGTGCCAAGCCGAAAGACCTTTCAGATCTCGCCCCGATGTTGTGTTGTTATTATATAAGATAAGGTGTAAAGTAAAAGTAGTAAAGCAAATGTGCCATTCGTATATGTAAATATTCAGAAATATGCATGCATGGTTTTCGAGAAAAACAGTTATGGCGAAATTATGTTGGATTGATTCTCATCTTATATTTTACGAGGACCGGAGGTCCTTTATGATTGTAGTTGATTTGGTACACAAGTGTATTTTTTTATGCGTGCATTTTTGTATTTCTGGTTTAACACCGTATGGGCCATATGTCGGATTTTCATGTTAAATCTAAAGGTGTGATTTTGAGAGAAAAGTGAAAAATTTTATAACCCACGCTTCCAAAGATAGTTTCAATAGCTTTAACCCGCTTAGCTTCATGGTAAACTATCAATAAGCTTTAGCCATTGGAGGTTACTATGGAGTTGCTGGCAGATTTCCTGTCACTAGGAAGGGGGTCTGTCACTTGTAACCCAGATAATCGCACTTCCACATGTGCTTTTCTTATATTCCTTAGTGCTAATCCAATCTCCTAAAGTTCTTCAAAGCAATGTACTATTACTTGGTCTTCCACTGAGGCCGAGTATCGTGTCATTGTCGTTGTTGCTGCCGAACTGCAATGAGTGAAGTCACTATTGTCGAAACTTCTTGTCCTAGTGTAGTTCCTGCCTACTCTGTTCTCGCACAACTAAAGTGCCACTTATTTCTCTGCTAATCCTGTTTTTTATTTTCTCATGAAACACCTTGTGATTGATTATCACTTTGTTCATGACATGGTTCAGTCGTCTGAGCTGTGTGTTGCTCATGTCTCTATTGGTGACCAATTTGTTGATGCCTTCACCAAACCCCTCTCTCGGTCTCGCCTTCTTTCCCTATGTAACAAGATTAATGTTGTCTTTGGCACACCATCTCTGATAGGTATTAGAGAATATTTAGGTTACTTTACGGCCAGATTTTTACTTATTTTCCTGGTGTTATATTTATATACCTTAACCCTCTCAATAATATTCAAGTCTCTTTCATAATAGTATTTGGGTAGGGTATGGAAACCCTGATTCTCCTATGGATGTGGGAATGAGGATAAAAAATTGAAATCCGATGGAGATGGGATGTGGATAGAATAAAAAAATAATAACTGTGGATGGGGATAAAAAAATAATAAATGGAGATGGGGATGGGGATGTTAAATCTAAAATCCTACTCAAATTCGACTCATTGACATCCCTATTCCTTATTTTTGCATGAGCTTGTTAACATAAGTTAATTTGAAGAGGGTAAATCCCTCAATTTTGCTATTAGCTAATCAAAATGTTATTTTGATTATGTAGGAAAATGAACCGTTTGAATGAAATTTCCATTGCTTTTGAAACAGTTGATTAAAAACCCTCCTCTAAAATCTTTTCAAACGATTTTATAAATGATATTAAAACCTTTTATGGAAGAATTTATTCTACCATTCCATTGAACATGAAATTGCTAGACCTTTCCACTCGCTCCTTGTTGTCTGAAGTCTATTTAAAGAGAGTTTCTGACTCTACTAAGTTAAGAAACAAATTAGTGTATGAAGGGAAAGATTTAGTCAGGATTCCCTTAGTCAGGATTATGTCTTCTTCGTGATGGAGATATGCACATATTTTCTGTTAACCAAAGTGATTGCAAACAAGGTGGGGTTGTTGCCATTGAGATATCGTTTCATCCTGGGAAGCAAATGTTGTAGATTTTCAAAAGACCTTTACGTATATTAACTGTTTTTAAGAGATTACGGGATTGCACAAGCACTGATCAATTCCCTTCTTTTGTAGTTTTGTTTTTGTAATTTTCTTCCTCTCCTCATTTTTATTTCATTTGGTTCTTATGTACTAGAAGTCTTAAAGCAGATTAGGGGAAGCGAGGAAAAAAAAAAAAAGTTGATCGAAGAGAACAAGACGCCGGAAAAAAAATTAAAGGAAAAAAAAAAGTTCCCAATCTATTCTCTCATGCAATAACATAATAGGAAAATGTAAATACAAAAATCGTTGGGAATAAATATAGTCTTTGGAAAATCTATTTAGTTTAATAAGGAAAAAAAACAAAAGGTTATTTCAGGGTTTTTAAAAAAATCGTGAAAAACCAATTTTTCGAAGAAAAAGAAAAGGTTCCTCTTTGAATAAAAAAAGGAAATTTAAGTTTTTTTTTTTTTAAACAAGGAAAAAAACAATTCCTTTTGAAAATAAAATGAGATTCAGGTTTTGAAAAAATAACCAATTATTTTCCTTTTTTGGAAATAATCTTTTGGATAATTTTGAGATCAAAGGGGTTTTGAAAAAAAAAAACTCATTTTTGGAAAAAGGGTTTTTATCACTTTTTTTAAGTTTATCTGGAGGAAATCTGAGGCTTTTCTTGAAAAAGAAAAGAAAAATTTATCCAAAAGAAAATATTGGAAAAGTTTTGGGTTTTAAAAAATCTCAAAAAAAAAAAAACATTGAAAACCAAAAAAACAAGTGTGGTTTGTTGGTTTTATTTGGAAATTCTTTATTACAAAATACAAGGAAATTGTTTAGACTCATGACCTTGGTCACTTTACTCAAACCACTGGTCTACACATATCACTAGACTACGGTTATTGATTGTATTTTTCTTTGCAAGGAATATATGATAAGGAGATAAGCCTATTAGGCTAAACTCTACACTGATTTTGTGGGTTTGTGTCAATTCCTTTTCGTCTTAGAAAATTGAAAATTACGATATAGGCTATTGGTTGTGTTTTTTCTTGCAATGAATATATGATAAGGAGATAAATCTACCAGGCTAAACTCTACGCTCATTTTGTAGGTTTGTGTCAATTCTTTTTTGTCTTAGAAAAGTGAAAATTATGATACAAAGAAGTTTTGTTTAAGAAGTTTGGATTTTAAAGCGGACCGCTATATCCCTCCCATTTTTGTGGGAACTGAATATTATGTCTAATGTATGCCACTTAGCTTAGGTTTCTATACTCCAATAGTCTTCTTCCAGTTGCTACATGTTATTTTCACTATTTTAAGAATTATTTTGGGAAAAAGAAATTTTAACATTTTTACAATCTCAGTAAAAATTGACTCCATTCAACAATGTTGTTTCGACTACATGTGCCTAAGTGGCGACCCATACTGTGTGGCACAAGTGTCGGTAATGCTTACTACAGTGCCTATTTCTATCTCACTTGGAGAAAAACCAAAGAAATTCAGTGGACTAAATTTCAAAAGGTGGTAGCAAAATATGTTATTCTACTTACTACCTTAAATCTGAAAAAGATTCTCGACCAAGATGCTCTAAGCTCAAGTAAGTAATAGTGTGATATGCGTCATCATGATCAGATGCTTTGAAACATTATGACTTTCAAGAAATTACATCATGAATGGGTTAACTTATTCTGTGTACAATTTGTATTCTCACAAGAAATCAAAAAAAGAGCTATGAGAATCTTTAGATCGAAGATATAATACCTAGGATGTTGGGGCTAAGAAATTTGTTGTAGGTTGTTTCCTCGATTATAAGATGATAGATTCTAAGATTGTTGCAAGTTAAGTCCATGAACTTCAAGTACTCCTAGATACATGTTTGAGAATTGTGTTAAATTGAAACATTCCAAGTTTCATATCATTGAAAAACGACCTCATGTGTGAAAATATTTCAAGAATTACATTAAGGACAAGAGAAAGGAAATGAACATCGAGGACTTGATTATCAAACTTTGCATTGAAGAAGATAATAGAGAATAAAAAAAAAGAACTCATACTTCAACAGAAGTTAAGGCTAACTTTGTGGAAGATGGTCAAAGTTCCTAGGCAAAGAAGAACAACAACAAAGGGAAAAACTTTAAGTTAAGACTTAAAGGAGGAATCTCTAAGAAGAATTTGAAGTTGAGGAAAATACTTGTATGGAGCCAGAGGTCACAAATATGTTGATTTGTAGGCGCGAGAACAAGCAGGAAGTGAATGTGGTTGATGGCATCACCAAAGATATGTCTAACATTGACCTGACAAAATTAATCTATGAGGTGAACTTGATGAAATCAAATCTTGATTAAGGAATGGTGGATTGATAATAGTGTTACCCATACATGTGTGCTCTAACAGAAGATGTCCTCCACCTTTGGACAATTGGGACTAGGAAAGGTGTTCATAGAACTCTACCCTTAAAATCAAGGGCGAAAAAGTGATCACAGAGATGGCCGTCTAGAAAGGAACTAACTCTTACTAATTGTGCAAAGTACGTAGAACTTTGTTACTGGTTCATTACTAAACAGTCGTGGATTTCAGATGGTGTTTGAGTTTGATAAATTTGTTTTGTCTAAGATTGAAATGTATGTCGGAAAAGGGTAAATGAATGATGAAATGTGGAAACTCAATTTAATGATTGTTATTGAGTCAAATATGAATAAAGTTAGTACTTCTACTTACTTGCTTGAGTCTTCGAATCTATGATATGGTAGATTAGGACATGTTAATTATGATACATTACGTAGATTAATTAACTTAAAACATATACCAACATTCCAAACTGATCCAAAACATAAGTATGAAACTTATGCTGGGGTAAAACTAATCGGGTCATTTTTTCAAAGTGTTGAAAGACACACTGAACCTCTTGACTTAATCCATAGTGATATATGTAACTCTGGTATAACTTGAGTTACATAAATTATGATATATGTGACAATATTCATGGTTGGACAAAGATAATTACGGTATAACTTTGAACAGGTAGGCGTAACTCTACATTTCTCCTAGAATAAAAGCGAGAGTGTTTACCGAGTAGAATCTTTCAAGGATAATAGGCAATCTAATGAACTTAATGAGTTGTACAAGACCAAACATAACCTATGCAGTTAATAAACTGAACAGATACATGAGTAATCTTGAAGGCAAGCATTTACAAGGAATTATGATAGTACTAAAATACTTAGGATTTATTCGTGACTGTGCAAGATATCCTGTTGTACTTGAAGGATAGAATAATGGTAATTAGATATCTAATGTTAAAGAATCAAAATCATAGAGTGGTTATGTGTTTATATTAGGAGAAGCAACAGTCTCATGAAAATCCTCAAAACAAATGGTTATTTCCATATCTACAATGGAATGTAAATTTATAGCACTAGATAAATGTAGGGAAGAGGCTAAATGGTTATGCCACTTCTTAGATGACATTCTAAGGTGGCCAAAACATATTCCTCCAATATGCATACATTGTAATATTTAATCTGTTATTGGTAGAACACAAAATGGTATGTACAATGGTAAGTCTAGACATATTCGTCTTAGACACAACACCATTAGATAACTACTCTCAACTGGACTTATTTCTCTAGATTATGTAAAATCTAAGGATAACTTCGTAGATCCACTAACTAAAGGGTTAAACATAGAGTTAGTTGAAAATTCGTCGAGGGGAATGAGACTAAAGCTCATAAAAGAATTAGTTAATGCAATGGATACCCAACCTAATGACTGAGATCCCGAGATCTGAGTTGAAAAGAACAATTAAATTATAAAGACTTTGATTTGATTACTATGGTGATCTTCTCTTATCCATTCCCAGGATGAAACAGTGATGCTCATAAGAAGAAGGTTAAGTTATCCTTTTAATGATCTCTAAACAAAGGAAAGTCAAAACTGAGTATCATGAGTTACTCTTAATTAGGAGATCACCTATGTAAGGGTGAAGTGGGGCCACTTCAAAGGGAATAAGTGGACATAATTTACCGTAAAATATTGAACGGATGCATGTTCATGTCCAAAATGAACGTAAAAGTGAGAACTAGAAAATGTTAGGAAGATTCCTGTGTGAGGTATGTTATCATCTACATAAATGATAAAACAGTTCAAGTATATCATGTATATTTTTTAGTTAGTAGAGTAAACATACTTTCACAAGGGAAGGTTCAAAGGGTAACACCTATCTCTCCTATACAGGTTTCAATCGTTATACTCTATCACTTGTGAGAAATCGTTGTTTTCGTCTTTGGGTGTCAATTTCATTTATGTGGGAATTGTAGGAAAACAAAACATTTGAATGAAATTTTCGTTGGTTTTGAAACGATTGATTTAAAACCCTCTTTTAAAATCTTTAGAAACAATTGCATAAATGATATTAAAATCTTTTATGGGAGAATTTATTCTGCTCTTCCATTGAACCTAAAACTGTTGAACCTTTCCATTCCTCCCCGTTGCTTAAAGTCTGCTTTTCCATTGAACCTAAAACTGTTGAACCTTTCCATTCCTCCCCGTTGCTTAAAAGTCTATTTAAGATTGTTTATGACTTTCTTGGGGTAAGAAACAAATTAGTGTGTGAAGGGAAATATTTGATCAGGATTTTGTCTTCTTCGTGAATCATGATAGGGATACACACATTTTTTCTATTTGTCGAAATGACTACAAATAAGGTATGATTGTCGCCACTCAAATTTCGCTTCATCCTGGGAGTAGAAGTTGTAGATTTTTCAAGACACCATCGGAGAAGGCGAATCTACTTGAAGGAGATTATAACTGCACAAGACTTGATCTAATTCTATCGTTCTATAGTTTTGTTTTTGTAATTTTTTTAAGAATGGGAGGGACATTAGTTTTCCTTCCGTACTTTTCTCATCCTGTTAATTTTATTTTAACAAAGATCAATATTCCATGCGGTTCCAAATCCACGAAATCCGATGAAAGAGCCTCCACCTCCACTTTTGTTGCCCCAACACAACCAAATATGATTGCACTTCCCATACAAATTCGAAAAGCTACAAAATTAATGTTCAATGGTTCACACTGAACAAATGGAGTTGATGAAACTTGGATGTTATAACCTGTGCCATCCTTTTACATGCTTCTAATAACAGAAAAGCAGATTGAACTAAATAACACTAATAATCCAACTCCACTATTATTGAACCACATGAGAAGGTAGACAATATATTGGATTTAATTTGAAAGTTTGAATATCATTGTTTAAAAAACAAATAAAATAAATTTTAAGAACAAACTCATAATAAAATCATAGTATTTATAAATGAGACAAGAATTACATGTTTTCTTTCCATAACTTTACTATTTATTTATTGATTGTTTTTAATGCAGAAAATGTCATTTTACATAAAATCAATCAATCTTTAGCTTTGTTGATTCAATTTTTTTTTTTAGTTTTTTTTTGTCAATTAAACACTTTAGTTACAATATAATAAACTATTTCCACTAGGCTTGGAACTTGGGACCCTTCCCCTCCTTATATCCTACCTATTTAAACGTTGAACACTCTATCACATAAATTAAGCATGAGAAACTTTTATTTTTGGATAATCGATAACAAAGAAAGTTAAAGGATCTTATGAATCAAAATATAATTTTATTTTATTTTATTTTTATAATTTAGTGAATATTTTCTTATATTGTTTTCTCACAATTATGTTCAATGTTATAATTAAATTACTATTTTAAAAATAATTTTAAACAAATATGTTATATGATTTGAGAATGGATTATCAAATAATATATTTGGAGATTAAAGATACTTTAGAATTCTTAAAAATGTTATCTTTTAGAAGATATTATTGAAAACCCAAGCTTCATTTTGTCTCCTAGCCTCTTTTCCTTTAAGGAAGAAGAGATTTTTGTGACTGGCAAGAAAATTTTTTCTGCTACTCTTTCATGTGCTATGCATCAATAAAGTTGTTGTTAGCAGATCCCAGGTTTCGTTTATTTTTTCGTGTTTTAGTCGTCATCTTGGTGCGGTGTATGGTTGTCGTTGTCTTGGTGTAACGTTTGTTTTATGCATTAAATACGTGATTTGACGTTTATTTTTTATGAGGTGATTGAATGAGCAGGGGTATATGGGTTGTGACAATAAATCAAATCAATGATAGTCAATATGCTGGAGAAGTGGAATCATAAATATTCTAGTCACGATAGTGATATAAAATGTATAGACTCAACTATAAAATGTATAGGCTTTGAGCCGATTCAATATGTTATTAACTTAGATGTTGTTTATTCTCTATGGTTTTTAGTGGTTTTGATTCAATATTTCCATCGATGTATTACTAGTTTAAATCAATAAAATTATTTTTTACTTAAAAAAAAAAGTTATCTTTTATCCATCCATCATTTATTTAATTATTTGTATGAATTAAATTACAATGTGACAGTTTTTTTAACATAAATTTGAAAACAAAAAGAGTTTGTATATATAAATTGATAAAAGTGAAGAAAATTAATAAGAAAAGTGCCTGAAAATTTATTTTATCATAACATCTACCTTTATCAAATATAAATACTTCAATTCACAATTTTAATAGTAATATATTTTCGTCAATTAAATCATGATTCATTTATTAGGTTTTAATACAAAATCTCAGATCAAATGTTTTAAATGCAATGTTTTATAAATACAAAAATTAAGCTAACAACTTGTGAGTAACGTTTTACACAAAATTAATTAACTCAATTACTGAGTTGATAGTGTTGGGACTTTGATCTTTGAATCCCTTGAGCGTCAAGTTGTAGGAATCTTGATCGTCAGTTTCCTGAGCATTAGTAGCGCAATGTGAACCTGCAAAAAAGGGTGCTCCGACGATAGTGAGCCGACCACCTCTCCTATGATTAAGTTAGAAAAATTATGGAGAGGGAGAAGAGAATAGGCGGAGTTGGAAGTGCATACCTTCCCTAGTGGGGGATCTTTCCGACTTATAAAGTTCGGTTCATGAAATCCCCTCCTTCCTTCTCGGGGTAGGATTCTATCTCCTCATAGTTTAAGGGAGGAATCTTCTTTTCCTTATCGATGACTAGTTCTTCCTTATTAGGGATTAATTTTCCTTTTTCCAAGATTATCTCTTCGAGGAGTGAGGGATTTGGAAGCTGGTAAATTCACTGATAAGATCGCTTTTATGGATTTTCCGCTTTTATGTGCTTATTCGAAACATACTTCCCATATGAGATAGAATTCCTATATGGGGTGGAATGGCCGGTTGGCGGACTTGAAGTCCCAGATGGGCCGCCTTGAGCAAGCCATGGAAGATTTTATCCCAGATTTCTCAAGCGGCCTCCATAGATTCTCCCGTCTAAGTAGTGTCCGCTTGGTCTTGTTGAGATGATTGGGGTCGGGCCGCTTCACCACACAGGCTCAGCTGGCCTCGGGCCCATCGAGTAACGGATCCTAAAGATTAGGGTACTCATAATGCTCCCATTTTCCTCCGGTTGGAGTTTTTGTGCTATTCCAGTCAGGGGAAAATATTGTAGTTTTAAATGTTGAATGTTGAGACTTGAAAGGTTTGTGAAAAACGATTAGTGCATTAAATGCGCTTGGAAGCGACGCTTGCGTGTGTTTAAGGCACGTGGGAGCCGCGCACCTTCCAATGTGTATCATACACATCTTGTTCTAATACTTGTATTAAATGCATCTTGTCGACCTTCATATAAATGGGATAGTGTGGTCTGCTTGATTGGTTTCTTTATTATCTCAAAAGGTTTTTTGTTTTCTTTCTTTTGATTTTTGTACTTCATCCTCTCTACGCTTCTGCAAATTTTCCTTCCAAAGGAGCCGTCGGAGACTCTTGACACTTCGACAACTTTTGATTTTACATTAATTATTTGCAACTCTTGGAAACCTTTCCCACGTTCTTGGTTTGCTTGATTGTCCGTAGTTGGAGGAGTGTTCCATTAGTTTTGCGAAGGTTTAGTTTACTTTCTTTAGGTTTATCCTTTGGTGCATGGTCGAATCCACACAGGAGATTTTCACTCACAGGGTTCTTTCCTTTTTTTTTTTTTTTTTTTTTTTTTCTTTACGAGCCTCAAGTTGACCCCTTCTTCTACTCCCCTTTTTTTATCTTCCTGTAGAATGGCAAGGAGTCCTGAAGAGGTTTCAACGATCGGTGGGGCGTGGGAGGTACCCTTGGGGCACTTTTCTGAGTAGTCTAGTATTTGTCATGTCTGCGGAGAATTGAGGTTATTCGACGCTAAATTCTGTCGAAATCGATCTAAAGACATCGAGACGAACGTAGCTACCTCCCAACTTTGGGAGCGAATGCTTGTAGATCCCTGGCCTACAAGAAGCGAGTTTTACTAGGCTTACGTGAGTCTTGACTCATCTATTTTTAATCCAATTTTTCGGCATGTTTTTGCTTGGTTCGAGATCTGACACATGCCAAATTATGGAATATTCACCAACTTTGTGTTTGCGGGTTTTAATTGAAAAATGGAATAATTCAGTAGAAAGAAAAAAAGAGATGCGATTTACAAGCATTCTCGACATAGTTTTGTTTGTCGCGACATAATTTCATGTAGACGGAAGAACTATATCCTGACCCGGCGGTTGAATGTCGCAGCAAAGTCTGGGTGAGCTAAAAGCAAATAAATTTCTCTAGCGACAAGAGTTCTTTGTGTGACATTCTGGACGTATAAGAAATCACGACACCCTTATCTATCGCAATGATGATCGAGGAAAATGTGAAGGAACTTTGTCCACGAAAATCTTTCCTATCATGACATAAAGTGAAGATTAACGAGGATAAATTCTATTCGACAAAATACAAATCGGGTCGTGATGAGAAATGGCAAGAATATAACACAAAGTCAATTTGAGACAAGTGTTTTTATATTGCAACAAAGTTTCAGCATGGAACCATCTCAAGGAAGAAAAGTCTGTCGGGACAAAGAAAATCCTATCCCGACATACCATTCAGAGTTCACAACAAAGAGAAACAAAATCTCTGTCGCGACAAATATTATTTCTTTTGTGACAAACAAAACATGAAGGAGGTGAATTCTAGGTCGTGACAAGAGTTTGAAGGCAATCTGAGAGGAAGGCGACAAAGGAATTCATGTTGCAACATAGTAAAGTTGAAGGTCTACGTCGCGACCTGAAATTTTGTCATAACAGTAAAACTCTGAAAGATGAAGTCTATCACACAACAAAGGAAATTCAGTCGTGACATAAATTGAATGAGAACGAAGATTAGCTAAGTCAAGTTTGTTGCAACAAAGATTTCTATGTCATGACAAACGACCTTATGACTATAAGGACCGGAGAAAAAAGTACGTAGCGTGAAATAAAATTTTTGTTCGCGGCAGAGAGACTATTAAGGAATCAAAGAAATCACGTGAGCATAGAAAACTGCATTACGTATCGCGTGAACAAAAATTTGAAGAGAAAAATGTTTGTCGCGACAAAGAAAATTATGTCGCGATAGTTTCTAAAAGCAGAAGTGTATAAAGAGCTGGCTGCAACAAATTTTGTGTCGCGACAAGAACAAGACTACTGGATCAAAACTCTTTCACGACATTATCAAATTTTGTCGCGATAGAATCCAAGAAAAATCTTAAAGAACAAGTCGCGACAAAAAATTGCAAGTTGCGACATAAGCACCAATGACAAGGCCAAGAAGACTACAGCCAGCGACAAAACTTTACGTCACGATAGGCGACGATTTGGGCCATAAATTTGGGGATCCACAACCTTTGTCTTGAAGTGTGGCTGACGTGAAAAGTCGTAAATGAAGCAGCATCCCAAAGGCCTTGTTCCCGACTTGTGATTCAGACTTTTGAGTAGTTGAAGACTCTTTGTATATTATTTTTTTTCTTTTATTTCTGTTTTAGTATATTTAGTTTGAGCATAGTTTTTAGTTAGTTTTCTTCTGATTTTTCGGAGTTAAGTAATGAATTGTAGTGCAGCTTTGAGTTGGATTTTCTTGTTAAATTTTCTCTTTCATTGCTGTTTTGAATAAAATGAAGTTTGGAAAATTTTTGGATTTAATTTATTTCAGTTTGTTTACACTTTCGATGAATTTTCCTGATCAGTTAGTCACTGATATGAGTGAACCAGTTTTGAAAGGTTGAGCTCCCTCTTGGAATGGGTCGATAATGATAGTCATTTTTCTACACAAAGTAGAAGAACGCCTTAGTTAAAATTCTTGAATTTATTTGATTGGTATTATTTTTTAACTTAATTGTTTCGATTACTAGTGCAGGTGTACCCCCAGCCAATGTGTATCTTGCTATGATTTCCAAGAATTTCTGTGACACAAGATGGAGAATCACGAGGGGTAGAAACGAGTTTTGTGGGTATGGTAGACTAATACTTTGGAACTAATAAACTCTTAAAGATTACCAGATAAATCGCTAACTTACTCATGGTTTGAGGATAGTTTGATGAAGTATCAGTTTAATCACTCAGAGGTTTCTCCTCTCTCTAATGAAAGGATTTTGATCCCGTGTTAGTAAAGATCTTATCAAAGAGATGGAGAATTTCATCAGTATTGAAGGATGAGGTGCCATCTAAATTAGAGAAGGCTTGCAGTATCACGTCTATAGAGCGAAATTCTCAGTCCTAAGATGCAGGTGTGAAATACTTAAAGGAAAATTACTCAAATCTTAGAAATAGGATTATATCTTACAAGTAGCTGATTAGATTCATGAGTCAGAAATGTACATGAATCTATAATTAATGAAAGGTATGGTTGACGGAGAAATCCAAACTATACCACAATGCATCTTTGACAAATTCAACTTTCCAACTTATGAAGCAGCGATTCAAAATGATATGAATTGACAATTATTCATTGGTCTATGTCCTAGTGTTTTCTCACTCAGTGAATTCTCAACTCCATTCTTATTAATATTTTATGTACACTAGAGAAATGACTTTAGTATTATTTTATTCGTTTTCCAATCATCTTAATAATGGAGTTCAAATAGTAAGGCTCTTGAGTAGTTGGGGTAGTTGGTTTTATGATTCATCCTCAATCCTCGTGGGAATGATATCTGGACTTAATGAAAATCCACTTTTATTACTTGTACGATCTGTGCACTTGCAGTGATGATGACCAATCAAAATCTTTAATGAATCCAGTTTACAAAAAATGACAAACCTATATTTTCATCACATTTTGGTCAACAAATTTTTGGCGCCATTGTCGGAGATTAGATAATAGTCCTTGGTAGTAGTTCCATAATTTTGTATATATATATGATCTTGTTTGTCCACTAGTCTATCTATATCACAAATCGGTCAACAAGTTTTTGGCGTCGTTGCCGGGGACTAGATAATAGTCCTTTGGTGGCAAAGTCATAACTTTGTTTAAACAGTTTGGTCTCTATACAAAAAAGGTCTGTGACCCGCCCCGGGTTCCATCTACGGTAAGTAGTTCCTTTATTTTACGAGCACCTCCTAATAGCGTACATCAGAACTCTATAGTTTTGATGGGTTACGATGTGCTAAACTCTCTCATCATGGACATTCATTTGGAGTGGAGATATGCTTCATTCAGCACAGGCTTAGGATAGGAAGTCGTGTCATGTCTGGCCTCACATTCCTAGGCTATGATTTGTGATCGGGCTCACGACTCCCTAAGATGGGGCGAAAGTCGATCTGGTTAAGGGCCTATGGTATGAGACCCCTGGCTCCCTAGGGCTTCCTTTAAATCTAAACTAGTTCCTTACATTCCCGGGTTTGCCTCTGTTACTATTTTGGTACATTTTTCTCTTCCCTAGGCTGTGGGTGTATTGACATACCTATTTTCTTGATGATTTGTAGATAGGCGAAAGCAGTAGGCCCGAATTGACGCTTGGTGGAGCGAGGTGGATTGCATCCTTAATTTGCTAGAGATCCGCAGAGGGAGCGCCGTCCTGGCTTTTTCTCTGTAAAAAACCTAAAAGACTTGGGCGCTAGTCCTTTCCCCTACATAGTGCATGTTCTTCCTAATCCTTTGCCCAGCGAGGTCGTCAAAGACAAGCATTTCGTTCTTACGGACCTTCTGAAGTTGCTGCTCGGAGGCTCTACCCAAGCAAAGTCCCTTGCTCGGAGGTCGTCTTTGGGTTTGTTATGTGGATCGTAGCGAGCTTCTGCCTTTCGGGGAAGGACCATGCACGCCTCGAGGTTCCGTGAAGCGTCTAGACCATTTAGATGCGAAGGGCGTCAGAGGTGGCCAGAAGCGGTGATTAATGTGGACTCGTGGAGCGAGTTCTTGAGGCCCAGATCTTATCGGGAATGCTGTCGGGGTGTCAATCGGGATGCCTCTGTCTTGCACATTGGAGGATGAGATTGATTCAAGCTAGAGAATCTCAGCGCATTGTGATCGTCGTCGAGGCTTCACTTGGCTAAGCGACGATGCATGTCACCGGGTCGAGACAGGCTCGCGGAGTTGATGGTCTTGGGGCCCCCAGATGAGCAACAAGCTTGTATGTTGGCGGAGTGAAGTGGGTCGAGCCTACGGAGGTCATGGCTCCCCAATCGAGAAACTACCCGGGCACTAATTAACTATTAGAGGCCCTTCAACCAGAGGGACCCTTCCATTGCGCACATGCGCGATCTTTACCCTCATAGCTTCCACATACCGACGGTGGCTCGTGAGGAGGAATACTCCATCTCCTTCCCCGTCAACTTGGATAAGAGGTCCTACCAGCGCGTGGCCAAGGATGGGATGTATATAGGCAACCATGACTTCGATGAGACTGCCAAACTGGTATGGATGAACCTCTGATGTTTGACTATTTGTTTTGATATTATGATTTCCTTCTAATGTTCTCTATTTGTAGGCTGCACGGCTCTTAGGACTATGGGGCGCCAACACAGGGAGCTTCTTCGTAGGTTGGGGGGCACTGAGAGGTTACGGCTCTATGCCAAGGAGGCCGCCTCCGAGCATCGTGCCCTAGAAGAGTCCTAGACATGGCTGATCCAGGTCAGACATTGGGAATGGAAGGCGAGGAGGACTCAGGAAGGCAATTTGGTGGCGAGGAAAAGATAGGGACGGGGCTAAGGAGGATGCTCAGGTTGCTCTGCTAGTAGCCGTCGTAGTGGGTGACACGAGGATGAAACCGAAGAGTATCCTGGCTAGGGTCAAAGATGCCTTGGCCGCTGCGAGGAAGACGAGGCGATATGGCCCAAGTGTGGGGCGAGTCGAAGGCCGCCTACTGGTGATCGGACGTCTCTTACCTTTAGAGCTTGGGACCCGGTCGAGGATGGTGTCTTCCTCAGGTCTAGGGTCGGTGAGGACAAGGAGGGCCATGGAGAGATATCATAAGACTCTGGAGGTGATTTTTGCTATGGAGTGGGTGTTGTGTTTGAGCCTGACATCATGTTTGTCTGAGGTTCAGATGGCATGCCGGGCCATGACCCTCGCCTCCACGAGTTCTTCGCGAACCTTGGGTGCCCCTCTGTTCAAGAGGCTTTCGAGGTTATTATGATCGAAGTTCCTCTGAACAAGAGCGACCAGGAGCCAGTAGGTCATATTTCTGAGGACCATGTAAGCTGATCTCACTCTTTTTGGTGCGCGTCTTAATTGTTTTTGTAAGGGCCTTGTTCATGCGAGATCATCTGTGTACTCTCTGGACACCATTGGTGCTTAATCGAAAATAAAACATCCTTTTTTGTATGCTTCGACTATTGCTTATTTTTAATTCTCATTTATTTGTTGGAGCTGCTACGATTTCTAGTTTGCTTAGGCGGTCCAGTTCACTTTTATTGTGCAACCCTTAACTTGTGATGCAGGCGGGGTTGCTCTGCTGATGTTGTTAGACATCGTGCTAAATTAGGAGCTTGGCAGGGTTACTCTTATGCCTGCAGGCAAGGCTTCATTTTCAAGCCTTAGTGATGTCAATGACGAGACCGTCACGGTCACGTATGCCGAAGTAAATTGGGGTCTTAATACGGCATCTTTTTCGGAAGTGCGGCGGAGGATTAGATCCACGGGTCTGGAGCCAGGAGGTGCCAGCATGCTTAGTGTTAGGCGGGCCTTAGGCCAAATGGGCCTCGAGCCAATTAAGTAGTGGGTTTAAAAACCATGGTACTCATGATGTAGTATCTTCCCAGACCTTGAGCATGGAAAGTTGGAAAGGCTGGAAAATTAATGTGAGAGTAAAGCGAGTCGGAAGGTGAAGGGTGCTGGCCACAAAGTGTGTGGGTAATACGCGCATCCCATCGTTGTCTAAGGTGCATGATTTTTTGTTGGGGTATTTAATGCATGTGTTGACGTTTCACCCCTATATATAGAGGTCTCAGTTCTAATGCATATCTGACAAAGTCTTACTTTATTATCTTGATTTCTTTTCCTCTTTGTTCTTGCTGATTGGCGAGTAAGTCGTGGGTTGTCAGTACGGTTGCCTCCTCATGTATGAATCATCGTTCAAAACCTGTTTATCGAATCTCTAAGTGGACACATTTCAGACCTGAATCATTTCCTTCTCTGAGTACACATGTGCCGACCCTGATCACGTCTGAGGTGCGGTGGGTGATGGGTGGTGGGTTTAGTGGGGACCACTCCTCGGGTTAAATGACATCCATTCATTTGTGTCGTTGATATGCATACTCTTTGAGTGATCACTCATATGTGGATTGCCTTCTTCTCATGCAACGTAGTCATCACTGTTGAATCAATACATAAATGACTCAGTATAATATTGGACATGTATCCTTAGTGTTCAACTATAAACTGTAGTATTGTGGATAATAATTACACATACTCATTTAAATATGTGATTCTGTCACCATATAAATAAATGGATAATATATTGAATCTTATTTACTTAGTTCTTGATTTAAACATTACAAATCTCTAGATGATGCTTTAGAGGCACCGAGGTTAAGTTATATCCGGCTGAATGCCCTCACTTATGCTCCGACCTTAGTGGGCGAGCCATGTGTCATGGCTTTGCTTAGGCATGCTATAACACCCTAAATTATACCCTAGTAGTTTTACAACATGTTTAGGGTATAATAAAAGTAAATGTGTATTTTTCCGGGATTTAAATGCTAAGTGAGAAAAATGATAAAACCCGGAATTAATTCAAGAGTTAAGGGTAAAATAGTAAAATGTCATATTAAGGACCCAAAGGTCATAAATGAAGAAGAGTATATCTTAATTAGAGATTGTAATAAGTTGTTGTGCAATTAGAATATGGAAGAGGGACTAAAATGCAAAAAAAGGAAAGTTAAATAAAAAATGAGAAAAGCCAAACAAGGCCTTGTACATGAAAAGAGGATAAGACCACATTAGGTCTCTTGAGTGAGATATTTTCTCATTTTTAGCAAATGAGAGCTAGGGCTTACAGTGGGAGAAGAACCAAAAATTGTGGGTTGCTCTTCTCCTTTATCTTGGGTTCCACTTACTAAAGAGAGAGAGAGAAGGGAAGTAGAGAAGGAAGAAGAAAGAAGAGAAAGAGAGGAGAGGAGAGGAAGAGAAGGTTTCAAGAAAATTAAGGTTATGAAACTACCCTAATTTCTCACTCTTTGTTTTGTTGTTTTTGTTGATTTGAGTTGGGTTTAAAGTTGGTTTTGATCGATTGATTGTGGTCCTCAATTAAAAATTTTTGTATAAAGAAAAGTTGGAGTTTTAGAATCTTTGTCGGAATTTTTGCAAAACCCATGTTTTTGTTTTGGCCATAACTTGGCCATTAGTCATCCAAATTGAGTGATTCCAGTTGGAAAGAACCCTAAGAGGTAAACCTAAAAAATTATAGAAGATATCAAGAATCAAACCTAACCCTAAGTCCCATGTTTTTTAGACTAAAGTGAAAATACGGGTAAGCTATCGGGTTATCCTCTGTTTTGGTACAATTTTGGTGTTTAGGTCATAAGTTGAGTTTCACTCATCCAAATTGAGTGATTCCAATTTCTGGTTAACTAGAATTCTAGGAGAACAATTTCCTTGGAATAAATGTATATTCAAGAACTGGACCTCATTGTACCGAAATTCGTGAGGAGTGGAGCTCTTTGTTTGTTGAAAATTTAAGTTGCATTTTCTTGAAAATAGAGTAGTCCCGATTTTTTAGGATATATCTTGAGTTTCGGTGCTCCGAATTGGATGATTATAATTGGAGAAGAACCCTTAGTACTGTAGCTTCAAATAAGTAGAAGGAACCAGTGTCAAATTATGGAGTTAAGACCCCTAAAATCGGGTTTTATAGTCGATTACCCATGTAAATTGGGCAAACTGACCAGTTAGACATTAAAATGCCATAACTTGAGTTTGGATGATTCAATTTGAGTTATTCCAATTTCTGAGTAAAATAGATTCATAGAGGAACAATGTGCATGGAGGAAATATGTTGAGATTTCGAACTCATTGTACCTAGAAATTAAGGGAAGTCGGACCCTGTTTTGGGAGATGATTTTCATGTCTTTTACTATAGAACTTTAAAACATCCTAGGTCTCTTATATGGTTTTCTGGTATCTTGAAAGATGGTTTAGAATGAGAATATTTCGGTATAAAAGGAATTGAAGTAAGTAAATGAAATTACATATAAATTATAAGAGTGGTCATATATGAAATTGTGCACATTGGCATGATTATGATAGTTTCTAATATGAAACTGGATCACATGAACATAAATACAAGGAATGGTCAGATATATGAATCCGTTGTAAGACAAAGAAATGAATCCCGAGAATACGAGCATGCAAGCTATGATAAATGTGTCAACATCTCACAAGTATAAAATGAATAATGGTCCTGTATATCTCTATATGAATACATGTGATTGTAATTATCCATGTATATGAGATATGAATAGTCTAATATCTCTAACTCGGATAAAAACTTAATAAGCTTGATTGCCTGCTTATGTTCCTGGGTAGATAGATAAGCAGGCATGCCTTTTAGGGATACAGGTGTTACAACATACAGATATAATTAGCCCCGTTTGGGTCATTACAACGGCCCCGTTTAGGTCATACAGTACAATATAAATAGAGATCACTGTCTCATAAAGATAGCACCCTGCACATACAAATTCTTTCCCCGTATCCACTTCTTTCGAATATGAAGGCATGACATAAGTTGAGATGAAATTTTGGAATGTTTATAAAGGCGTCAAACATGAAAATGATATGAAATGCAATATGTAATTGAATTATAATGATATGAGAAGTAATATGTAATATGAATAAAATGTCATGAAGTATTGTGACTATCGTTATAGTGGTCATCCATATTTATAGATTTCCACTAAGCTATAAAGCTTAGCACGGGTGTTTATCCGTGTAGGTACCGAAGAGGACGTTCGTGATATTCCGCATATAGAAAGGCCAACACAACTATAGGAGTCCATCACAGGTAGGTTTGAATCGATTTTGTAAATATAAATGTAAGATTTTGGAGACAGTGTAAATGTAAAAGTCCAAGTAAATGGGACTCATAATATATGTACAGGACATTGTAAATACCAATACAGTGGATGTATATGAAATATTTTTGTAAGTTTATATTTTCAAGATAATTGTTTAGAATTATATAAGGTAATAGGTTTATAGTTCTTAGATTTGTGACACCCTTTCCTAACACAGAGTATCGGGTAGGGGCGTCACACATGCCCTAGCAGGCTAAGGATCATGCCTGGTATTTCGAAAATGTCAGCAGGCATGGAGCCTTACTCTGGTCTTTTGAGAGTACCAGCAAGATATCATCTATATTTGGACTTTTGTGAGTGCCAACAGGCTAAGAGCCACAATCTGGTCTTTGGAAAGTGCCAGCAGAATATCAATCATATCTGGACTTTTATGAGTGCCACAAAGTTAAGAGCCACGCTTTGATCTCGGTTGTCACTCAGGATATCAGTCATATCTGGACTTTTATGAGTGCCAGCAGGCTAAGAGCCACAATTTGGTCTTTAGGAAGTTGTTAACATTAGACCAAATCAAACCCATACTATATACCAAATTTCTCGCTATCACGCTCTAGGACTCTTCGGCCCCTACGCTGGTACCACAAACTCGATATTGATCGATTCCCACGTAGACCAAAAATTGCAACCGTAGATTCTAACCTAACCACCAAGGGCTATTCAATCCTCAAATAGAATGTCAAAACTTGTCGCTAATTTAAAATGATAAGAAAAATGATTTCTAATATAATGTAATACCAGAATTTATTAGTCTATTTCTTTCTACAAGTAATACGGTGTCATACAAGTAATAAAGTGGATTTTTATGTTCAGATATAATTCTCATGAGGATTGATTAGAAAATTTTAAAGATTAACTACCCTCACTACTAAAGATCCTTACTATTTGAATTTCTAAATTTTCAAGATAGATTTATCTTCCTAAGTAAAAAGGAATATAAAAAATAATGAAATTTGTAAAATACATGATTGGGGAGAGTTCACCGATCGAAATACGCAGGGAAGAAAACAAAGGTCATGGACCCATCACTTTGCAAATCCCAAATAAGATAAAGTAATGGATATGAAACTTGGAATTGTCCAAGAGCATACTAGTGTAGAAATGGATTTCTCCTAACTCTACACATTTCACTATCCAGCTTACCACACTTCTATCTCTAGACAGTGAGTCTAAAAAGCTGCTTGTAGGATTTGTTCATCTTTTAAGATCTGACTATTTTTCCTTCTCGCACTTCATAATATTTAGACTGAAATTTCGTTTCTGGGCCTCTATGGACAGATATATCGTTCTCTCCAAAATAAAGGTATCTCGTTTCATCAATTAGACAAGAATTTCCTCTCTCCTTTATTAGAATCTCAAATAACATGGGGTCAAGTTAATTCCTCCCACAGGTGAAACCTCTTTAATTAAATCGCTAGATCAAGAAGTGATCTTTATGCCTCAGCACACTCTCGTTGTCACCCAGAGGGAGCATCGGCGGTTAGATCATCACTAATGATGTATCAAAGTAATCCCAAAAGTGAATTAGTTCAAATAATATTAGCGTAATTTTACCCACAAGTTACTGCTCATTATTCTCAGGTAGTCTCAACTTTGTGTCACTCAGAGGAATTCCTGGAAATCAGAACAATGACATAACTCTTTCTAGGTACCAAACACTGATATTCAGAACAACTCAATGTAGGAGTAATACCAGTTAAATCACTCCAATTTTCTTACCCAAGACAACATTAACTAATACAAACAATAATCCCAACAAAACATTCTTCCTAGAGGGAGCTTAGCTTTTAAAATCTAAATCGCAAATCACACTGACTAGTTAATCAAACAAATTCATTTATATTGCAATCAAAACTAGAGAAAAATGAATTTATAATAATTTCCAAATTTCATTCAAGTTCAGACATTTTGAAATCCGATTTACATGAATACTAGCTCGGAATTCCAGTTCAGATCACTGCTCTAATCCTACACATAAATTTAATCTAGAAACAACTAAAGGAAGAAAAAAAAAAAAAATATATATATATATATATATATATACACACACACACACACAATTATATACAATGAGACTTCAACTTTCCCAAAAAGCACAAAGACTTGATGAAAGCCTGGAAGTTGCGCACTACTCCCCAAGAGCTTCCTATTTATGTGCCCGTGGTCTGGGCCCTAAAAACGAGGCAAAATCACGCACTTCAAAAAGCCCATAAATTGTCGCCTCTAGATACCGGTATCTGCCGATGTCCTCGATGATGTCGTGACATCGGGGTCATTAATGTCGCTGGTTGTCGGGACCACACGTGAACCAGGTAGCTAGGCAGCTCCGAACCAACAAAATTTGTAAACCGATACCTCCTACTATCAGAAACTAGCTACTCCGCAAAGATAGCCGCCAGTGGACGAACCTTCCGTGGATGGGTTTTCAAGACAAATGATTTACAATGAAGGCCAAAATGGTGAATTTGGTTTGGATTTTAAGATGGTGATAAAAACAGTGAGGGGTATTGTTTGGAAAATTTAAATTTAAATAAAATAAAATGTAAAATAGAACTCCTCAAGTGTTAGTCATCGGGACGGACTCAGTGGCAACTAAGGGTTTTCGTGTTCCTTTCTCGGGCTGGGAGGATTTAATTTATAGTCACTCAACCGGATCTTCATTTAGCTATAAAAACCTAACCCTTATTAACTATCCTTTGAAAATTGCAATCACAGAGCATTAAGGGTCTCGTGGAAGAACAATTCTCCTCGTACTCACCTTACAATGATTAATGTAGGGTAACTAATGAATCTCAAAGGATCTAGCAAAAGCATCCACCGAACCCTCAAAGATTACCTTTCAACATGTGTCATTCAAGGTTAATCTGCTGATATAAACCTAGAGTTCAAAGGAACACAAAGCCAGCGTGAGTACCCGCATGAGAAACATGAAACCCCTCCAAGAGTCTCAAGATCCTATACCTACGAAATTTCTCCACCCCAGCGCGCTGAGGAAAGGGTTTTGTACTGGCCATCCTCCAAGTCACATCCTGGGGAGGGTGTTCGCTACCTAGAAAATGAGAGAAACAGAGAAAATGAGAGTAAAGGGAAGAGGCTGAGCACCGAAAGCTTCCCGCCAAAAGAAACGCTTATTAATTCGTAAGATGATGTTACAGTTAGCTGCTCGGGGGGGCTCTATAGCCAACCCTCATACAAAATACCAAAAACTAAAAGCAAATACTACATAATGGGGCAAATTAGGAAGAAAGCCAAAAAAGGCGAACAAAAACGCAAAATTCAAAACTGGGCAAAGATGAATGTGAACAAGGTAAGTAGAGGTGAATAAAGGGCACAAGAGGACTCAGATCCGTTAAACAGAAGTTATTTAAAATTTCATAGCCTTGCCAAATTTCATGCAGGCTCCAATTTCCATGCATTTTTTGCTCTTTTTTCCTTCTGGTTTATGATATGCAATGCTGAGTTCAACTCGAATTCTTCGTGCTTGGATCGACTCAACAAATTTGGCATAAATAGCTTGCAAAAACTACAAAATTAGCCACAAAATGCCATCAGGAGTATAGCCGACCTTAATGTGCCAATTGGGTTAATTACGCTGATTAATACATAAAAAGTGCTCAAAACCTGTAATAAACAGGGCTCAAAATAGCACTTTTCGAGCACTAATCACACCCCCCAACCTACACATTGCTAGTCCCTTAGCAATGAAAGAAAGAAAGAAAGAGCATGCAAAACAATATCAAAATAATGTTTACAAAATGGTATTTCAAAAAGGGTGTGAATGAGTCATGCCTAACCCTCAATACGAGAATCATCAAACCCTTGCCCAATAACTATCTCGAGAGAATGGGCACATGGCTGCACTGAGTATCAAAAGAGTCTCCCCTCGTGAATCAACAAGAGACTTCCACCAAAAACCTAAGTGTTCGTTGATCGCTTCAACAATAAACCGCTAAACTACCTCTCCCAAACTGCCACGCTTCACTTCAGACACTAACCAATCCCAACAGATCAAAGACACACTCTTATTCCACAACTCTTTTTGTGTTGTAAGGGTGCAATGCTGAGGAATCGAATATAAATGATTTACTTGAATATTTGTTTGGTTGTCATTGCATGAGCACTTAGGTAGGGAGTAACCCATGTAGGAAAATTCAACTACTAGGCATTGCTCACCCGTCGTGGGAATAACAATTTCAAGTACCAAAGGTGCACCTGGGGATGGAACACATCCGAGGACCTAGTGGCAAGGAAAAGGCCGTATTAGTTCCATTTTGTAATGTAAATTTCGGGTAGAAACCCAATTTTTTTCAGGTAAAGAATAAAGAGTTGTAATTAAACTCTTTTTTTGTATAATAAATACATTTTGGCAAGTTTTCCAAGCTTTAGTGGCCCATGTAATAATAAGGCTAATTTATGTTGGTTTTACAGTATGTAGAACAAAAAGGAAAAAAACAAGCGTAGGGATTGTACCGGTATACGCTCATTTCAGCCTGGTCGCGACACTGTAGCTGTGTCGGGACAGAGGGACTACTTGGCGCACCCGGCATAAGTGCGCGCCGCTGCACAATCGAGGACTTCAAGGTGGCGCCGCTTGTGGGCTTCATTCGGGAAGGCCTGTCGCGATAGGCCTCCTTAAGTGCTCTGTCACGACAAAGAGTTTCCTATCGTGACATAGGTGGCTCGCCCTATGTCACGACAGGCCGGGCAATCAATCTTATGCGGTGTCGCGATTACCTGATTATGGTTGCGATACGAGGCCGAGTTAGTCACTTATAGAACTTTCTCCGTCGGGCGGCTGTGTGGTTTAGATGTTTGGTGTCACGACACGGCTCGTGTCGCTGACAGTAGCCTGCCAGGCACGTCGCCACAGAAGGCCGCCTAGTCGCGCGATGCGATCGGAGCGCCCGAAGACATCGCCGATAAAGCGCCAACGACGGGCGATACAGGCGCATCGTAGCGCTACTGCTCACGCAATGTGAGCATACTATGCACACGACCACCCTGGGCGATAAGGCACTGCGGTTGTGTATCGCTCATTTAACACTGCTCACGAACACCGCTCACGGACACCGCTTTTAAAAAAGTACAAAAACGACTCTGAATCGGGCTTCACACTGGTATCGTAGCTTAGGTATATGAATACCTAGGGAGCCTCCTGCCTGCATCCATGTTTAGTTTCGATACTAGCCCACAAATTTTGTAAGGAATTGTGCACACGAATACCTGTGGCTCGATGGGAAACGAGTTTTAGATCAGCTTATCTCATCAGGCATTTGATGGATTGATGTGTGTTGCATGCGTGCTTTGTGCTTAATACGTGTGATTGAATTATGTGAATTATATACATGATGAATCAGGAGGGGTGAAACACTGTGGTTGAGAAACAATAACCTTAGGGTTCGAAAACGTAATGAACATGAAATTGAAACGAGTGGTCGGGCAATTAGCACCACTAAGAAAAAGACGATGAACTGTCGGCCATGATCGCTAAGTCTATTGCTAGGCTCCAAGACAGGCACTACTAGCTGGGGACCGAGGTGGAAATTAACAAAAATTTGTTGCCATTTGATCAGGTAGATGGAAAATCGAGGATGGAAAATCGAGGGTAAGGACGGAGGTCGTCCATGAGGTGCTAGCCATGTGACCAATTTGCTTTTAATAACAGCTCTGAGAGGTCATAGGTTTCGCAACACCATGGCACATGCCAGTGCAAATGGGAGCAAGGAGTCCCAGTAACCCTAGAGGTTCAAGTCACATCATCCTCGACATTCTGTGAGTAGATCCGATGGTGGCGCACTCATTGCTCGGCGCATCGAGAAGGTATCGGGAGGCTGAGATTACCTCCCGATGCACCAAGATCAAACTAGCTACATTCCAGCCTGTAGGTGAGTCCCAAGTGTGGCGGATCAAGTTAAGACCCTAGGGACTTAGAGGCAATGAGCATAGGCGTAGTCTCCATGAGCTCTTCACGTGGGCAAGTATTTTCCTGACACTATTAGAGATGTATGCTCAGAGTTCCAGCCAAGGTCGGGAACGATGACATATGGAGTAATGGGCTAAGTTTAATCGAGTTAAACTGCTTTGTCGATGATCACGCGGGCCAGATATGGCCAAAGGAGGAGATTTGAGAATGGTTGAAGTTGTCCATTTCAAGATTGAAACACTCGCCATAGACATGATCATAGTCTGGACTACTCGAATTACAGAGAGATGAGATGCACCTGTGGTATCTGGCTACCTGCAATTAGTGAAGAGGGAGGATCAAATTCTTCTAGTTCGAGAAAGAGGCAAGACTTCCGCTAATTTTGTGTTTTGGTGGACAAGGTCATCAGGCTCGACCAAGGCTTCTAGCCAGCAGGCAGTGAGCACAAGCCTACACCCTAAAGCTCCTGGAGTTATATGGATCAGCTCTCGGAGGCGCGAGGATCCTGTGGTTTCTCTGGACAATGCAAAATTCTAATCATCCGTGTGGATAGCGTGACACAAGCTATTCCTCCACACCCAAGAGGGCTCAAAGAACCAAGATCGCTTCTAGGGTAATCAGACAATACCTCCTGTTATAAAGGCAAAGTTAGAGGGCCGAGTATAGTTCGAGGCTGAGGACAAGGTCAGCAGCCGGACGTCAGATCTGGGGCGTGTTCACATCATACCACCGATCGAAGCCAGATCAACCAAATATACAGTGGTACGCTTTCTATTATCTCTACCACGGGCAAGATATATTATTTGATTATGGTGCACGATTCATTCATCACGAGATCAATTATGAGAGAATCAATAGAGGGCGAGATCTGAGTGAGCCCTTGTATGTGAGCCTTTGTGGATTAGGGTATATAGATATGATATGTCGAGGTTAGAGCTGAGATCTCCGGATTCTACTCACGCGGGACCTAAGGATCATGGACATGTCGTAGTCATCCTTAGGGATTTGGACTGGTTGATTGCGATACCGAAGCCATCATCAATTACGAGCTGAGGGTTATCGCCACACGTAACGGTACTGTGTTACGCTTCGTGGGACATGATGTCTTACCCCTGCACTATGTAATGACATCATCCTTTAGGTGGTACGGCATGATGGGTTAGTTGGCTAGCCTAATTCAGAGGACGAGGCGAGACAAGACTTGATCCGCCGATAATGTGCTAATAAGGAGGATGTTTTTCTGGATGAGCTACCGATTACCGTAAAGGGATGTGATTTTGTATCGAAGTTACACCCGCATCGCCGCTTCATCTCTACGACTGCGATGTGATGGCACCCACTGAGTCAGAACTCAAGGTCCGGGGAGAAGCGGACAAGGATTCATTAGACCGAGCACTTCACCATGGGGCCCGGCCTATTTAAAAGAAGAAGATTAAGACCCTTCGACTGTGCATTGATTCATCGACAATGAACAGGTTACGATCAAGAATCTAGACTATCGGTTGAGGATTGATGACTTGTCGATCAGCTTGAGAGGGAGCGACCACCTAAGATACCATGCAAGACCGGTTACCATTAATGAGGTAAGGGAGTGTATATCCCTAAGATAGCGCCCAGCACACTCATGAGTAGGTACTTTCAGTTTACTGATGCCTGATCGCCGAACGCTCCCGAGCACCTATGGACTACATAGTGTATTCCAACCCTATCTAGATCAGCTTTGTCGTGAGTTCTTTGTGGATGACATTTGATCTACTGGCCCGAGGGACTGGGCGAGGATCATCCGAGGGTTGTTCTACAACTGAGATCGCCGCTAGTACGCCAAGTTCAAAGAAGTGCGAAGTTTCGCTTACCTGAGTCGAGATTCTTGGGCACGTGGTGTGCCTAATTTTAGTGTGACGGACCCCGAGAAGGTCGGTACGTTATGAGCCGAGATTGAAGTAGTCTTTGAGATGCCACGCTTTATGGGATTAGCGTGGTATTACGTAGAGGTCACGATGATTTCTCCCCCACGAGCAACACCTATGACGATCGACCAGTCGAGGTCATGTCTTTGGAGTGGAAATTTAATTGTGCGAAGGCATTCCAGTGAATTGAAGAGAGGCTTTACTCACTTATTATGATAGTCCCTAAAGAGGATGTGGGTACATGGTGTATTGTGATGCCTCAAGGCTAGACTAGGATGTGTCTGACAAATCGGAGGGTAGTAGCGAGGGTTCTCGCCAAATAAGACCATGGTTACAATTACCCCACACACGACATGGAGTTAGCGTCATAGTCTTTTGCAATTTTGAAAGATTTTAACACTACTTATATGGCAAAGTTCGAGGTGTACTTACACACAAAAGTTTGAAGTATATCTTCACATAAATGTGACCTCAACATGAGGTACCAGATGGACGGAGTTCCTAGGAGGATTATGATCACTTTGCATTACCACCCGGTAAGGCAAATGTGGTGGTCGATGCACTCAACAATGGAAGTCATGGGGATATATTGGATAGTGTAGTCTTAGGAGTGGTGGCGTATGTTCAAACCGCGGGACAAGCTCAAAGCTACATACAAATGAAAGGTGCCTGTGGTACGCTGGGAGTTTATAGCTATGTCGCCCGTATTTGAATAGAAGGATTTGAGTCCCAGGACGTGACTGCAGATAAAGTTCATTAGTCGATAATGTTAGTGCTAATGACGAGGATAAAATTCACTACGTGATGGTAGTCTTCTGTATAGAGGATCGTAGTGGGTTTCAAATGGCAAATCGGTGAGAAGAGATCCTAGCTTAGTTTCACTACTCCCGATTTGTCATGACATCCAAAGGCCAAAGATGTACCACAGATCTTCTGCACATTTATTGAGGGGATGAAGAGATACGCCGGAGATCTTGTTCATGATGCCTTACGCGTCAACAAGTTATACCAGCACTAGCCGCCATGCCACCCAAATTGGGAGGTAGTTGTCGACCGGGAGCACGTCACGATGGATTTTGTGAATCACGGTTACGGATAATCATGAGACATGATGTATGGGTGGTAATGGACCTGCTCACAAGTCAAGACATTTTCTAGCTACGGATGTCCTTCATAATCAGAGTTCTGGCTGTATATCCTGTAGATTATCCGACTACATGCAGGAGTACCCAAAGGTCCAAGTAGTGATCGATGCAGGGATCCCAAGATTTATGGCACAATTTTTGGAAAAGTTTCCAAAGACCATGGGAACGCTAGCTGACTATGAGCACCGCATTTGACCCATTGTCAGATGGTCGGGCCTGAGACAAACATACAGATTTTATGACATGCCGCAGCATCTCCGGATCATGGTAGCTAGGAAGAGCACTCGCCTTAGGTGGAATTCACCTACAACAACAATTCATCGCATATATACAAATGGCACCCATGAGGCGAAGTAGAGGCCATGCCGATCACCGACGGTCGGACATGGGAAGATACCTTCACTGGGGTCCCGACACAAAGACACCTCGAGAAGGTGAGTCGATATGGCACTTTCTCACGGCTGATCCAAAGAAAAGAGCTACGGACAAAAGCCATGTCAACCTCTAGAGTTCGGAGGGTGATCAATGCCTCTTGAAGGTGATGCCTGGGCAAGGAAAGGAGTGGTCGTCTTGTTATGGAAGCTGGCTGCCATATTCATCTGGCCCTTCGAGATACTCACACAGATGGCAAACACTAGGTGCATCATTGGCATTACCGCCTAGTATATCTGGTGTTCATGAGGTGTTCCACATCTCCATGCCCGTATATACCATCCAACTCATGTATGGATTGGGTGGAGAGATTACCTGACATAGACTTGGACTCGAGGAGGACCAAAGGTGCATTATGGATAACCGAGATCAGGTTTTGCAACACAAACTGTGAGGCTAGTGAAAGTGTTGTGGCAACACCGTGGAGTGGAAGAGGCAACGTGGGAGCACGAAAATACAATGCAAGCCACCGTCCCTCTCTGTTTAGGACGGTATGTACGGGCTTAGCTCTTAGTACTAAATGACTAGTTTATATGCATGAGATTGCAATATGCATATGCATGTGAGTCGGGATAATTAATGCAGAATTTCGGACGAACTTCTTTATGTAGAAGAACGTGGAAGAATCTGTAAAATCCTAAATTTTTTCCTGCGGTGCGGTAAAACGTAATTTCGATCAAAAATCCCGAATTTTTTATAGGACTTTATGACTAAATGGACTTCAATTGAATCATCTCATTTGAATCTACTACCACGTCGAATTTCTTTGTAATTCGAGATAGTTGGAATTTTGGCATTTCTTAAGGCATCGAGATGTGTATGCACATCGACATAGGGATGAGCGGCTCACAGTGACGCCACGTGTCAATTGCAAGATGAGTTGAATAAAGAGCTTAAGTGGACCCTTTGAGGTGACACGTGAACACATGACGGATGAGAATCCGGGGCTGATATAAGAGGATAAGCAGAATCCAAATAGAGCCACTCAAGAGAGCGACAAGCACAAGTGAGAGGACATCTCACTTGACCCAAGCTTGACCAAACCGGTTGAGAGAGGAAGGAAAAAAAGGAGAAGGAGAAAGAAAAGAAAAGAGAAAGAGAGAGTTCTAGAGAGAGAAACTCCACCTTCTCTCTAAATTTTCGACACCTGACCTGGCTGGCCAAAGTGAGCAAGAGGGAAAGTTTATCCTCACAACTAGAGCTTCGCATCAAGGTCGGAATTGGGGAGTTTTGACAAACTCCAAGATATAGGGGTTTTCCCTACTGTTTAGTCTTGCCAAGAACCATACAAATGGTTGAGGTTTCGGGGCCTGTATGGCTTATACTTGATCCAGCATCGTGAACCCAGTGGATTAGGCTTTAGGACCCGTTTTCAACAACTCCGATCAGATTTGATTTAGGCACTTCGAGACGAATTACCTGATGGATTCATAGGCACAAATGTGGGGTCGTTGGGTGTTATTAAGAAGATGAATAAATATGTCAGATCACAATGACCATAAGCAGATACGTGACGCAATTTATATATTATCACGAATTGGCATGGAAATGGCATATTACATTTCATATGCAATTGAACACCCATAGAACAAGAGGGTGGAGTGCATGACATGATTTTAAATTCGTCAATCAACAATTATTTATCGGAGTATGTCCACTATAAAATATCTGGAGGGTAGTCCAATAAGGAATTATTTATCTGAGCATGTCCAATTATATTATATCTGAGGGTCATTCACACAATTATTATCTGAGGATGTCCACAACATATGTATATCTCTGGAGTATTATTCTACAAAACAAACAAATATCTTTGCTTAAAATGATATATCACATGGTAAATTGCATGTGCGAGTCGCGAGACTCACAATGGGACTCAGCATGTATTATTCAAGTAGGACATGCATAATTTACTTCCCTCTGCTTTAAATTGAATGTTTATTAGTTGTTACAAAGCTGAGCACTTAGGTGGGGGAGGTAACCTATGTAGGAACATTCAACTACTGGCATTGCTCACCCCGTCAGGAATAACAATCTCAGTACTAAGGTGCACCCGGGATGGAACACATCTCGAGATCTACAAAGGAAAATATTAGCCTTATTTGTATAATAATTTTGTAGAAAACTCGCTTTGTATTAGGTACACAGAGTTGTAATTAAACCTTTTTTTTATGTAATAACAACATTTTGCAAGTTTTCCAACTCCAAAGGCCCATGTAATAAGGTTAATTTCATGGTTTGATAAAGATGGTAGAATAAAGGAAAAAAAAGTGCAGGAATGGGTGGCTATCGCCCATTTATTGCTGGGGTCACGGCACTAGCGTTGGTGTCGCGGATTGTGAGGGATCATGGCAGGTATCGGGCAGCGGTCATACAAGACAATCAGGACTCGCGCTACAGGCGCGTTCTGGGAAGTCATCGCGGCTGTGCCTCTCGGGTGCTCATTGTGATTGTGAGTTTCTTCGCGACAAAGGTGGCTTGCCCCTCGGTGTCGCCAGGTAGAATTTAGTGTCATAATACGCTTCTTGGTAGTTACGACAAAGTCGGGCTTATGGGCGGTGTTGCAACAAGTGCGCACCTAGCACGCGCGATAGCGCCAACACATCGCGACGTAGCCGTTGTTCACGACTACACACGCAAAGGGTACTGCACCGTTTATTGAAGACTGTCTGCTCAACACTCGGGCTCGTGGACCACTTATTTCCTAAAAAGTACAAAAATAACCCCCGGGAATTGGGGAGTCACACGACGAGTCTAAAGACAGTGAGTGGAAGAAAGGTGTGGATGGCACGAAGCTTCTCCTAAAATTCTGGAGGACTGCATCCATGCTATAAGCCTCACCTGACGGCTCGCTGTAACCTCCTTGTGAAGTCTCAGAGTGGATTCTCTCCCGCTTTATAATAGTATGCAAAAGAACTAATATTCTCTTCTCTCACATACCAACAAAGATACCGAGATGAATGTACCCAAAGTCATCAACAAATTTATCAATTACCCGAGCTTATTGTCACGGCCTACTGTTCAATGCAGCAGCACGCGCCTATGCGGCAATTACGGGACACTTTCGAGACCACCGCCATATTGCCACACATTATGTCTTTATGCCGACCGGTTTCTCAGCCTCGCTCTGGCTCATCAAGAGAGCTACCCAGCCCACTGGCTTTGTACGGTAGTAAAGCCAACACCCTTCTTCATAACAGTCCAAAGACCAACTACAAGCTCTCAAACTTAACCGCCCAAGATGCCCGACTCCAAAGAAGCTTCACCTCGATCCACTTGCACGCACCTTCTGAGCGCTCTCACACCATTAAGCTCAAACCCATCAGCATGCTTGATCTTCAATAAAGTCTTCATTACGGTCACGGACGCCCACACAATAAGTCCGTGACATTCCCCACCCATCTACACCGCAAGGCAACCTTTCACTGACTCCCGCCGAACACTGCTGCTCCCTCGAGCCATCATCGACTAAGGTCCACGCTGATACCCCCGGGCCAAAGAGGACGTCCATATCTTCACATACACCCAAGATCACGCCCATGGAAGTGAGCACCGTCACTTCCACCCCTTGCAGGGCGAGCATCCAAGTATGCACTACTAGTCGCTGAACCCAAGACTCAGGCTATATGGGAGGAACGCCCACGCCTTCGAGCACCACTCGCTTCATCGCCATCAGGCAACCTTTAGGAGAGAAACCCGACTCTTTCTAGCCACCAGACTTACGTAAGAAACAGCCATCATTGAAGAACTTCAGCCGCTCTCGATACCACTCTGTCACTTCTGCCCACTATTCACACGGCGCGCCTGCGGCAGCCTCCCACACGACACTTCTTGAGACCCAACCGCCACGCCCACACACATTATGCCTTTGCGCGACCGGCTTCGTCATTTTGGGCCCATCAGAGAGCGGTTCAGCCTCAACCGGGCCAGCGGTAGGCTAACACCTCTTCATAGTCGTCCAAGACTGACAAGCCCCCAAACTTAACCGGGTCGGCATGCCTGGACTTCAAAGAAGCTTCACCTCGATCCACTTACACGACCTCCTGAGCGCCTCACACCATTAAGCCTGTAAACCATCGCAAGATGCTTGATCTTCAATAAAGTCTCAATCCGCGGTCACGACGCCCACACAATAAGTTCTCGTGGACATATGGAACTGCCAAGACAAGCCCTCGTAAACTAGTCGAGAATACTTTGCACAACAGATGGTTATTACCGACGTTCAGAGTCATTGCCTGGTTGTAATGGAGCATGTGATCATAAGGGTCATTAGAACCCCTTTAACATAGCTAAAGTCGTATGCCAAACCCTCGTGTGGCTCGTAATTAAGGATGTACTCTAGGAGCGGTTATTATATACGTCATGGGGCTCCGAATCGTGGCTGTAGGCTTCGTGATAAAATGTCTACTTCAGATCAAAGGCTGGATGTGTAATAATCTCAAATTATACCTAGTAGTTTTATGGTATGTTTAAAGTAATAAAAGTCAAATTTGTATTTTTCGTGGGTTTGATAGTTAAGGGAAAAAGGATAATGGGAATTTATTAAAGAAGTAAAGAGGATAATGACAAATTGTCAAATTGTCAAATTGTAATTTAAGGGACATTGCTAAAAGGTTAAAAAGGGTATAAATTTTGATAAGTTGATTTGAAAATTGAAGAAAGAGGGAGGATTAAATGGCAAAGGGAAAAGCGTGAGCTAAATCCCTAAGACAACAAATTGTCTTAAAGGAGGCTGACATTTCCATTACCTGTTTGGCCTGGGAGTCTAGGGCAATACGCTTTCTGTGGGAGGAACAACTTAATTTGGTTTGATTTCTCTCAATTTCTTGGTTCCACTTGTTCAAGTAAAGTGAAGAAAATGAGAGCTAGGTTGAAGTCTTCAAGATAATTCAAGGTTAGGAAAAACCCTAACTCTTCCCATGTCAGATCTTTTTTGTTGGTTTGAATCAGGTTTAGATGTTTGTTTTGATCTGTTTTTGCTATGATGTTGAATTGATGGTGGAATAGATATATCACAGGCTAGTTAATAAGTGAGTAAAGATGTGTGAATTGGTGTATAGGTGTTTAAGGGGGAAACCCCGGCTGTACTCATTAAACCCATGATCGTGTTTTCTTTTTTGCACTCAGTTTCCACACCACCAAATCGATGATTCCAATTGAGATGAAAGTTAAGACCCATGGCTAAATATTTAGGAAGAGAGACCAAAATGTAAATCCCGGTCTAAAACCCCAAAAGAGTTTACAAGAAAATATGGATTTTGGTCCCTCTACAGAGTAGTTCATTTGTTTAACTATATCTACAGAGTTATAATCGATTCAAATGAGGTGAATCAAAATTCACTTAAACAAGACACTTAGTGCAACTTTCATGAAGAAAGTATGGTCAAATTCATGTTCTTATCGCTCCCATAAAATTGTTAAATACAGACAGAATTCCATATTCTGCTCTCTGGAACTCTGGTCAAGAAAGAATTGAATGTTTAAATATACCTCCCAATTTAAAGGTTCAAATGACTTGATTTTGATCCATTGGAAACTTAAGACATAGGGAACATTGTGTTACACTTGTCTAAAACCTTAGTTTACGTGGTCGAAATTGTAGTTGAAATGTGAATATTTCAAGATGTATGAGAAATATAGTCATAAGAATTGACTAAGAGTACAACATGAATATTGATAAGACTAGTGTAAATTGCTTTGAAACACATATAATTGTAGGTCTACTTAAGACCGGATAGTGAATGCATAGGCACGTCTGTTTAATGCTTCGGCACTCCTGTCTAGTGCGACAACACTTCTGTTTCGTGTGATAGGCACATTTGATTTGTGTTAAGACACTCCTGCATGGTGCTACGTCACTGCTGTTTCGTGTTGCAAGCATGTTTGTTCGCCGCATACTTTCTGCTTCAAGATCGGGTGGCACTTCGGGTACCTAGTATTGTGCCGCCCTCCCATTCATTGTTACCGGTCTATGCGCATTAAACATTTATATGATGGGTATCCAATACGAACCATAAGAAAACAGCACCGCCGCTAATGCTAAGGCATATCTCAGTTCTGTCATATAGTGTACCTATGGTTACCTTCTGATATAAAACTTTATATGTGACTCCTATTTTAGACAACATCTGATACGCTACCATTTTACATGTATACTATAATTGAGGACCACCTGGCAAAGGGTCAGAGTGTTATCTATTTTTCCACTAAACTTAAAGCTTAATACTGGTGTTTCATCTCAGAGTGTGATCGAAAGTTCTTCAATGACATCCCACACTGCCTAACACAACATTAGGTGTCTTTAACGTAAATCCGTCCATATCTTTTATAATAAGAATGTAAATGTAATATTTTGTTAGCAGGAAACTTAGGTGATAAGTTCGGCTGTAGACTCAAGCATAGTCAGACAGACATTTTAAACACCATTGTAGTGGTAGTTCCACAAGTTATGATTTTTAGTCTAGAATTTTCATAATTCACTTTGATGGTGTTTATGTCAATTATGAATTTGCGTCAAGGGCCCAATTAAATGACAAGAATCGCCTTTATAAGCTCCTTACCCGTATGCCCTCTCCGCCGTGGTTGGGCGGGCGTTATAGGATGCATAAAGGGCATCAAGGCATCGCGCTACTCCGTAACACCGACACGCTTTCGAGGCTTGAGGCTTTTGGTTCGCTTTACTCCTAGACCGACGAAGCTACCATTAACAATGTCACTAAGGGCAATATGTGCGAATGCTTCCTTCACCTCGTCTGCGGCTACCTCGAGCAATCCTTCTTGGTGGGGGACTCATGGATGGGAACCTTCTAGAGGACAACTCATCATCTGATGGGGCCTCGTTGTCGAAAATAATGGGCTCTTTGCCTTTATTACAAACTACAAGATGTTCCGCACAATCGCCACTTTGTACAACCTTTCTAAGTTTGAGGCTTTTTTCTACCTGGGATTGCAACTGATCATTCTCAAGTTGCAAACGTTTAGCCCAAGCTTGTAACTCCTAAGATTTACCGCCTACTCTTCGCTTCCTCCATTTCCCCGATGCTACGGAGGAATCGGGTTCAAGAGCTCATGCATCGATTGTTCAACATTGCTAATCGCCGCAACCGGGATGCGTAAGGGGGAGTCGAAAAGTGTTCTGTAATGAGGTCGCTAGATAATTCGCTGCTGCCCTACAGCCTTCTTCCTTCCTCTTTCTTCATCGCCAAGACTTTTTATTCACTTCCACGCATCGGCCAATTGCTGTAATTTCTGACTAACTGAAATGTCAAGTTGTGATCTTGATCATCAATTTCCCGAGCATCCACACAAGAACGCTAACCCGCAAAAAGGGTGCTCTAACGATATTGGCTCGCCCGCCTCCAACATTGCTGTAGCAAAATTATGGAGAGGGAGAAGAGAATAGGCGGAGTTGGAAGTGCATACCTTCCCCAGTGGGGGATCTTTCCGACTTATAAGGTTCAGTTCGCAAAATCCCCTCCTTCCTTCTTAGGGATTCTATCTCCTCTTAGTTTAAGGGAGGAAATCTTCTTTTCCTTATCGATGACTAGCCTTTATTATGATTGTTCTTCTAAGATTATCTCCGCGAGTGAGGATTCGTGTTTCAGAATTCGCTTAATAAGATCGCTTTGGCGATTTCCACTTCATGTGCTTATTCAAAACATACTTCATATGATGCAGACTTTCATATGGTACTTTAAATTGGTCGATCGGGCAAACTTGAAGTCTCAACCGTCCGAGCAAGCCACTAAGAGTTTTATCCTAACTTTCCTGGCGCCTGCATACTCTCCTCCCATCCGAATAGTATCCGGTCCGATTCGATGAGACGGTTTGTCAAAGAGCTTCACCATACAGCCCAGCAAGCCCCTGCCCATCAAATAACTGATCCCAAATATTAAGGTGCCTGCGCATAGGATCAATTAAAATTTAGTAACAATGAAGAAAAAAAGTGATAAAGCACTAATATCCAAAATACAAAGATTATTAAAATAAAAATATATTTAAACTATACATAAAATAATTAATGAAAAGAATATCACAAATGTTGTATAAAAGAAATAAACAATATGTTTAAATCAAAATTTGGCAAATGTCTTAAGAATTGAAATGATATTTTTTTAATTTAAGAAAATTCATTAAAAAATAATTTTATTATCATAAAGCTTGATATAAAAAAAAATGTAATTCTATTTAAATATCATCTCAATCATTTTTTTTTTCAATTGTTTTATATCTAATCTATAATATAGTTGTGTGTGTGCTGTACATGGTGTTAGAGGGAAAATAAACTATATACAAAAGAATCAAACAAGAATTTTGCTTCACTCTCTTCCCAAATCAAGTTAATATCTAAATGAAAGTGCATTTAGTAAAGCAGTAAAAATAAAAATCATCGAGAGAAAATTAAATAAAATATAAATTTTATTTCACGTACAAATATTATAAACTAAATCTAATTTAAGTTATTCCATTATAGAGTTTTTTGATTTTTGGTTGTCACTTGTCATTACATATATATATTTTAAAATATGATAAATGATTTTTAACAGTATTTTTTTATTTTTTAAAAGAATATCTTCCAAATATTTGATATTTTTAAAAAAAAATTAAAATTAAAGATGTTTTCTAAAATTATTTTTAAACACATGCCCTCTCAATAAGTTTGAACATCAAGGGTCAAAGATTTACACATGGTTAAGATCTTGAATGATGAATAAGATTAATGAAAGTAGAAAAATGTTATACATATAAATTGTCCCTGGATATCAAAGGTTGAAGAGATAAAAGGAAAACAAATATATATATATATATATATATATAGAGAAAGTAAAAGGAAAGTATATATATATATATATATATAGTATTTATTTTATCATAAAGTGTAGCTCTTCATTCTTACATACTTATAATTTTCTTAATTTTTATATAATAAATAAATAAATGTGTTTGAATAAACATATAGTATTAATTTATTAAAATTTTTAAAAAAAATTATTTTTTTTTCTTATTTTTTTTCTTTATTTTTTTTCTTAGCAACTTTTCAGACTTCAAAACGGATCCTAAAGGAATCAGATAAAGCGTTTTTGGCCTGCTTGTCTGATCACAAAATAGCATAGCCTGCATGAAAAATATTGATTTGAGGGAAGAAAATAAATTGAAGGAGAGTAAGTAAGCGGCATATAAATATTATTACTTGGTGAATAATATTCAACAGAAGGAATTTCCAGGCAAGATAGTTTGGAAAAAAAGCAGTGGTGGAGAGAGATCCAGGTGGGTGGCTGTGTTCGAGATGGAGATGGAGCTCTCCATTTCATTGGTCCGAAATCTATCCACGAAACATCCCAGATTTCCTCTCCAGATTGCACTTATCCTACCTGGCTCCATACAAAGCCCCTCTTTGGATACACCCACTTTCCCCCATCATCATATTATTCTATTCCAACACCCCCCAACCCTCTCCTCTGTCTCTCCGCTTCTTCCCATTTCCAATTTTCCATCTCTAGCTAGAGATATTGAAGTTTAACAGAGAGTAGTAGCAAGAGTAGAGAAATGGCTGCAACATCTGCTGCCGTCCCACGGGCTGTACTCTCCTTCTGAATGGCGGCAAGAGGAGCCAGAGCTTGCTCTCTGCTGGGGTTGCAGCTAAAGTCGGCGCCGCCGTCCCAGCCCCCAGGAGGCTCATCGTCGCCGCCGCTGCAGCCAACAAGAAGTCGTGGCTTCCTGGTGTTAAAGCTGGTGGCAGCCTCGTCGACCCCTGAGGGCGTATTGATCGTGCCCAAGTCTAGTCTCGATATGCATACATTCTATAATTGGATTCGTTACATAAATGTTTTGGTGTATTATATTTGATCAAACCTGCAGGCTCCCAGGTGACTATGGATTTGACCCGTTGGGACTAGGGAAGGACCCGGCATTCCTGAAGTGGTACAGGGAAGCGGAGCTGATCCACGGGAGATGGGCAATGACGGCAGTGGTGGGCATCTTCGTGGGGCAGGCATGGAGCGGCATCCCGTGGTTCGAGGCCGGAGCAGCCCCAGGCGCCGTCGCACCCTTCTCCTTCGGGACCCTTCTTGGAACCCAACTCCTGCTGATGGGGTGGGTTGAGAGCAAGAGGTGGGTGGATTTCTTCAACCCGGAGTCACAGTCCGTGGAGTGGGCCACCCCATGGTCGAGGACGGCGAGAACCTTCAACGCCACTGGAGAGTGTGGCTGGCCCTGAGGCAAATTCCTCGACCCACTGGGACTCTGGTGGCACCACCAAAAATGGAGTGTACATCCCAGATCAGGAAAAGCTCGAGAGACTGAAACTGGCGGAGATTAAGCATGCAAGAATTGCCATGTTGGCTATGCTAATTTTCTACTTTGAGGCTGGCCAAGGGAAGACACCCCTTGGAGCTCTTGGCTTATAAAATGATTCTCTCCCTCTCTCCCTCTCTCTCTTTCTCTCTCTCTTTTTTTTTTTTTTTTTCAAAGTCTGAAGGTGAATGTAATGTAAGTAATTGAATTCAGAGACCATTGAAAGGAAACCCACCAACCCAAATCTAAATCTATCTTTTCTAGCTGAAAAATTCAAAATTTTTGAAGAGGATGATGCATTCTACCCGTGAATTGTGGATCCCTGTCCACTGTTTTTCTATTCAAAGTTGGGGGAAGGTGATTAATGAGAAATGTGGTTTACTTTGGTTTGGTTTTGGGCCTTTTGGCTTCCCCCATCCTTATGCAGTACATAAAGTTTGATTTATGATATGCAAATGCCTATAGCTCTATCCCTGAGGCAGACCATTAGTTGGACTTGGGTCTGAAATTTGTGTGTTCAATCAATTTAAACTGATCAGTCTCCCTTTCTAAAACATTAATGTAGGTACAATGCATCTTTACCAACCTGTCTCACCACCTACTAGTATGAAAGGTATTACTTCATCTGCATGAAGATCAACTTCTAAAATTGACAAGTATGAGACTAATGGAGATGTAAAACCTATTACGATTCTGTATAAATACCTGTTTAATTTGGTTTTATAAAAGTCAAAAAGGTCGTCTTTTAAATTTAAAAAAAAAAGCAAGATAAAGAGTCTTCTGGCTTGTTGGGTTAATTTTCTTTCAAGAGTTTATGGATTAAAAAAGAGCCAAATGCAGAACAGAAGCCAGAAAATTATTGGTTCTTGTGGAATTTCTATTTTGACTTCAGGAACAAGTTCTTATATGCTAAAATAAAAAATAAAAAAACGTTTATAATATCCATATTACTTCACAAAATCTATGATCTACCAAAACCAGATCTTAAAATCAAAGAGTACACCCAAAAAAAAACCCTAACTATAATTTTAAGGATAGAATATTAACGCAGTCAGATACCTTGCAGGAATAGATGGAATAAATAGAATGCACAAGCAAATCCTCTATTCTGTTTAGGGTACTAAAATTTGACACAATTCAGTAACCCTATACAAATCTAACACACTTTTTAGGAGTTTGAGTTGAGTACAAATGAATTTGGGTCAAATTCATGTGGACTTACATAAGCCTTTTAATAAATAGATAATTTTTTTGTTGTAAACCTGCATAACATGAATTCAATCCATATAAGCCCATTTAATAATCCCAATATCAACCCTAATTATATTTTTAATCCATTAAACTCACATTTGACTCATTTTGACTTGTTTTTATAAAAATAAATAGCTTGATTAATTTGTAAACATATGCTTGATTGAGACATTAATCTTATAGAAAAACACAAGATCTAACTCAATAATTAGGTACTATTTGGGTTTATATTTTGGACACGCTTACTTGAATTATGTAGTAAAATATCTAAACCTTGATATCACACAAACACAGCCCACCAACATGAATTGCCACCCTGGTTCTGTCAAAAAGTACAACCCTCATTTCAAATGTTTTATGTTACCAAGTTCTCCCATAAGAAAAATGCCAAAACATCTACCAATTAACAAAAAAATAAAAGACAACAAGAAGGTTTTTGAATGCAAGGACACTTTAAGTTCTGTTTGTAATAACAGTTATTTGCCCTATAGGCTCCATACCAAAGGAAAAGAAAAAATAGGGCTTCAAGGGAAGAAATTGAGAATATTCAACTGGGATCATGAATAAAACAAAAAATTACAGGCCATTAACTACCGGTAGCCATCAAAAACTCACCTTCACACACCACCTCACCTCCAACATAGGCCTTCCCTTCCATCTTTGCTATTCCAAAGCGTTTTTGCAACTTGATAAGAGTCATTCTCATAACTAAGGTGTCCCCTGCAATCACTGGTTTTCGGAATCTTACTGTCAATTCCAGCAAAGAAGAAATTTTCTCAATGAGAGCCTCCCACTTCGCTGTAGCATTACTAAGCCACCAACCTGTGCCACGTTCGTACCAACAAACAGTAAAATCTATTACCAATTGGGTTAGACCTCATGCTAGTGTATTTTTAAGCATGAAGCCTTCCAGTATATTTTCACCTGTAGGGCTCCTGGGTTCTTAGGATCACATATCAATTTTTCTCAGAAAGGGAATTGGGCCGCTACCAACCCATTCATTGGTCCGGCCCGATTGTAATTCCATGGTGTTTATAATGGCTCAACACCCACCATTAGTACTCCAGCTGTAAAAATCTTTCAGTGAGCAATTATGATTCATTGTATGTTTTATGTTGTATACTTCCAGCAGATCACTTTCAACAGCAATGTTCATTTGTTTCATTCCTCTAGAAATTGACTAATCTGAGCTAAAAATTTCTCTTTGATTACTTTCATCTTTTCTTTCTCATCATGGTTTATGCTTCATTATATGTTTTATGTATAATTTCAGCATATTACATTCAACAGCAATGGTTCATTGTTCTTTATTTCCTCCAGGAATTGATCAATCAGGAACTAAAAATTTTCTCTTTCCTATCTTATTCTCCTGACAACTTTCATATTTTTCTGCTTCATCAGCGGAAGTGAAGTACCAAAACAAGGACAAAGTGAATAAAAAACAAGGAAGTTCTCACAGCACACCAAATGTACCAAGTTGTGCCCCGTGTCATCCATTGTAAAGGGAGGGAAGATCCATGGAAGAGTACTGAGTTGTTTTTCACTTATTTATGTTTATTGTAATATTGTTAGCACATTCTTCCGTTGTAAATATTTAAGCCAGATGTAATCTTCTTTGTGAACCCATAAGTCTCCAACACAAAATTTGATGCCATAGAAATGCTATTGGTTTCCAAAAGATTCCTGCAAAATTTCTAAGCTGCTTCAGTTTTCTCTCCCAATTTCATAGGTACCTTGGGACTGCACAATGGAGTGCTGCAGAGGCTTCCTAAAGATTGGTTTGCAAAGTTTTCTTTAGATTCTTTCTAGGTTATAAATTAACATTCTAAATTGACACACAGAAATGTACTCAATGTCATAATAAAAACATACCTACACATAATGAAAAGGAATTCAACAGAAGTATTTCTAGAAGTTTCAGTGTCAGACATAGGGCAAAATGACACAGTACAAGAGCTTAAACGATTGGATCCTTTTAACATAAACCACGATTGAAGCAGATTTGATGTAAATCAAGGTCATTTAGATCACCAATGAATGGTATGTGACTTACAACTGGCAGACCACACTCTTTTGGATAGGTAAGGGCTAGAAATAATCGAGAAGGCATGAGTTCTCTATAAGAGAACCCAATTTACTATCAGAGATATTTAATGTTGCATAAATAAATTTCATCTTGATACAGGCCAAAAGAGAACATTTTAGAAAGAATTATAAACTGATTACATCATTTAAACCAAAGTAGAAAGGAGGCAAAACCAAAGTAAATATAAGGTATAAGAAAATCTCCCTCAGGGAAAACCTTAAATAGAAAGGAGAAGAAATTTAAACAAAAGGTCGACTACAAGACAACTCACCCATGGCAGGAAAGAAAGATCTACTAAAATAATTGTGTGCCTGATAAGGACCCAAACCAACATTTTAATCAGTTCTAAGGAACGAACCTATGATGGTGGGTTTGAGGTGTTTAGAACTCATCCATCACTAACTCTTGCTAAGAACACCTTACCTAATTGACTTGATAGTTCCATGCTTAATCTTATAAGCTCAAGTGCACCAGCCAATTTTTTTGAAGCTTTATTTTCTATGAGTACTTGCAGTATTAGGGAAGACTAGGAAGATACAAGGTTGTAAGCCAGTTACTGGAAACACCTTGAGTTTTGGGGGAGACGAATGCACACAAGAAAAAGTTCTTAGGGAAGTCTAAGCAGCCCTGTGCAAGTTTGGGCATTACAACTTTGCCTAGGCTGGGCCTTCCGGGCAATTTTTGAACTTGTTCAGAATCCCAATGCAATTTGAATCCACCTGGGAAAAGTCCCCATGCAAGTTCCTCAAACTCCACAGGAACCACCAACTGGGCAGGTCACTTGGGCAAACTCCCGCACAAGATTCCAGCCAACACCATTGGCACCATGAATCCTGCACAAGCCACCTGGGAAAAGTACTTGAGCAAAACTGTAGGGTAACTCTGCACACTTCAGGGCACCATTTCCAACGCACATGGGCACTTCCTGAGCTGACATACGGGAGTGGAACTTTAGGGTGCAACAACCCTAGGAAATGATGTCCCACATTAAAGTTGCAGAGTTGATTATTTTAGCCCCTTCTCATTGTGCACCAGCTAGAGGTTGGTATAGATACAGGGATGTGAGTGATCTAAAGATGAAAGGACAAAACATCAACCAAAAACGAAATTCTAAGAAAAGAAGGGAGCATAACCCAGGCAACACAACAGAGGACAGGGAACACAGCACGATAGTAAGAGACTGAGAAACTGAAAGCAATTCACTGTCATGAGAGTAGAGAGCAATTGTCAGTTTAGGAGAGGCATAAGGTTTCAGAAATTGGTAGGTAGAGAGCTGTAGTTAGGATGTGTAATTTTTGAGTTCTGCTTACAAAAGAAGTAGCCTAGTTTCTGTTGTAGTTTCCATGTGGCAGTTTTTGTGTTATCTTTCAACTGTCTAGCACAACATGCTATTACTTCAGTTTAATTTCCAATACAAGTCCCAATTCATTTCCAGTTCAAAAATGAGTTCTATTTTTATCTGCTCTTTCATCCAATTTATGTAATTTGTTTTAACTTCAGCAATACTTAAACTAATTTTTGCAAAGTGCTTCAAGGAGAAACTCAATCTGGGTGATCCAAAATTTCAGATCCGTTTCTCCCATTGGGTTAAAAGGTCAAAAGTTCAGAGAGAAGGCCACAAGTCAAGCTACCTTGGGAGTAGATCTGAGCTCCAAGTTCAATGTAGTCTCTGAGCTGAACAAGAACTTTATGTGAATAGGGTTGAATATTGGAACTTACACCGAAACCAACTGGTCAGAGTCCTTGACCCTACCTTAACCTCAGGCAAAAAACAACTACTTAGTAGGTGGCACAGTAGTGTTCAAGCAGATTTGACCTGGAGTCTGTTTGTACATCCATCTTGTTACACAACCAGCAATGTTCACCATTCTCCTGATTCCTTTAAGTGCATTCACTATCAGCAACCGTCTTAATGCCCCATTTCAGATCTCAATTTGGAAATCATCTTCTTTCCAGGGGGGTTATCCCCATATTCACTGAGGTATTACATTAGAAGTTTGTATGATTGAGAGCTTTGAAAGAACACACAATATAAATATAAAAAAACAAAAGGTTTCACAACATCTTCAACTCACAGACATGAGAGTCTCTCCTTGAATTTTTTTTTTTTTTTATCGCAAAACGGATATTATAAAGATAGAAAAGTTCCTGTGGAGTACGTGTCGAACAAAAGAGAACCAACCATACAGAAACAAAACCCAAAACCCTATCTACTCCCAACCAAGGAGGAACCACAAATTGCATCTGTATATCAAGACTATGCTAGCCCAATTCCACAAAATGTTGGAAACAAAGTTAGCGAATCCTTTGGTCAGGTGAATTGCCTCGAACACCAACCCATTTCTAAAGCCCGCTGTAGAGTCCAAAACAGTACAAAGTGGGTTAATAACCATATTTTTTTGCCTTTTTTACCCACGGCGGTCTTCGCTGGGTTAAAGGGTGAGAAGGATCGAAAGGAAAGACCCAACTAGTCCCTACAATTGACAAGAAAAGATTCCACAACATTTTAGTACTTTTACAATGGATCATGGTCTGTCTCTCGTCCTCCTCACACGTAAAACATCTATTTGGAAGCTATTCCACGGCGCGGTTGATCCACGTAGCGACTTTACCCCAAGTAGCTTCCCTGATGCAAAGAATTCTATTTTTGAGGTACAACTGATCGTTAAACCAAGCACAGGGAAATCAAATGCGGGGGCATCAAACCTTTATACATAATCTTTATCGAGAATCCTTTTTCCTTGTCATCCTTCAATAGAAGCTTGTCCTCACCCAAAGGGCGGAAATTTTGATCGTGAAGAGTTTGTAGGAATCTTACCGTCTCTTCAATCTCTCCTACCAAGCCGAGAGGTTTTAGGGAAGGTCTGGGACCAAAGACTCAAAATTTCTACCTCTTATCCCATGTCCAACCGTGGCCTCGGTTCAGAGCCAAATTAAAAAGGAGGGAGCACTGGAATGACAACGCCTCCTCTCCACACCAAACATCTTTCCAAAATGACTCATCTAACCCACACTCCAGATTTGTTCAATTTCGTTTTTCATCACACGCAACATATGGCACCATGGCCCTTTATAATCGTGATATATAACTCACGAATTCTCACTTCCGTGACAGCTTATCTCTACTTATCATCCCTCCAAAGACCAAACTAAGTATAGCCCATACCCAAGAGTCTCTCACTATAAAGAAAAAGGGAAACACAACGTCGAGGGAAAGCCCAAAGCTACCCTTTACAGAACCATGCAACAAATAGTGATCCATCATTTCCAAAGCATATTAACAATCGTTAGGCCCTTCTCCAAAGTTAGGCCCTTCCATACAGTTAATTCGTATTCTGAAAATTCTTGTTCTTCTCTCTCAAGGGTTTACATAAACAAAGCCACACATTCAAGGGGGCTTTTGTGCATGCAATCCATTTCCATAAACTCTGAACCACTGATTTAGATAAAAGAATTTCACAAAATTAAAAAACAAATCAAAAACAAATACAAACAAAACAAACAAAAGGAAAAGAGAAAAGCAAGGGAGGGAGACAGAAAGCAATCAACAACCTAACTCCCGACAAGAAACCATTAGCAATCTTGGCCATCAGCCACATCATTACACCAGCCATCAATAAAAGAGAACCCTCCAACCTTCCTCCTAACGTTGAAACTGCCCAAACTGCTACACTATCTCAAAACAGCTTTTCTTCTTCACAAAGCTCCAATGGCCATATCGTCAAGAAAAGCTGATCAATGATGGTTGACTAGGAAAGGCATACCCCAGTTCATCCACACATACATAAACCCATCAGGATCTCCCTTCGGATATTCTCTAAAATCTCTTCCATGCCAATACCAAAATCATGAGGGTCAACATGAAATATGCAAGGAAACTGGACAGCGTTTTCTTTGCTAAAGTAATCCTGCCATTCCTTCCCATGACATGTTTTTTGTACAAACTGGCCCAATTCTGGATAAAAATTTCCAGTTGTTTCAATCTTTATCAAATCTTCCATGATGGAGTTCAAACAACCTTAGATATAAAAGATTAACCCTAAGGTAGGGGCCAATAGGCTGCGTTAGAGGAGAACTGACCGCACATTTCAGCCCAGGCTCAATGCCACTGCCTATTCCACCTGCATCAACAAGCTTATCCACATTCACCTAGCCCCTACCTAGCTCGGAAGCAAAGATAAACTACATCCAACATAATTTTTAGATGGATACTCCGCAGCAGAGGAAACAAAAGTGTCATACAGAAGGGCACAAATTAATCAAAATGAACTATCCAAGCAGAGATAAACAAGTTATACAAGACTGTATCACCTTTTTATATGTTTGCAGCTGGTTCTTTTTTTTTTTTTTTACATATGTTTGTAGCTGTTTTATTTCAATAGAAGTTTTATGTTTCATGAAGTCTAGTGATTCTTGGGAAGTTCTCCAATGTCAGCAGAAGATGATTTAAAGCTAATTAATGATAACTTTTGTAAGGATTTATAATTTCTAATTTTCATTTTACAAATTGAAGTTTCTTTCTGCTTTTATTTTGCATCATTTTCAGAAGTTAGAATTTGAGATGACTGTTGCCTACATGCATTATGTACTTCTTCCTTAAAATCAATCCATAAATTTTTCCTAAACAAATGATGACCTAACATCTTTGATTGATGCAACTCAGATCTAGGTGTGATTTCCAAGTATTCTAGGCATAATTCTTACAGTTTTAATATTTTCTTATAGCAAGTACTCTTATAATACAGTAGCAATCATCTATGAAATTTTGTAATAGTAAGAAGAGAAATTAAGTCATAGTACAATGCATCTCAAATAGACAGTTATTCTGCTTATAATGCTGTACTTCAAACTACAAAAATTCTTGTTTCACTAATGCTTTGCACCTAAAATGAACTGCCATCATAGCTTTAAACGAAGCTCCACTTTAAGCCATCTTCCTAATTTCCCCATGAAAAATGTAGCTGCCTAAAACCTTAATAGCAGTCAATTTGGACATGTGACAATAGAATTGCATCAAGCTAGCTGACATCACATAATATTAACTTTTCCAAAAGTTAAATTCACCTTAGCAAAACAAATTCAGTCATGGAAATATTCCAGCTCTCAAGTGAAACAGTTTCACTAATGCTATCACAGAATATATATATATATATATATATATATATATATATATATATATATATAGAGAGAGAGAGAGAGAGAGAGAGAGAGAAAAGTCAAGGGCCTTAGAACTATCCAGGGCAGTAAAATTTCGAGTACAAATCCATCAAGCTTTCAAAAGTTAAAAGATGAACACAAAGCTTTAGCCAATTGTCCTACATTATGTTAATATAAATAGATGTTGGTTTAGGAAATACTAACAGACCAAACAAGTCTATTAACTAAGTTTTTACCCAAGGAAGATATAGTTTACAAAGTAAAGTTCCTAAAGTCCCTTATGATCCTGCTACCTTTTAACATGAAACGTACAATAAGCCATTGATAATTGGAAACCCAGACCAACCTAAGGAGATGAAGTGCTCCATTTGAACTTGTACTTGATTTGTGGTATGAATGGAAACATTTGAAATTCATACAATTAACTTCAACAATAATTCAACTAAAGAACAAATGTTAAAAGGGTATGGGAACAAAGCATCACTCTCAACCATGAGTACACCAGGCATAATTGGCCTCGGAAAATGCCCAGGAAAGAAGTTCATTTATTGTTACATCTTTTATAGCAACAGCGAAACTCCAGGATTATATCTCAATGACTCTATCCACCAGAAGAAAATGGAAACTCTAAACCACAAAGCCTTACATACAAAAAATAAATGAATAAAACATCCAAAATTAATTATGATAGTAAACATTATGGTAGCTAACGAAACAGAAACTTT